>OY744516.1:17676434-17683934 GCA_963556195.1 Sepiola atlantica | reverse complement strand
TTGATGACCAATGCTTTTAAGAAGATGAGTGATCTCAACAACAACAACAACAATTGCGGGTTCTTCCACACAGAATTGGAGAGTGTGAGCCACCTGACATCCAGTTGTAAGGTTCTTCTGGGGAATGGCTACTATACAATGCGACGCAATGGAGTGTGCACATATCTTCACTTGACTATCTGTAAAAAGTTGAATATCCAGTGTAGAAGCAAGTCCTGGGAGCATATACTAGAAAGAACAGTTGGAAATAAGTTATACACCATCCACTATGACTATGCAATCCCTATAGCTACATATCTAGAAATCGGAGCTGTTAAACCTGACATCGTGATATGAGACAAGAGGGAGAAAGTAGCAATCTTAGTTGAAGTCAGCGTCCTTAATGATGCTGGATTAAACAGAGCTGAAACGGAGAAGCTAATGCAATAACAAGGTCTTATGTACGATAAGAAAAGAAACTGGAATCTAAGGAAGATCTCCATCATTCCAGTAATTATAACAGCAACCGGACTCATGAAAAAGAATTTCAAAAACTACCTAGCGGATATATCTGGTGAACCAAGTGCAAGAGAGATACAAATAACTGCGTTGAAAAGGACGGTTAGAATCTTAAAAAAGATATCTCTGTCTGAAATAGTAGGTGAATTTCTTATATCCGGTAGGATGCCCCATCCCCAGCAAAACAAAAAGATAAAAAAAGCATGAAAAAAAAGCATGAAAAAAAATACACCCAGCATACTCAAATCTATACTAGTACACTTATATACAGACAAACGTGAACATGTACAAATCTACATACACAAGTACAAACTATTACGGGTATATCGAATCAAACTGTGAATCCGACCTTAATCTCTGGTTGCTATCATAGATTAAGGTTTTATTTATGACCGAAGTATCGGTGACTTTATAGATGTCACCATTTTATTAGTTTGTTTACATGCATATCCACGAATTCCATAGACTAAACATTTAATTTTATGTTAAATCTAATTTCCCATGTTTATATTTAGTAAGAGCAACTTTGTATTGAACACTTTTGAAATAAATAATGGAAAATATACCCATAACATGTTTTAATATATCATGCTGAAATTTATTTTTATATCATGCGGTCTGAACTCTTGGTTACGGTTGTTTCCACTTTCCGGCAAAAAGTGTCATTTTTAGAAATTGGGCAAATTAGGCATACAATACGTGAATTTTCATCAAAACTTTCTGGGGGATGCACTGAAGCTATTTTCAATGGAAAAAGAGGTCAATAAAGTGGTCAAAATTGAGTTTCAGGGACCCTATTATAAACTACATAATCGGAATGTGTGGACTGACGGACTTTGACAATACTTCACTGATTTAACCTTCCATAATGCATTAAATGAATTTGATTTGACTTGAGGAGAAACATGAAACAGTATGAAAGAATAATTGACCACATTTATTGTACTTTTTCCCATGAATCTGCTTTAAAATAAGATTAAAATGCATCGAGTCAAACAATGCAACTGCTACAAAGCTCAATATAAACATAAGTATTAATAAAGAACAAATATCAAACAACTTGAAAGAAATCTGTTCACTTTTTCCTACCACTGTTGGTGCATCACTTTATTGATCGATATAAAAAATTCTTTCCTTTTTAGGTAATTCTAAAGAATAATCTAATAGTTCATGTGGGCTCTTCGGTAATGCAGTGTTTACAGCTTAGACCCGAAGAAAATTTTTTCCAAAAAGAAACTAAGTCAAGTCAAATTTACTAAGCTTAGCTTAGTTTCTTTTAGTTGTCTAAGTTTTAACTAATTAGCCAGGTGGATCTGATGGATAGATAAATCGACACAAGAATAAGAGCATACAGAAAGGGAAAAACTGACTATTTTCCTCATAACAATTTTAATGAAAAAGTTGAAAAGCAGAAGGTAATTCCTGCAAGCATGGTATCATGGCAACAGAAAAGATACTACATTACCCCCCCCCCCCCCCAAAAAAAAATAGGAGAAGGTAGTCCCTAGGAAGATGGTGTCATGACAAAAGAACAAGTACTACATTAACTCTCCCTTACAGAAGGATGTAATACCTGGGAGGATTAACCCCACCTGTTTAAAAAGGAGGAGGTAATTCCTGGAAGGATTGTCTTATGACAACAGAACCGATACTACACTACCCTATCCCCATTAAAAGATAATACAATAATAGATTAAAGCTGTTTTTTTTTGGGGGGGGGGGCTCATTCATTTATAAATGCCTAGTCATAAAAACATGATTTTTTTATAGTTCCTTGGCATTTTGGCTACGATCACACTCTCCATTTTAATCCCATGAATTTCTGTAAAATAATCTTGTTTTGTTTTCAACAATTTGGAGATATTTTAAGTAGAATGGCCCCGAAAGTAAATGTGGTATTGTGTTGACAGATGATTCTAGTTAAGAGTAGGATAGACATTTTTATCACTTTTGACAAAGAAGGATCAACGACCTCCATTTTCAACACACTTTTGATGACCTTGTTCCTAATTTGTTCCGAATGTTATTTTTTACATTTTGTGCAAATAATTCAAAGTGCAGTATCTGTTTTCAGCATACTCTTTTACTATCGATACAACTATGGTTTCAAACAATCATTCAATATATACTCACCCTTTATATACTGCTTGCTAGGAGAGTAGAAAGTGGACCTTGGGTTTACTTTCATCAGTTTTGTAACCCTCGCTTCCCTTATTTTGTCCTTCAGTCCTCACATTCCATGAGCGATGTTTTTGACAAAGGGTGAAGAATTGCTATTTTCTGGGTCAGAATCTATCCATCTAACACTTATTGTTGGCTAGTTTTTGACCTTGAAGTAGTATTTTTTTTATTTTAGCTCCTTACATCAAGTGGCTTCATGCCTTGTCTGGAGCGACTTCTATATAAAAAAAAAAGTTGCTGCTTATATAATGCATTCATAAGATCTGAATGATTGACTTAAATGACGCTATGCGCAGATAGAATGAAATTATGTTGATCTGTCAGCTGAGTTGTTAAAAGATCAAACATCCGGGTTCATTAGTAGTGTCGAGTCGTACACTAGGGGCTGCACGACATCATTAATGTCCGCAATGTCATCACATTTATTCAAATCCTGATTAAATTTATTTTCTATTTCAAGAACAAATGCAGTAACTTGTTTTTTAGGTACTTCCACGGAATGTGCGTTGATGAACTTGCTGCATTTGTATCCCTTGAACATAAATAACACCGAACCACCCAACTAGCAGCAAAATCACACCCCTTCACTGTAGAGGTGTTTAGATGCTGGAAAATTTTCGACTCTAAGTTAATAGCTTCTTTCCTTGGGCCACTTGCCTTTGAAATTCCCTCCCTGCTCCTTGTTTGCTCGATCCTATATACATTCAGAAATTTAAATGTAATGTTAACAAACATATTGCTGCCCAATTCCTCACCCAGGTCGCCCTCCTATGAGTCTGACCCCAATCACAGTAGCCCCAACCGCTTCAGTGGCAATCTGCCTTGTTTGAGATGAACAAAAGTATTCGGTAGTTTTGTTTTACGGCATATCAACCCTTTTTGGGTTATTTAATGCCGAATCTGGTCATTATAGTGAAAGTTTTTATGCTTCAAGTTCTTTATATCTTCAAATGTTTAATCAGGGTTTTTGGTTTGGTAGTTTTGTTTTACGGCATATCAACCCTTTTTGGGTTATTTAATGCCGAATCTGGTCTTGTTTTTTTCTCTTTTTTGTTTCTTTCCCCTTTTAATATCTGTTTCTATTTAACCCATAGTTGGGACCCTAACAGGTACTACCACTCCGGGTCAGGGTGGACCTGGAAGCAATGGTAATTAAGAGGAGGCTCCACATTCCCCAAAGTCCGTAAGCCGGATCTCACCATCGGATGTAGTTTAAGGTCATATCCAGGACCGGGAGTAGGGTAGGAAAAATAAAAATAAAAAAGGGGAGGGAGAAAGGGAGAGGGGCTGTTGTTTTTGTTTTTGGTTTTGTAGAACATAATTAAGTTTTACAAACAAAAAAAAAAAAACAAAAAAAAAAAAAAACGTCAATGTAGGTGAATTTCGTCTCAGGGAGCCACAGGGCAGCCTGATCTGGTATCACCAGCAAAAGTATTCAAAAATAAAATTTAAAAAAAAAAAAAAAAAAAAAAAATTCTCTCCGCCATGAACGATCTTAATACAAGTTTTGTGAATTATTTGATACACTTATTAATAGACTGATATACATTTTTAATCAGAGTTTTATCTAAAAAAGTTTCAATAGTTTAGGAAGATTTATACTATCAAAGGTTTTTCATAAATCAATAAAATCAATGTAAGCCGGTTTATTGGATTCAATTGACTGTTCGATGATTTGTGCTTGCTTAATCAAAATTTAATTTCATAAACACGTTTCTTAGATAGACATTATCACCAGAAACATGATTAAAACAGTCTGCGGTTTCCAAGTTTCACGTATACAAAGAAACTGTTCATTTTTTTTTTACAAAGGGGGGGGGGGGCAGGTGATGGTCTGATGAAAGTTTCTAAATTATTTCTTTTCTTTCTAAAACTTTACAATTATTTTATTATTTAAAAAGTCCGTTTTAATAACTGATACTCATATTAACATGTAAATAATGTGCAATATGTTTGTACTGTACAGCGATGATGATGATGTCGACTCCATCATCACCACAAGCATGATGAAACGGTGTGCAGTCTCCAAATTCTACATGTTCGAAACAACTGTTTAGTGTTTTGGTGTTGTAGGGTTGTTGAAAAGAATGCCGGGATCGCGGTTTTGTAGTAAGGTTGCTGCATCTGTATCCATCCTACGGGCTTTGTTTTATATGAAGAAAAGGGTCAGCAAGTTTGGGCCAAAAAGAACAAACTTCTTCTCTACAATTGAAATCAATTTTATTCAAACAGTTCCATCAACACAAAACAGGTTCCAGAAAGAGTTATGAAAAGTGGAATGCAAAATAGGTTGTGTCCGCTGACGTATATGTACTATAGAAATGGAAGTTTGATCTTGTCTAGCAAAGACATTGCTAGAGACGAGGAGATCAAGATAATGTCTTGTCACATCTCAAACACGACTTTTATCTCACCTCTCGTTCAAGTCTTGGTGAGAGGCAAGGAAGGAAATATGGCTTCTTGTCAACCGTATTTAATTGCATCCCACTGCAGCAATATGTGACACAAGGTCGGAAGGTGGAGGAAGAATCAAGCCAGCGCCCCTAAAGGAGGACCACTCTGGCCTAGCAAAAATAGCCTGGGCAACCCCGTCGGCATTCCCGGTTCACAGCGCCTCAGGCAGTAAGCAATAAACTTAGAGGCAAGGCTTAGGGCAACCCAGGACTGAATACCTCAGCCGACAGATAAAAGGCCACCGAAATGGTCCAGTTCCTGCTGGACTGATTGTCGAGAACGAATCCTCGACTGGTATTACCTTACCCCATCCCGAAGTCCTCAATCTACCTAAGTTAATGGGAGACTGAACGGGCTGGGGTCTTGTCAACACAGCTCTCAAAGTCTGACTGTTCATAAATGGGTGTGAAATGATTTGGGCGGAAGTGACATCCCACACAAAAATGTTCGGAGCAAACAACACACCAATTGCTGCATGACTGAGAAAATACAAGCGTAAGAGAAAATAGATCATAATTATGTAACTGCTACAGTTTTAATGTGATGGATACTGCTGTCCATATTAGCTTATGGCTATTTTAAATCCATGCACATGTAGCAATATTTTCACTTCTATTGACATAAATCAAGTGCCTCTGTCTATATATATATATATATATATATATATATATATATATATCTTTTAAATATTAAAGTGTTTTTGTACCTACAGATGATATCGTTTCAGGTGTTCTACCCTCATCAGTGCAGGGGTACCACAGTTCAGAGATTCAGCCTAGAATCACAAGCCTAACGTCTATGCCCACACGGCCTCGAGAAATCGCCACAGACAGTAATTGAAATTAACGTACACTTATATATATATATATATATATATATATATATATATATATATATATATATATATATATACACGTGCTGGTCAAAAAAATAGAACATATGTATAAAACTGTAAAAATCATTCCGTTTGAGATAATTTTCGGCTTTTAAATTGTGTAGGCGAAATATTCTATATGTAAATAACAATTACAACTATTGTTAATCATTTGTCATATTGGCATATATCAGACTTGATTGTCACAGGGTAGTTTATTGTCACATTGGGAAATTCAGCGTTTCAATTTAATAGAACATTATTCGTTGAGTAATCTTAAACTCAAAAAAATTATGTGTTTAAAAAGATTTTGCAAGTAATTTAATCATAATCTCTCATTATGGGTCGCTCTAAAGACATATCTTTGTTTGAGAAGCAGCGAATGTTCGATTTGCGGGAAGTGGGAAAGACGCACATGGAAATCGCAACCAAGGTCGGATGTTCAAAATTGGTAGTGACCAAAGTGCTCCAGAAAGATGTTAAGGGTGTTTCCAACAGCAATTGCAAGAAATGCGGACGAAAGAAAAGCACCACTGAAAGACAAGACCGAGCACTGGACAAGGTGGCAAAGAAAAGTCGATTCCAGTCAACAAGCCACATTACTAAAAGTGGAAACAGGCTTCTGGTGCCGACGTTTCACGAAGCACTACCTACCGAAGGCTCCGGCAACTGGGATACCAAAATCGTATAGCTGCCACCAAACCGCTCCTTAACAGAAATCAGATGCTGAAGAGGCTACGATGGGCAACTGGTCATTAAACCTGGACTACAGACGAATGGCGGCGTGTGATCTTTTCAGATGAGTCTCGATTTTGTATTTCTTTCGGCGACCAAGAGCCACGTGTTTGGCGAAGATCCACGGAACGGTATAACCAAGAATGCGTCAAGAAGTCTGTGAAGTTCCCGCAGTCTTGCATGGTTTTGGGCTGTATGAGTGCTAAGGGTGTTGGTAATTTCTGCTTCATCAAAGGAAATGTAAACGCAACAGTGTACCAAGATATCATGGAAGCTAATTTACTGTAAGTGCTGGATAATCAGTTTGACAGTGACGCCACATACATCATTTTTCAACATGACTTGGTACCGACACACTCTGCCAAGTCCACAACTTCCTGGCTCCGAGAACAATCGATCCCTGTTCTTGAATGGCCGGCGAACTCGCCAGATTTTAACGTTATTGAAGCCTTGTGGGATCAGATGAAGAGGAAGCTTCGCAAAGAAAAACCTACTACCCTTGCAGCCATGAATATTGCAATACAGAACACATGAGATTCGGTGTCTACACAGATTTGCGAGAAGCTTGTTGATTCCATGCCTGGCGAATTGATGCTGTTATCAAGGCAAAAGGTGCTGCTACTAAATATTGATTAATTTTTATCTGTATTTAAGTTAATAAAAAAAACTATTTTGTTTTCTTAGCTGTCTTGTTCTATTATTTTGAAACGCGAAATATTGAAAAACTGACATTGCAATTGATATGAAAAAAAGTTTCT
>OY744516.1:17571434-17671434 GCA_963556195.1 Sepiola atlantica | reverse complement strand
AAGAAGAAGAAGAAGAAGAAGAAGAAGAAGAAGAAGAAGAAGAAGAAGAAACAATTAAAGAACACTCTCGCCAGACAAAGATGTTATTCATCGAAAGCTTGAAAAAAATGAAATAAATGATTTTATCATTTAAATTTGCACCATGTTCGTTTTTCAAAAATTTCATATATATATATATATATATGTATATATATATATATATATATATATATATATATATATATATATATATATATATATATCACGTTAACATTAGTTATTTAGAGAAATGTTCATAATTCCTTCAGAGACATTTTATTTACAGACAATTGTTTCAAGACCATATTTTTTCATGATATACAAAATATCATAAAAAAGCTTAATCGGTGTATGAAATTAAAACATTCATTTAATATTTATTTTTCACTCAAAATTTCAAACGGAACCATATTTAACTCAGATTTTTTTTTATTCATGTTGTATTGTGTTCATGATATATGTTTTATTTTATTCATGTTGTATTGTGTTCATGATATATGTTTTTTTTATTCATGTTGTATTGTGTGCATGATATGTTTTTTTCTCTTCTGTTTAAAGTTTTCATATTCAATCGATAAAAAAACACACTTCAAAGTCAACATATAATTAATAATACTATATCACCAATCGCAATTCGACAGCTTCTCTTATTTTGTCCTTTAGTCCTCACATTCCATGAGCGATGTTTCTGACAAAGGGGGGGGGGATTGCTGTTTTCTGGGTCAGAGTCTATTCATGAAACTTATCGTTGGCTAGTTTTTCACCTTGAAGTAGTATTTTTTTTTTAGCTATTTACATCAAGTGGCTTCATCCCTTGTCTGGGCGATTTTCATTAAAAAAAAATTATTCGTATTGGAGCCTAGTTATCATTTCTTCCTTCTCTTTCTTTCCATTACTCTTTTCTCACTTTTTCCTCAACACACATACGGACACACACACACACACACTCCCTGTGTGATTCTGTGAATCTGTGAACGTGTAATGATAAAGTAAGCAAGTAAACACAAAGTGAAACAGTCGGATCGAATATATGCAAGAAAAAGTAAAATAGGTGAAAAAGAAAGAGAATTATGTAGAATGAACACAGACAAGCGAAAGTAGTATTAAGTAATAAACACAGAATTCAGTTTATTTGCGTAATTCGGATTTTGCGTGATTATCTTACTTGTCATAGACACAAGTAAATGGTTTATCCCCCCCCCTCTCTCTCTCTCTCTCTCTCTCTCTCTCTGTCTCTCTCTATTTCTCTCTCTGTCTGTCTGTCTCTCTCTCTCTCAATATATATATAGAGAGAGAGAGGGGGGGGGAGAGAGGGCCGCCAACTTAATAGGTCCCTCACTATCCACCAAGCTCCAGCCCCTGCCCCCATCGTCGCAATTTTGCATCCTTGTGCTTGTTTTACAAATACTTCAATGGATTGTGCTCCGATGAAGAAGATTAGAAGAACATCGGTACCATTGGTTTTATTTACTCCTCCCCCGGAGTTAGGCACAAGGCCAGTTTTATCTTACTCCCACAAGTAAGATGTGACCCAAGATCGGGTCGAGAAAATGGGGTTTGAAAAGCCAGCGCTCGAGAGGTGAGCACTCTGGCTATTTAAAAATTGCCTGGGCAGCCCCGTCGGCATTCCCCGGTAGGGGCGCCTCAGACAGTAAGCAATAAACTTACTCCTCCCCAAAGAGGGGAGGCAAAGCCTGGGAGGGTGGACCTCCTAGAACTGCACAGGACAGGCGTGCAGTATCCATCGGAACAGATACTACACTTTGATCTTAGTCAAAAGGCCAAGAACACAGGGAACCTATAAAGCCCTCCCTATCGGAACTCTCTTCAGCCTCTGTTTATATCTGTCTCCCCGGAAGATAGCTATATATATATATATATATATATATATATATATATATAATTTCCAATTAGCGTAATGAAATACTTTTCGCAAAAACAATTGAGTTCTCTATGTTAACAATATCGGAAATTTGTAAAATAATTAAGAATGTTTAAATTTTAGCAGTTCATAGGATCTGGACATGAGGTCAGCCGTAGAAAAAAAATAGAAAAGGTTTGGAAAGATGGATTTCGGATTTGAGGGTGTGCGGCGAACACTTTGCTCAATGGTATCTGTAGTGTCATGCCACACAGAGAGAGAGAGAGAGAGAGAGAGAGAGGGGGGGATAAGAAAATGAGAGTGTAAAAGGCAGCGACATTGATTTATAGCAAAATAGAAGTAAAGAAAAGAAGAAGAAAAAAAAAACTAATTATTTTCGAAGACGTACAAGCTCTGTTCATAAAGTATCCGGACCGCTGAGACATGTTTTACCAAGTTGGGAACAGACAATGAGGAAAAATGTCAGGTTTCTTTGAAATACGGAGTATAAACAAAAAAAAACAAATAGACAAAAGAAGACGCGGACCGTATCTAGAACGCAACTATATTTAACAAGAAAGAGACAGGAAATGAAACGTCGATTAGCCACAAAACTTCAGCTGTGATCAGAAAGTATCCAGACAAAGGGTTGGATTTACCACGACAGAAATGAACGAGGTGCGATCAAAAAGTACTCGGACTGACGCGGTATTTACCACGTGAGAAAGAATTGGTATTCTTAGCCTGAAACCATTTAATCTGCGTGTTCAGCGATGAAAATGACAGGCTGAGTAAAATGTTTAAGTGTGACAAACTGACCATTGTTTCTCTGAGAGATGCTGCCACATGTGGGGAGGTGCCGCGCAGTGCTACAAGAGTACAATATTGATATCGCAATCTAGTTCTCAACATCTCCTTTCTCACAGAAGAGACATTGGAAGTCTTCCTCTACTCTCATTATTTCCATGGAAGTTGCTCGACTCAGCTTAAACCTCTGATTCCTCCTTATAAGACATTCATAGCAAGTACTCGGCTTCTCACCACAATTGAAAGTAACTTTCTCTTCTTCCCCGGTGTTTCTCTTCAAGAACTTCCTGTCTTTCGAACACATTACTACGCGAATTGCTTCCCTGCAGACTACAACATGGTCGTCTTCAAATCCAATATAAACAAATACTTGTCATAAATCGTCCCATAAGTAATCAAATTTTGTTCATTCTATTCATCATTTTCAATCCTCTCATAATATTCTTCATCAACTGCTAATCTATCCGTCTCGTTAACCCTTATCCTCGAGTAGATTTTGGTCTTGATAAATGGTGGCTCCTTAGTAAAACAAGATGGAAATGAAAAAAAATACTCAGACTGACGCGATATTTATCACGTGAGAAACAGAGAGAGAGAGAGAGAGAGAGAGAAGTAATATTCTTAAGATGTGTCCATTCAATCTATGTGTTGAGCGATGAAAATTCTATTTCAAGTGTGACAGACTGATATAAATTTTGGGGGGTGACAGACCAACCGACGGATTCTTAGACGCATCTGCAATGAGATACGCCTATTCAATCTGTGCGTTTAGCAACGAAAACGGTATTTCAAACTGAAATGTGACTGCCCAATGAGATGCCACTTGAAGCTTCTGTATAATAGCCGGAAAGACGGGCAAAGCCTCGTATTGAAACGCTTAGACGCATCTATAAAATAAAGGAATGAACAGATAAACTGTTTTTGCTAAACGGACGAATAGAATCTCTTATAGAGAAGCATGATAGAGAGAAAATGTGAATGCTGGAAATCAAGGGGCACTTATTGTCAATCAGACTCCAGGCGAACACCACCTGTTTTTTTTTTTGTCAATGAGTATTGGTAATGACTCTTGTGAGAGCCCAAAAAGAATACAAAAACAGACATGACTGCATGGGAAAGGCAGTCCATCGGGAACAATGCAAAAGACTACAGTTTCAACATGCAGACAAATGGTACAGACACAAACCAGAGACAGTATTGGAAATGAAAATCACAAAATCCTCTGAGATATGGAGTTATAAACAGACAAACTTATCGAAGCAAGGAGACCAGATGTGGTAATAATCAACAAAAAGGAAAAGAAATTGCCAAATCGTAGATTTCACCGTCCCAGCAGTTCACAGGGTGAAGATCAGGGAGGCAGAAAAACGAAGCAAATACTTGGAACTGGCCAGAAAACTGAAAGGAATATCGAACATGAAGACAATCACTATAATACCAATAATTATAGGAGCACTAGGAACCATCTTGCAAAAACTGGAATAAAGACTAGGAGAAATTGGAATTAAAGGGAAAATTGAAACTTTACAACGAACGGTAATGCTAAAAACAGCCGGAATCTTAAGGAAAATCCTTGAATGTGAAAACCAATCAACATAACCAACGAACACGAACAAGACAATTTTAAATGAAAGAAAAACCACAGACATAGAAAGAACATCACACGGAGCCTAAAACTGTTAGAAATCTATTAAACCGATCCCCAAAACTCATCTATACACACATGCATATGTCGTGACAGGTCAAGGAGTATAAAAAGTCCAACGAGGAAGAGTACCAACCAGACCTCCACTTAATGAGTCCGAAAGTACTGGAACCTTGGGAAGCTTTTTGTTACACAAATTCACTAGAATACCAGCGCACGTTGCTAGCTAGAAATCGATGGTAAACGGCTGTTGTGATAACGCAAAATAATTTGAAATGGTTATCAGAAGAGATGGAGAGTATTTGAAATCTGAGAATACTTTTTGTCACTCGGGCTCCAGTGGGAAAATACTGGTTATTGTCAGTGAGCAATCACTGATAATAACTTGTGTGAAAACTAGTAGTGAATTGATTACGATGACGACGACGACGACGACGACGATGATGATGATGATGATGATGATGATGATGATGATGATGATGATAACGACGACGACGATGATGACGATGATGATGATGATGATGATGATGATGATGATGATGATGATGGAAACCAGTGACTGGTTCTTTAGGAAGAATTCTCGTATCGTAAAACCGACAACTAAAAGCTTATATGGACCAGGTCGACACAAAATAAAAGTATTAGTAAGAGTGGACGCCACACTTAGTTATAGAAAAAAAAGCTTTGCAACAGCAATTATACGTTGTGAAAGATTTAGCCGAACGATTATTGGGTGAACCAGCAATCAATGCTCTAAAAATATTGAGTAAAATCAATACGGTAAAAAAGCGACGGTCACCAATTTAAAAAAGACTTCCCCAGTTTGTTCACAGCTAGAGCATCTTTATAAGATTCATTTGGATGAGACGGCTCAACCTTTTTTAATCGCTGCTCCTAGACGTCTACCACTTCCCATGAAGAAAAAAGTCCAGGAAGAGTTTGGAAAAAGAAAGAATTATCCGTCCAGTGAAGTCCCCAACAGACTGGTGTGCTCCCATCGTAACAGTCCCGAAAAAGGATGGAAGAGTCAGACTTTGTGTCGACTTCTCAAAACTAAATGAAAGTGTGAAAGAGAACATTTTCCATTTCCCTCAACGGATCAACTACTTGCTGAGCTTAATGGAGCCACAGTGTTCACAAAACTTGATTGTAAAAGTGGTTTTCACCAAATAGTTCTGCATAAGGATTCACAGGAACTAACCACCTTCATAACTCCTTTTGGAAGATTTTGCTGTTTGTGTCTACCATTTGGAATAAGCTCTGGACCGGATTTTTTTCACAGGGAAATGTCGCACATAGTGTCCTGAATACCAGGGGTCATTTGCGTTATAGATGATGTTCTAATCAGTGGGAAAACTCAAAAAGTGCACCACCAGAGAGTACAAATGGTACTTCAAAGAATGAAAGCAGCAGGGGTAACACTAAATGAAAAATGTTTATTCTTTGCTAGAGAAGTTAAATTTCTTGGGTATCTTATCGCCAAAGAAGAAATTCGAGTTGATCCCGAGAAAATGAAGCCTATTAAAGAATTGACTAGACCACAAAATGTGTCTGAACTGAGACGTTTACTTGGCATGGCAAATCACGTGGGCACATTCGCTGAGAATTTAGCAGAAATTACAAAACCACTCCGGGATCTTCTTAAAAAAGAAACAACGTTTCAGACTCTGAAGAAGAAACTTAGCTCTGCACTAGTATTCATGCAACAAAAGTCTCAGCAGATGCATCATCTGATGGCTTGGGTGGAGTACTACTTCAGAAAGAAAGAGATGACTGGAGATCTGTATTTTATGCGTCAAGATCTCTCACTGAAACAGAGCAGAGATATGCACAGATCGAGAAGGAAGCATTAGCAATTATGTGATGTTGTGAGAAGTTTGTAGAGTTCTTGATAGAAACAGATCACAAACTTCTACTTCCACTGCTGAAGACCAAACGCCTCGATATACTGACTCCAAGAATCCACCGTTTCCACATTCGGCTAATGAGATTCACCTACGAGATTACACGCACCACAGGGGAAACCCTCATTACCACAGACACTTTATCCAGGGCTCCTGGTAGCTTACCAAACGAAAATGAGTTCCATCAGGAGACAGAGACAGACATGTTCGTCCGTTCAATCAAAGAGAGCATCTCAGTGGGTGATAAACGACTGGAGGAAATTAGGCAGAAGCAAAGCTCTGATAAAATCTGCAGTCAAATTATCAACTTTTACAAGATGGACCAATGGCCTGAAGCAGTAACACAAGACCCTGAACTGAGACCCTACTGATTTGTACGACAATACTTTACAGTTTATCAGGGACTCTTATTTTATCAAAGCCGACTGATTATCCCAGCAGACCTACGAAAAGACATCTTGGATCGTCTACACAAAGGACACAAAGATATAGTCCAGTGCAGAGCACTAGCACGGGAAAATGTTTGGCGGCCAGACCTTTCCAAGCAAATTGCTGAGAGGATAGAAGAGTGCAGTATCTGTGAGAAGGAAAGGAGATATCCTCCAGAGTCTCTACAACCAAGCAAGTTACCTGAATACCCATGGCAGAAGGTAGGAATGGACTTGTTTGAACTGAAGGAACACCGATATTTGATAGCCGTTGCTTATTATTCTAGCTGGATAGAAATATCTCATCTACAGACAACAATTACTGGCAGTATTGTGCATAATTGCAAGTCAATATTTGCTCGATACGGAATTCCCGAGATCGTTGTTTCCGATAATGGTCCCCAGTTTATATTCAAAGGGTTCTTGGATTTCTCAGGGAATTTTGGCTTTGTTCACCTCACAAGTAGTCCTCATTATCCACAAGGAAACGGAGAAGCAGAACGTGCGGTTCAGACGATTAAGAACCTGTTCAAAAAATCAAGTGATACATACATCGTATTATAGAATTATCGCAGTACTCCACTCCAACATGGCCAGAGTCCTGCAGAACTTTTAATGAAAAGAAAACTCAGGACTCGCATTCCAGCACTGTCTCAACAAAGTGTAATCGGCCAACGAAATGTTGAGAAACTTAAAAATGCAGACTCTAAGCTCAAAATGAAACAAAAAGTTAATTTTGACAAGCGTCATAGAGCTAGAGAACGTGCATCAGTAACTGAAGGACAGTCAGTTTGGGTAAAGACAACCAAAACTAGTCAAGCCAAAGTTGTGAAGACTTTATCACCGAGGTCAGTACTAGTCAAGACTGAGTCAGGTCTACTTCAGCAAAACAGAAGTGAGCATACTAAGTTTCAGGTAGCTACACCCACTGAAATGTCGACATTACCAAACATAACTGATGGACAGACACCCAAAACTAGTCCAGCCAAAGTGATGAAGACTTTATCACCAAGGTCAGTACTGAGTCAGGTCTACTTCTGCAAAACAGAAGCCATCTTCGCAATAGAAGTGAGCATACCAAGTTTCCTCAGGTAGCTGCACCCACTAGAATGTCGACATTACCAAAGATACCCAGAGATATTCCTGAGTATAGCGACTATTACAATTCAGTAGAACAACTCACTGAACTAGAGACCCAGTTCACTGTGCACTGGAATGTTCCACCTGTCAACTCTGGAAGTCCCAGACCAGCAGTTTACACCAGGAGTGGTCGGAAAGTTCGACCACCAAAGAAACTCTCTTTATGAAATGAAAGGGGGAGGTGGTGTAATCCAAATTACCTCCCTTTCCACTCGTTCATAGCTAAGGAACTCTCCTATGTTCGAAGATCACATAGAGACTTTGACACAATATAGATATAAATATTGTTAGCTTGACTGTAAGAGACACATTAGTTCTCACTCTGTATTTTGTCTTTATTCTCATCAACCCTCATAATATTACAACTACATTGTTTGTAGTCTGAAATGTAACCAGTGGACTACGACGCCTCGCCTGAAATATGTACAATTTTTCATCGCCTAAATATCAAGTTATGCTAAATATCAAGTTTTTTGGCGATAGTGGCAGCGTGTAAACGCTCCCTGTTTTTTTTTTTTTAACTCACTTCTTAAGTGATAAGGAGTTACCTCCCTTACATGCAATGTCTGCATTATGTAGCTCAATAAAGGAACGTATTTATTTTTATTTATTTATATATTGAATTTTTAACTACATAAAAGTTATCCATGGACACGTGTTTTTCGATTTCACCGATAATCAACATGGCTAATGTTTGCAATATTAAGGCAATAAAAAATCGCACATATTTCAGGCAAGGTGTCGTAGCCAAGCGGTAACATTTTAAACTACAGACAATGTAGTTGTGGGTCGATTCGTGCCAAAGTCAGCCGTGATAATGAGTTGGCCAGCGCGACGATTACGCTTTGAAATGCGAGAGAAATACGCCTTATATCCTTTCAATGTAAACACAAGTACTGCGATTCTAAAGAAAGTTCTGATCTTCCAAGGGAGAGAGCAAAAAATTAAATAATTAACCCTTAAATAAATACTTAAAACCTAATAAGGTTAGGCCGAGAATACTCACTTTGTAATAATTAACAAACAGAGCTTACTAACAAGGACGACTACTCTATACGGAGTTGTTCTCCTTGTCTCGAAAAATGTTAACTAATTAATTAAACTAAAACTGAACGCAGGAATGGGCAGGGAATAAGTTAAATAAAATTTTAAATAAAAATTAAAAAAGTTTATAAAATATACGTAATAAAAAAATTAAAAATTAAAAATATTAATATTGACACTCATAAAATTAAAGACGAACAATGGATTTGAAGCAAGATTTTTTTAAAATTAATTTGATTTCAAATCCATTTCATTTTCTGCCGAATAGTCATGAACGCAGGAACGGGCAGGGAATAAATAAAATTTAAAATAAAAAAATTGATAAAATATACGTAATAAAAAACAAAAAAATATTAATATTGACACTAATAAAAGTAAAGCCGAGCAATGGATTTGAGCCAACATTAAAATAAAATTTAATTTGATTTTAAATGCATTTCATTTTCTTTCGTATCATCAGTATCAGTCTTCTTGTGTACGTTTGAATTATGGTTGAACACAAATCTGAAGAAGGGAAATGTTCCTCTCGAAATATCATATTATACAGAACTTCCATCAAACCACACTGAGGTAAATAAGATTGCAATATTGACAAGGTATTGCATAAAGGGCTCTTCCTGAAAATACGATCATACGGTATTACTGGGCAATTACTTAATATAATTAGATCCTTCCTAGACAAAAGAAAAATCCAGGTTGTCCTCGATGGCCGTTCATCTAAGCAACATGACATAAATACTGGTGTACCCCAGGGATTTATCCTTGGACCCTTGTTGTTCCTGATCTATATAAACGATCTCCCTGATGGCATAGAGTCTGAGATTGGTTTATTTGCTGATGACACCACCCTTTACTCTTGCCATGTTGGCAAAACCGACGCAATCATATCCGATGCAATGGCTGAATCTTTAGAAAATGACCTCCAGGCTGTAGTGGATTGGGGTTATAAATGATTGGTAACTTTTAATGCCGCAAAGACAAAACTCCTTTCCTTCAATAACTACAAGGAACCTTTTCAACCACCGATTGTCATGGTAAATAACACCCTACCTGAGAGTTCATCATTCAAACTCCTCGGCCTAACCTTCACAGGTAACATGAATTGGAACAAATACATTGAAGACATTGCCAAGGCTGCCGCAAAGAAGGTTGGCTCCCTCTACCGTGCTAGTAAACTCCTCACACCTGACATTATCCTGTATCTCTACAAAGCCACCATCCGCCCATGCATGGAGTATTGTTGTCACATCTGGGCTGGTGCATCATCTACTAGTCTCTCCCTCCTTGACAAGGTCCAAAAAAGAATCGCCAACCTAATAGGTCCCTCACTGTCAACCAAGCTCCAGCCTCTGTCCCATCGCCGCAATGTAGCGTCCTTGTGCTTGTTTTACAAATACTTCAATGGATTATGCTCCGATGAATTGGCTACTCTGGTGCCCCCTCGACGTAAATTCACTAGACTAACTCGACAATCAACTAAATCTCATTCATTCACTGTGGAGGTCCCCAGATGTCGGAGAGCCTTCTACTCAAATAGCTTCTTTTCTCGTACTGCTGGCCTCTGGAACTCCTTCCCTGCCCCCTGTTTCCCCAACAGTACAGACATGCAGAAGTTTAAAACTAATGTGAACAGACACCTCGCTGCGCTGATCCCAATCTAGGTTTACCGCCCCCTACCTTCTCACCTTTTCTTTTTCTCAGTAGCCCCTTACGTCTACAGTGGCGGCCTGCCTTGTTTGGGGTGAACTATGTTAAAAAAAATAAAAAATATTGTATTAATAAAAAAGGTGGAAACTGTAAAACTCATTCCACCGCTATTTGCTTCAGTTCGTGTCTATTCGTTACACCTCTGCATTGTATTACCTTCTATGAATAACTTTTATATACACACTAAACAATGCTTCAGCAAACTACATAAACCTCTTATATATATATGTATATTATATATATATGTATATATATATATATATATATATATATATATATTAATTTTTAAATATTTTTAATATGAAACTAAATATAATAATAGAATAAAAATACATAAAACTATAAATCACCTAAAAAGTAGTGTAATGGATTCGTCCGAATACTTTAAAATACAGCAACATTTTTGTAAATAACGGATACATTTTCTTAGACACAGACGAACAACACAAATGAGGAGGACATTTTTTAATAACAAAATAAGTTCGCAAAACATTTATCTGGAACAAAACTTAGATCTAATATACGGAACGATTTTGTTCTTGTCTTTTAAGGGAAGTGGAGTCTGATCAACTCTGTTGGAAAGCCATGAGATAAAATACTGTCTTGTTTTTAAATTCCCGAAACCGTTTTTCATGGTAAACAACTGATGATCCCTTAAATAATGTTAAGACTAGCGTAAATTCTTGGAAGAAAACTAATATAGTAACTATAAAAAGTAAATTGACTTACAAGAAAAGTGATTTTCCACCGAACGACTTGGGACTAAAATGTTGTTTTTTGGGTTTTTTTTTCTTTTTCATATAGTTTTAATGGTTGAAAAACTTCCGAGACTATATATATATATATATATAGGTTATTCATAGAAGGCAATACATATAGGTAAACACTGTATTGTGAGGGCCATTTTCGGATCGTAGTAAGCGAGTACGGGTGCTTCAGTGACTGCTCGCTTCATTTCTGCGAATGCGGTATCTCGTGCTCGCGACCATATCCATAGTTCTTGGTAGGAACCTTGCGCAAGCTTGCTAGGTAGTTGACCATCCCACAGAGTCTCTGTATCTCTTCGATCGATGTGGGCTGCTTTAGTTTGGTGATCGCGTCAATTTTAGAAGGGTCTGGGAATAGCCCATCACTGGTAATGAGGTGACCCATGAAACTTATGGCAGTCTTTTTTACTTCTGCCTTTCCTCGGCTCAGCTTCATTCCTCTTTCTCGACACCGTTGTAGGAGTGCCTTCAGGTTTGCATCATGGGTTACGGAGGCTTGTTGTCGGTCATCTGAACCGAATGCAAATATATCGTCGGCGACGCATGCAACTCCATCTAGACCGTCTATGGCTTGATGGATACGTTTTTGGAATATTTCAAAGCTCACACAAATTCCGACCGAACCCCGTTTGGAAAGTTGTGAGGAAGCTTGATTCGTCGTCTAGCACTACATGCCAGTATGCTGATGCAACGTCTACCTTAGTGAAGTATTTTGCATTTGTTAACTTGGGTAGTACTTCCTCTATGGTAGGTAGTTGGTATCGCTCGCACTTCAGCGCTTTGTTTAGCGGTCTTGGATCGATGCAGATTCGGATATCCCTTGACTTCTTTGTAGCGATAATCATTCGACTATTCCCGTCGGTTGGTTCGTCAACAGGGGTGATAACTCCGAGGTTTTCTACCCTTTTCAATTCGTCGTTGACTCGAGGAATCATAGATACTGGTATAAGTCTGGCAGGGGCAGTATGGGTTGTTATGGTGGGGTCCACTTGTAGGTGCACTTGACCGGGCAGTGACCCCTGTTCGCCGTTAAAAACCTCCGAGTACTCTGCAATCAGTTGCTCACAGACTGAGTCTGAGTGAACATTCGCGATGTTGTCATAATGTACCGTTATTAAGTTCATCTGTTCACTTGCCAGTTTCCCCAGCAATGGGGTTAGGTTTTCTTTAACCACCGTGAACTCAACAGAGTACTTTTTCGTGTTCTTGGGGTTGCACAAAGTAATTCTGCATCTGCCGAGCGGTACGAGTTCGGTCGTATTCCACATCTGTAACTTCTTAGACGCTGGTTGCAGATTAACATCGCGCACATATTTCAGTGGAATTACATTAACAGTAGCACCACAGTCGACTTGGAATTTCACCTGTTTATGGTCTAGTGTCATTCAAGCATAAATCGTTCTGTCGTTTTTTTTCTCTCTCGAGGTTGACGCTTAGTACGTAGTCTGTATCGCTAGAAGAGTCAGAGTCTGACACTATTCGATTCACCTCGTGTCTTGATTTAGACGGTTTTACTGTCTACGAAATGAGTCCTTGAACCTAATTCCTCGGGTCTATTTGTAGTCCCGCCCGTGACGTCACATCCGGCGTCACATCTACCTCCTCCTCTGTATTCGGATCGCTTCCCTCGTCCCCTGAACTGCTGCTTGCATATCTCCGGGGTTTTCTTATGTGTCGTCTTGCTCGTCTGAGTGCGATCGGGAGGTTCATTTCTTCGTCGCTTCTTTGGGTCTGTTCCTCTTCTTCCAGTTTCCTTAACTCATCACTGAAAGGGAACTCATCATCCTCCCCTTGTTGACGGGTCGTGTTTTGGGGGATTCTTTTTAGTTGTGACGTGTGTCTTAGCACCCGTTTATCTCCTTGCCTTATAATCGCGGATTCCCCCTTGCGCTCTCCTACTGTCCATGGTGTTGGATGATAAGCTGGGGTTAGCTTATTATATCTACTTTGTTTTAGGAGTACACTTTCTCCTGTTTCTATGTAAGATGGTTTGGCTTAATTTTCTGATCTGTGCGATCCTTTAATTTGTATTTCTCTTTCTTGTCTTTTTGCCGAGCTGCTCTCCAGGCCTGGCTTTCAGGTCTTTTTTGTAGTCCTGGCAGGTTGATGTTCACCTCCCGACCCAAGAGAAGAAAGGCAGGTGTTTCCCCCGTCATGGCATGAGGGCTGTTTCGATAATACATCAGGAATTCTCCTAGATGTTTCCTCCAGTCCCTTCCTTCAGTGTTCATTGCTCTAATCGCTTTCAACATAGTTCCAAAGAACCGCTCAATTTCCCCATTAGTTTGGGGATGATAAGGTGTTATCTTCCGATGTTGGATACCCCATTGTTCACAGAATTGCTTAAAATCGGATGATATGAATTGGGGTCCGTTATCTGAAACAATGATGGTGGGGATGCCGTGTGTATAAAAGCAGTTTTGGATCGTTGATACAACTGTACTGGCTCTCGTGGTTTTCGTAATGAATGCTTCCGGCCATCTTGAGCCTGCATCAACCATCCCAATAACATAATCCCCGCTAGGGAAAGGTCCACATATGTCGACGTGGAGGACTTCCCATGGACCTTTCATCTCGGCCATATGTACTGGACGATGGTTACTCTTCGGGTCTTGGGTCGTACACGGGATACATCGGCTTATAGTGGTCTCTATGTCCTTGTCTATATTAGGCCACCATACCTTAGTCCTAAGCAGCGCTTTTGTTTTCACTATACCCAAGTGTGTGTCATGTGCCAACTTCAGGATTCGCTTCTGCAAGTTTTTTGGTATAATGATTCTGGATCCTCGCGTAATTATACCCCGTTTGGCTGTCAGCTCATTCTTCACATGTTTGTAGGGTTGGGTTGACTCTTTACTCCAGTCGCCTTGTTGTATCGCCTTTTCCACTGCTTTGAGAGTTAAGTTCCGTTGAGATTCTTCCATTATCTCTGATAACGTGATTGATTTAGGCGTGCTGTTTGCTACGATGGCGTTGATAAACCCTTCGGCAATCTCTTCTTTTGGTGATACTGTTTTTTGATATTTCATCGGTTGTCGAGAGAGTATGTCTGCTGGATTATTCCTACCGTTGATATGTTTGATAGTATAGTCATATTGTTGTAAGCGTAGGATCCAGCGCAATATTCGTGCGGAGGGGTTGCCTTTGGGATTAAAAATAGTTGTCAAGGCTTGATGATCAGTCATTAGCAGGAAATTTTTTCCATACAGATAAAAATGGAATTTTTCGCAAGCCCACACAATAGCTAGGGCTTCTTTTTCCAGTTGGCAGTAGCGACGTTCACCGTCGGTCAGAGTTCTCGATGCATAGCTGATGGGGGTAAGTACTCCTAGTTTGTTCTGGCACAGTATTGCTCCCAGTCCCACGGGACTGGCGTCTACCAAGACTGATGTCTCCAGCTTTGGATCGAAGTGCATAAGGGGCTTGCTTTGAATTATCATATTTTTCAGTTTAAGGAAGCAAGATTCCTCTTCCTTGGTCCATCGCCATTCCGTGTTTGCACGAGTCAACCTTTTTAAGGGCTCACTGAGTGTTGCCAGACGAGGGATAAATTTCCCGAGGTAATTTATCAGCCCCAAGAAACTACGTACGTCCTGGATATTTTCGGGGTTTTTGAATTCTTTTATTGCTTTTATTTTGGAGTCGGTGGGTCTGATCCCTGTGCTGGACACAATAAACCCATGGAACTCGAGTTCTTCACTGTGGAATATGCTCTTTTTCTGTGCGATTGTGAGGTTGTTTCCTCTCAACGTCCGCAATACCGCATCTAGGGTCTTGTTGTGTTCTTTTGTGTCCTTTCCCCAGATTAGAATGTCGTCAGCCCCGTTGCAGCAGTTTGGGATTTTCTGGAGGATTTGTTGTAGTAATCGCTGCCCTTCCTCGGCTGCAGATGTAATTCCCATCACTAGTACTTTGTATCTGTAGATCCCAGACTTGCAAGAGAAAGTGGTGATGTCCCTTGACTCTGGATCTAGTTCTATTTGGTGATAATAGGAGTTTAGGTCGATTTTCGAGAAAGTGTTTGCGTTGCCAATTTCACTCAATAGTTGTTCAACTGTTGGTATTTGATAGCGAGTGCGTTTTACTGCTTTATTCGCTACGCGTAGGTCGGCACATATTCTTATCTCCCCGTTTGGCTTTGGTACCGCTACTAATGGTGAGACCCACGGAGTTGATCCTTCCACTCGTTCAATGATATCATTTTCTAACATTTCCTCGATTTTTTCCTCCACCACTTCTTGGATGTGAAATGGTGTTCGTCGTGGTGGTTGGGCTACTGGCGTAATGTTATTGTCAATTTTGATTTTGAGTCGAAAATTTCTCATTCTTCCTAACCCTTCTAATGAGGATAGATGTTGTTTGAGAATGTCCTTTGTTGATTGTGGGATACTGTTTGTATGGAGTGATTTCACTTGTGGGGTGGTAATGAACCCTAGTTCAATGCTGGCCCGTTTGCTCAATATGTTACCCCCTTGATATGCCTTAGTAACAAATATCTTGTGGGCTATTCTCCTGGGCCCCTTTGTTAGCGTAGTAAAAAATTCCCCTTTTAGAGGTATCGGTGTGTTCCCATAGGCTTTTGGTCTACAATTGGTTTGTTTTAATGTCAAATTCGGTCGTAAATTAAGGATTCCCGAAAAAGTTTTGCCGTCAATGAGATTGATATCTGCTCCAGAGTCTATTAATATTGTGACGGGTACGTCGTCAATGTGGACGACTTCGCTTCCTGCCGCACTAATGTGATCTATTTGGAAGACCCATGTCTGGTTGTCTGATTCCAGTTTCGTTGATACTGGTTGGACACGTTTGTTTTCGCCTGATAGGTTTGATTCTTTTTTTCTATCGCTCTTTTTCCTCAAGCACGTTTTCTCGAAGTGGTTCTTTAATCCACAGTAGTTACATTTTTTTCCAAATGCTGGGCATTTTGTTTGACCATGTATATGGTCTGAACTGTTACAGCCGTAGCATCTTGTGACAGGTCTTAAAGGGCTGTTTTTGTCTGTGGGAGGGAGATGTCTATGATCACTGTTAAGTTGTTGCCGTTTGTAGCTGGTTTTAACTTGGTGGATATCCGAATGCCCTTTCCCGTTCCCTTCAATATGCTCGGCCTGTGTTTCAGTGGATTCGAATATGAATGCTCTCCGAAGTGCTTCCTCTACGGTCAAATCCGTTTCTTTTAAATACGCTCGACGTAATTTGTTGGAGGTGCATTTCTCTATTAGTTGGTCTACTATAGCCTTGTCTAGACTGTATTCGTTATAATTACATTTTGCCCCTTGTATCCGCAAACGGGTGACATAGTCGTGTGTAGACTCCCCGTTATCTTGCATAAGCATTCGGAATTTATGACGTTCGAAAACCTTATTGGTTTTCTGGATGAAGTATTCGTCCAAAGCTATCTTCATTGTTTTGTACGTTGGCTCTAATCGGTCTTGTGGTACCTCCGGGGTTAAAGTCCTGATGATTTCTTTTAGTTTCCGTCCCCCATAAAATCGTAAAAGTGAACGCTGTCGATTGTCATCCCTTATTTCGAACGCCGTAAATGCGTCCTCAAGGTGTTCACTCCATTCCCTCCATGCTTGCTCCTGGTTAGAGTCCTCTCAGTCTAGGGGTTCTATTGTTGGCATTGAAAGAGACATATTTATTTATTTTCTCTTCGGAGGGGGTTTTGTTCAGTTTTCTTCGAGAAATTATATTTCAGTTGTTGTTGTTGTTCAGTTTCGGGTTTTTTTTTGTTTTTTTTTCCAGTTGTTTAGTTTCGGTTGCTCGTCGCTGTTTGCTTCGAGAAATTAAATTTCAGTTGTTGTTCAGTTTCAGTTACTCGTCGCTGTTTTGCTTAGAGAAGTTAGATTTCAGTTGTTGTTTAGTTTCGGTTACTTGTTGCTGTTTTCTTCGAGAAATTAAATATCAGTTGTTGTTGTTGTTCAGTTTCGGGGTTTTTTTGTTTTTTTTTCCAGTTGTTTAGTTTCGGTTACTCGTCGCTGTTTGCTTCGCGAAATTAAATTTCAGTTGTTGTTTCGATTACTCGTCGCTGTTTGCTTCGAGAAATTAAATTTCAGTTGTTGTTCAGTTTCGGTTACTCGTTGCTGTTTTCTTCGAGAAATTAAATATTAGTTGTTGTTGTTGTTCAGTTTCGGGGTTTTTTTTTTTTGGTTTTTTTTCAGTTGTTTAGTTTCGGTTACTCGTCGCTGTTTGCTTCGAGAAATTAAATTTCAGTTGTTGTTTCGATTACTCGTCGCTGTTTGCTTCGAGAAATTATATTTCAGTTGTTGTTTCGATTACTCGTCGCTGTTTGCTTCGAGAAATTAAATTTCAGTTGTTGTTCAGTTTCGGGTTTTTTTTTTTGTGTTTTTTTTTTTTACCTCGTCGCCAGGTTTACTGTCTACGAAATGAGTCCCTGAACCTAATTCCTCGGGTCTATTTGTAGTCCCGCCCGTGACGTCACATCCGGCGTCACAACGGTCTTGATCTCTCACCACGCCGCTTTTCCGAGCATTTCAGTGCAAAGTGGTTTTTGTGACTGCAAAGGTTGCACTTCTGTCACCATGCAGGGCATGCTTCTTTTCTTTTGCCATGCCTTTTGCCACAGAAATGACAGTCTATTTTCCCGTATTTTAGTTCTCTTTTTTATAACCTGGGCCTTTGACTTTGTTAATCCGTTCTTGTTGGTCAGGATTAATTATTTTTAGCCGTGTACTGTTAAACCTATGTTTGTTATTCAAGGTTTTATTTCTCTATTAGAGGTCTCCAAATCGTATTCAGCTCTATGCTTGGTTTGCTCAGTAAGTTGTCATGTCCGACCATGTGAGCTGTTTCCTTAAGTTTCCTCGCTTTCCAGTGGGACTCACTGTTTATTATTTTTACTTCGTCCCAGAGGGGGGTGATGGTCACCCTTCTCCTTCTATACATGGTGGACTATACCCGATTTTTCCGTCCCCCCCCCCTCTAGTTACTGCTTTTCGATGTTCTTCCACCCTTACTTTGAGAGGGCGACATGTTTCACCATTGTAAACCTTCCTACAACTACATGGGATTGAATATATGCAGTTCTTGGTCATGTTCTCCTTTATGGGTGGCTTTACTCGGACTAGGTGTCTTCTGAGTGTTGATTCACTTTTGAATACCGTCCTGATGTTGTATGGGCCACATATCTTTTGGATGTTTTCGGAGAGGCCTCGTATATATGGTAGGCAGACCGTTGGAGGTTTTTGGGATTCACCCTCTTCTCTTTCACTATTATTACTTCTGGTGGATAGTATACTATCAGGGTAGTTGTTACGTCGGAGGGTATTGTTACATTATGCTCCCCACCAATGTACGTTGGACTATAACCCCCCCCTCTCGTTTTCCCTATTACTCCCGGCATGCATCTGCATCCGTTTCCGGACTCTCTCAGAATAAAGCCTGGCTTCGGCCAGTATGTCTTATTTCTCTCCTACACTTGTGTTCTCTTTACTTCTTAAATACATCGTAATGTAACGGGTATTCTTCAGCCTGATCATTTCTTGATGATACAGTTTGGAGACCTCTAATAGAGAAAGAAAACCTTGAATAACAAACAGGTTTAACAGTACCAAAAATTGATTCCTAATTGTCCTAGTGAGGTCTAAGCCGTTAGTTCGAAAGTTGCAAGTTATCTGAAGGTGCTAAGTTCACAATATATATATATATATATATATATATATATATATATATATATATATATATATGAGGATAAAATGCACGATATATCATAAAAATGAAATGCAGTGAAAGACAAGATGCGTGAATAAAGACAAACGGAAAAAAGACAAATTTAAATACAGGATAAAATCATAAAGAAACAAGAGATTTTACCGGTTTCCTTCGGATACACGAACGTCTTCAAAAACACGTTCTGAAGACGTTTGTTAAACCGGTAAAATCTCTCGTTTCTTGATGGTTTTCTCCTGTTTTTAAATTTGTGTTTTTCGTTTGTCTTTTTTCATATATATATATATATATATATATATATATATATATATATATATATAGAGAGAGAGAGAGAGAGAGAGAGAGAGAGAGAGAGAGAGAGAGAATAAATATGAAACTAAAAGTAAACTTTTTGTAGAAAGAACCTATAGAGAAATGGTAAAAGCTCAATATACGAGATAGAGCAATTATAAAGATAGATGGACGAAGAGTGATAAACATGCACGAATGTCCAAATTTATATCAAACTTCGATTGTTCAATGCAATGTATATTCTGTAATAAAATTATGTTTATTATTCTTTCCTTAAGCCAAGGCTTTTCAAAGATCGAGATCTTATCATCAGAGGAATTATACAGATAGATAAGTTGGCAATAGAAAAGCCAAAATTCAACATTTGAAAAAATACTTTAGAAAATGATGGGTGAAAAAAGTTCGTGTAAAAAGATATTGGGTTTGTTCAGGTGGTAATTGTCCGACGATAAGATGGCCAATGGAAGAAAGTTTCGATGGAGAAGAAAAAGTTTCGTGGAGGCATTACAGAAAGGCGTTCAAAATGAAGTAAATCCAATGGTGAAAATTGAGTTCAAGTCGTAGATGGAGCGCACTTAAACGGAATTAAAATGAAGAAATCTGGCCATTTAAAAACAATGCTTCCTCGGCCAAGAAATGAGTCGTAAGCGAATGACATTAGCAATGGGAATGGAAAATTGAAGTAGTTCTGAGAAAATAAACCCTAAGTTAAAATCAAGGTCAAATTAGGATGTGGGAAGGAAAGAGGAAGGTGGGGCAAATGGTAGGAGGGTTAGATGAAAAAGCCATGACTGCTGATGGGAAAGGGAGTAGGGGGATTATGGGAGTGAAGGGGGGTTCTAGTAATAAAGTTATTTTTGGCATATGCTAAGTCCGATGCCAGTAGAGATTGGCCGTGGTTGAGAATTTAGGTCGATTTAGGTAAATTGAGTGTATTTATTATTTGAAAAAGAAGAAAAGGGGGGCCGTGATTAAAGACGGGTTTAGGGCGAGAGACAATAATAATTTCGAAATTAAAAGAAAAAGGAGTGTCCGGTGGGAAAAAACATTTTTTAAAGTATTTTGGACATTCGTGTATGTTTATCACTCTTCGTCCATCTATCTTTATATATATATATATATATATATATATGAGAAAGACGCACAAAGCCATATATATATATATATATATATATATATATATATATATGAGAAAGACGCACAAAGCCATATATATATATATATATATATATATATATATATATATATATATATATATATATATATATATATATATATATATATATATATATATATATATATATGGCTTTTTGCGTCTTTCTCATCGGATAAAAATTACCAGTGAATTTGAAAAGAGTGATATCTTTTACACCCATGAACTAATTTGATTCCTGGTACTCCAAGGGATGAGAAATGTGATCCCTGGTACTCCAAGGGATAAAAAATTTGATCCCTGGTACTTGGCTAAGATCAAAGTGTAGTATCTGTTCCGATGGATACTGCACCCCATAGACTGGTATTGTCTTGGCCTTCAGGGCTTGATTTACGCCGGTCTATGGGTCTGTCCTGTGCAGTTCTAGGAGGTCCACCCTCCCAGGCTTCGCCTCCCCTCTTTGGGGAGGAGTAAGTTTATTGTTTACTGCCTGAGGCACCCTTACCGGGGAATGCTGACGGGCTGCCCATGCAATTTGTAAACCCCACTTTCCCGACCCGACCTTGGGTCACATCTTACTTGTGGGAGTAAGATAAAAACTGGCCTTGTGCCTAACTCCTGGAGAGGAGTAATTCAATACTCCAAGGGAATGAATATTGTAGCATTTCTTTTACCATAAGAAGGTCGTGGGGTCACACTAAATCCAATGATAATAGATTATCAGTAGATGTGGAGGCGCTAAGCAAATCGAATAATGAGAAAAGGGTCCGGTTGTTCAACTATCTTATTAAATGATAATTAAAAACAAAAAATAATAATAATTAAATTATTAGATTTTTATTCAAGAACACAATGTTTAACTGTTTAACATCAATGTGTGTGTGGGGGGGAGGGCTTAGAATAATTCATTTCCTCACATTCGGAAAAAAAAATAATAATATTTAAATGCGTGATAAAAATAAAATAGTCAACTTTTATGAAATGAAAATAAAAATATGCACATCAGATATTTTTACGAGTCTTTTTTAATCCAATGTGTTTCTTTTTTTCGTTTTGTTCGTTTTTTTTAACCAATACATTTTTATATATAACCTTGATATTATATATGCTTACCTTATTATTTTCATCCATTTAATTTTTCTTTACTTTTTCTTCCAATTGACATTTCTATCTTTATTGGTCCTCCGATTTATAAAAAATCGGGGGACTTATGTTTTGAGGCATGTCCGTCCGTCCGGATTTTTCTCCGCAACCATCAGTTGAATTTCTCTGAAATTTTGCATGAAGTTGTAACTTTGGTCAGGTTAGAAAGTGACATTCTCCGATTTTTGAAAAAAGATCTGGTTAGCCCCCAGGGGGTCAAAAAGCCCCGAAATGGCAAAAAATGACATTTTTTGCCCCATAACTTTTCATACATCCATTCAATTTCTTTGAAACTTGGCCAAAATGTGGAGGCAATTGTTCCTAATAGAAAATGAGTATCGCTGACTTTGGAAAAAATCTGGTTCGCGCCCCCAGGGGGTCAAAAGCCCCCAAAATGGCAAAAAATGACCCTTTTCTCCCATAACGTTTGATCCATCCATTCAATTTTTCTGAAACTTGGCCAAAATGTAGAGGCAATTGTTCTGGATATAAAATGAGCATCCTTGACCTCAGAAAAATTCTGGTTCGCGCCCCCAGGGGGTCAAAAATGCTCCAAATTGCCCAAATTTATTGCATTTTACACTCGCCACATCGAGTCACATACAGAGGGGGACCACGCATGTGCGGCTTGTTTTATTTCACTCTTTCTCGTTTATTATTTATCAACCCACGAAATCTTCTCGATTCTTTTCCTTCAAATTTCTTCCATTTTCTGTCCATTGTTTATTTCTACACCAGGCATTTATACCCCATTTTGCGCCAATTTACGTCATCGCACGAGCAAGCTATGGAAACATATCCGACTAATGGCCGCGAATTGTGTCAAATCTCCCTACATATATATATATATATATATATATATATATATATATATATATATATATATATATATATATACATATAATTATATATACAGAATAATCCTCGGGTCGTAAAATCGTCTTCCCCCTACCTCATGCCCCCCCCCCCCGGGGGAGAATGAAAAGGTTCTGCATAAATCATGCCATTGGCGTAATTGTGGCCGTTCGTGTTAAATGGCGAAAATTCCTAAATTAGAAACAGAATTTTGTTGGAGAATGAAAGAAAACACAGACAGATCGATAGACTGACGGATGAACAAGGAAAAAATTATCTTCAGTTTTTTATTCAGTTCATACATTTACATTCATTTTATACATTAACTAGCAGGGCTACCCGACGTTGCTCGGGAGGCATGGATAATAATAGAGAAGAATTTTAAAAATTGTGTAGAACATCTTTCTTTTACCCCCCCCCCCCTCTCTCTCTCTTTCTCTCTCTCTATATATATATATACACACAGAAATAATAATGGAGTTTATGTATCTGTCTGTCAGTCTGAAGCCGAAACCCCATCAGAGTAATATTACTATTTACTTAGTCTGCCAGCTCCTTTATATACTACTACAAAAACCGCCGTAAACACTATGAGCATTTCTCAATTTACATAATTAATTGTTTTTAAACTTCTAATAAATTAGTATTCGCAAATATACACTCATGATTGTTTTCTTCAGATTTCCACATGTATTTACGCTATTTTGCTCGCTAACAATCTTACTTATAAATTATAATTATTTCTTTTATTATATATATATATATATATATATATATATATATATATATATATATATATATATATATATATATATATGAAATGAGTTACGTTGTTAATCTACCGATTGCTAAACTGATTGAACAGCCAGTGTTAATCCATTGAAATGGTTACCTCCCTCTGATTAATCAGTATGGACGTAAGACGGGCACGTTATTTAAAATGTAAACAAAACGCTGGCATTTACCGTGTTAGTTTTACTCTGATTTTTTTCATTAAAACGTTCTGAGTTTGTTTATTTTCTTAATCTTATTTGCCTATATTTTTTAAAATACAAATTTATTGAATCAAATTGTTTAATTAAAATATTAATTGATTTAAAAATTTCTATTTAAAAACACGCACACACGCATCTTCATTTTTTACTACCTTAAGTGTGTTTAGGATTTTGGCTTTACCTTTTTACACCGTAAAGCTTTTACTTACACACTGTTTTTATTATTCCGTGTTTAATTTATTAAAATAAAAGATGTAATTTTCTTCTCTTTCCTTCTTTTGTCAACAACAAAATTAACACAAAAAATTTTTTTCTTTACTTCTTTTCTTAACTAAAAATATTTCTAAGTATGGAGGAAGTTGGCATATAAACGCCGATCGGAAACGCCATAAGTTAATAAATTAGTAGTAATTTAAAATGACAGCAAGGAATTAAACCAATAAGGAGGAGGAGGAGGAGGCGCAGGAGGAGGAGGATGAGGATGAGGAGGAGTAGAAGGAGGAGGAGGAGGAGGAGGAGGAAGAAGACGGACTCAAAGTAGTAAAAGTTATCCGATCGGCGTTTATATGCCAACTGCTGATGTTGTTCTTTCTTTCTTTTTCTTTTTCTTTTTTAACATTTCTTTCTTTCTCCCTTTCTACTGTTTATTACACGTGACTATTTTTTCCCCAAATTGCGTTCTTTGCACAAATTTGAAAACTTTTCTGTTTTTAATTAAAGTTCTGCTACCAATTGATGATGATTGTATTTTAACAATCGAAATATTTTGGTAGAACTATTCAATGTGTTTTTGAGTTTATTTTTGCTAGTTGTTGATTTGCTTATCCTTTATTCCATTTTTATTTTTACATTTTGTCTGAAACATTGTGTCTTTTATTCCTCATATATATATATATATATATATAGAGAGAGAGAGAGAGAGAGAGAGAGTCGCCAACTTAATAGGTCCCTCACTATCTACCAAGCTCCAGCCCCTGTCCAATCGCCACAATGTTGCATCCTTCTGCTTGTTTTGCAAATACTTTAATGGATTGTGATCCGATGAACTAGCTGCTCTAGTGCTCCCTCGACGTAAATACACTTAACCAACTCGAGAATCAGCTAAATCCCACCCATTCACTGTGGAGGTCCCTAGATACCGGAAAGCCTTCTACTTCAATAGCTTCTTGCCTAGTGCTGCCGGTCTCTGGAACTCCTTCCCTGCTCTCTGTTTCCCCGACTGTACCGACATGCAGAGGTTTAAAACTAATGTAAACAGACATCTCACTGCACAGCTCCCAACTTACGATGACACCCAAAACCTCCACCCTAATTCTCAGTAGCCTGTACGTCTACAGTGGCGGCCTTACTTGTTTGGGGTGAAATATGTTTTATATATATATATATATATATATATATATATATATATATATATATATATATATATATATATATATATATATATATATATCGGTGCTTATAATTCTTAAGCATGTTTTTGAATTTAGTGCAAGAGATTACTGAAATCCCGTCTGGTGCCGTTTGTTGCAGTAAATGTTGAATTTATAACATTCATGACTTTTTTATTGGCAACATAGCATATCGCAAAGACGGAATTCTCTTTGCTTTATCTTTATAGTCTGTGGTAATGCCGCTCTCCTAGGATATCTATATTACCAACTTCATAATCTAATATTTACTGTTACGCTGCGGCAGCTTGGATTTTATGAACAAATTATGAAAACACTTTGTAAAATAAATATGTGAAAACGAACCAAAGTTTTATAAGATAGCTTTGCCCATCTCCCCCGAGGGGTGTGTGTGTAAAAACAACTTCTAAAATGTTTGGGTCGTGGCCACTATATCTCCAAACCCTAACCCAAACCTTATATCCCTAAACCGATTACATTTTGAATGATAGCTGTTTTGTTTTCAGATATTTACTTTCAAAACGTTTCTATATTAAAGATAACAGAAACCTTTTCAAAGTAAATATCTCTATACTCGCGTACCCATGCCATCAAAAACGATAATGTACTTATTTCATTGCTTCCAAACTGACGTACAACTTTTATAAATATAATAAAATGTCGTCTTCAGTATTACTATCTACATAGCCACTCCTCTTCCATAGCCATCGCTCCTCTCAAGTTCAATCAACAACTTTATCTTCACCACCGAACTACTGTTCCCCCACATTCTACCTAACCCTCCCCCCTGTCTCATCCACTCCATCATGTATATTACTCCTTTCCCTTAGTTCTTCCTCCTTATATTCGTCTTCTGTATAAAGATGTATCAAAAGTATCATCTTGATTCACTTTGAGAAAGTTTCTGTTATTAAAGAAACAAAATTTTACTCTACTGATGTGTCTTTCATTTGATTTTCTCTATTTTTATTTAACGGTTTGTCCACTTTTCTTTTCTTATATATATATATATATATATATATATATATATATATATATATATATATATATATATGATGTGGTAAACATGGGAATTTATTTCCGACAATATATTATGTATAAGTTGTGTTTTGGTTGACACTCGTGTTTGTATGTAAACGGAAAAACATTGCAAAACTTATGACTTCACAGGCAAATTCAAGTGGGAGTCGTGGTTTTAAACGTAAACACCGGTCAATTTCTACCAAAGAAAAAATTGGATAACATTTAATGTCGGTTTAATTTGTTATCAATTCTGGGTGGTTTAGAGACATGATAGTTGTATACTTAATGGTTAGGGTTAGGGTTAGGGGGTGTTGATGAATTATTATTACGGTGAAATCGGATGGTCCGGTAAAACGTCTCTGGAATCAAGAGTGCCGCAAAATCGCTATTGCACCTGTACATAGTTAATGTAAGAACGTGGAAAGATAGGATAACGTTAAGAGATCCTAATTGTGGTACTGTTTCGTAATCGTAAACTATAGATTTTACTGACGGAGTTTTAGAATCCATTCGTAACATGGGGAGGGGGAGCTTCGGTAACATTCGGAACGGCGTACTTGCTTCGTCTTTCTCGATTTCGTAGCATTCGTTTTACATACGTCACGCCTATGTCACGCCAGTAAAATCTATGGTTGACGTTTCCGAAACAGGACCCTAATCGTTTCAAAATTTTATTTAATGATAATTTTTAAAATAATGATAATTAAATTCAAACTTCTCCTGTCATAAATTAAAGATTTAAAGACAAAAATAAACACATTATTATTAGATTCTTGATCAGAGGAGTAAGTAAGAGCTCTCTAGCGAGAAGAGAACCCTTCTGTGCGCCCCCCCCCCCCAAAAAAAAAAACCCTGGTAGTTTATAAATATGGTAGATGTATAATTAATGGGTTAGAGGGTTAATGTTAATGCATTATTATTATTAACATGAAACTGGATGGCCCGTCAAAAGGTTTACTACGGCAAAAAAGCTCTGGAATCAAGAATGATTGAAATTCCGTGTTGCATTTATATTAGCAATATTAACCGCCAAGTCTAACTCTTCACGTCTTGCAAAAACAAAAATCTGTCTATATCCTTTCGTTCGAGTAACTTATATCATATCTGAATCATTTGCCCTCTAATAGGACCTTTAAGTTCATCCAGTGGTGAGGCCCCAATTGGGGAGCTTTGGGGAGCTTTGGGGTCACCGTTTAATTACCATTACTCCCAGACCAACTCTGATCTGGAATAATAATAGCTGTCAAGATCCGATCTATGGATTAAATAGAATTTGTCCCGGGTACAGCACTAAACTGCCATGGACACCCTTGAGTCAGGTGTTCGCCTCTACACCATGCCACCATCCTGAAATATAACCCCGATAGATAACTCAAGTTATCTCTGAACCGTTCTAAGTATGACACAAGATTACTGTTGCACAAGTAGTTTATAAATGTTGGAAGTGTACCATGCCCAAAATTGGACTATTCAAAAATCGATACCATGCTCAAGACTGAAACTCAAAACTAGAGAACTCTTCCGTCCCCCTCCCAAAAATAAACATATTTACATGATATAAAATGGAAGAACGTGAAAAGCCACATACATGTCAGATACGCCCCAAGATGGAGTACTTCTGCCACATCTGGGGAGGTGCTGCTCTGAGCAGTCTTTCTTGCCTTGATAGAGTTTCAAACCAACTTTGCAATCTAGTGGGGGATGATCTCTTCTGGTCTCTACGGTCTCTTTCTCGCAGGGAGACGTTCCTACTCTCTCTCTCTCTCTCTCTCTCTCTCTCTCTCTCTCTCTCTCTCTCTCTCTTAATCTTTATTTCCAGGGAACGCGTTCTCAATTGAGCATAATAGTTTTCATCATTCAATTGTCAATATCTATTGCAGTTCATTAACCCTTATCCTCAAGTTACTTTTAGCCTTGATAAATTAAAAATTTAAAAAAACAAAATCATGAAAACGAGGAAATGCAAGTGTTTGGGTATATTTTGTAATTCTGGGTCGGAATGTGTCCATCTAACAGTCATTGTTGGCTAGTTTTTGTCCTTGAAGCAGTTTTTTTAGCTTATTACATCAGGTGGCGTCATGCCTTGTCTGGAGCGATTTCCATAAAAAAAATTCTTAGAAAAAGATAATAAATTTTCGGTTAATTTGTTGTTTCTTATCCAAAATGGTGGATAATAAATCGTCTGCATTTTTCTGATTATTTCCGATCTCAAAAATGAGTAAATAAACCCTAAATAAATTGTTTTGTATTAATTTCCTTTAAAATAATTTAAGATAAATTTGAAATTAGTCCAAAACAATTTATTTGGGTTTACTTACTTATTTGTGAGTTCGGAAAAATGCAGACGATTCATTGTTCGCCATTTTGGCTAAGAAGCAACAAATTAACCAACTTTTCACTTATTCATAAATTGGCCGACACCACTCATCATATTATTCTCTGAGGAAGGTCTCTATTAGCAACTAAAGGATATAACTCCTTCTGTGGTAAAGTTGGGTTATCTGCCCTTTGTAGAGTGTGACGTCATAGTTGATAATGGCGACAATAAAATAGTTTGTTTCCCCATGCGTCCCCTTTCTATCTCTGTCCACCCAAGTTCTTTGATTAGCTTCACGAAGCGTATATCAAGCAAATAAAACAAAAGTCTTGTTGACCGAAGAGTCGCGTATATGAGTGAATAAAGATATTTTAACAATTTGAAAATTGTGTGTTTTACATTTGAGATTGATACCGGTTATCGGCTTGCAAGGCCACTAAGATGGCGTTTTTCACACAACACCTAGTGATGACAAATCGAACTCAGAATTCATAATATGTATAGAGTTGAGCCTGTAATTCTGTGTTAGTATGCCGGTCGGCATAATGGCTAGAGTGTTTGCGACTAGGTTGGAAGACTGATGTTCAATCCTCGCTCGAGTTATAGCAAACACTTAAAAATAATACTTGGTGCTCTTTGCTGAACATTCAGCATTATACAGTGAGAATCAAAAGTAAGTGAAGCAATAGATGTACTGTCGTATGCTCGGCTCGCGAGGCTGAAACAAAAGGCAACATGAAGGATTAATGGTAGCTTTTGGTAACAATATATATATATATATATATATATATATATATATATATATATATATATATATATATATATATATATATATGCATTTAAAAAGGATGCGCGGAAATCTTTCAAAGGCCCTTTCGACTATCATCTCGTCAGGAGAAAATCGATAGTTTTTAATCAATAATATCGTCGAAAGAAAGAACAAACGGGGAATTGAATGTGCCAAAATTAACGATGGAGCGATTAAAAGTCAATTTAATGATTTCATTAAAAAAAACGATTAAAAGGCACTACGTTAGGGGGAAAAAGGGGGGGAGTTCAAAGTTCCCCAAAGAGATTTAGCGATCTGACAAATTCCTTCTGCCGGCACAAGGAAGGTTTTCCAATATTTTCAAATGGTTCTTGGAATCTGCTCTATTCAAGACCTCAAAACGGTCTATTATATAGCTACTGGCACAGCTTGGGTTTTCAACCAAATGCTGGCCAATAGCAGAGTCAAAAGAATTAGAATGGAGTTCCTTACGATTAGTTCCTTACTATTAGTTTATGCTACTAGACCTGCTTTTCCTTCCTTTCGCAAGGATAGTGTGCCATATACAAATTATAGTAATAGTGTATACCAATTTAAATGCCAATGTGATGCTGGCTATATAGGGCGCACTTCCTTGCATTTGTAGACCCGCATAAACCAGCACGTTCCATCAAAAATACGTCAGGGAAGGGTAGGATCCTTGTGTTACCCCTCCTCTAATTCTTTGGACTCTGCTATTGGCCAGCATTTGGTTGAAAACCCAAGCTGTGCCAGTAGTTATAAAATAGACCGTTTTGAGGTCTTGCATAGCGCAGATTCTAAGAACCATTTGAAAATATTGGAATCTGTCTCTATCGCTATTCGAAAACCTTCCTTGTGCCGGCAGAAGGAATTTGTCAGATCGCTAAATCTCTTTGGGGAACTTTGAACTCCCTCTCTTTTTTTTTCTTTCCTAACGTAGTGCCTTTTAATCGTTTTTTTAACGAAATCATTAAATTGACTTTTAATCGCTCCATCGTTAATTTTGGCACATTCAATTCCCCGTTTGCTCTTTCTTTCGACGATATTATTGATTAAAAACTATCGATTTTCTCCTGACGAGATGATAGTCGAAAGGGCCTTTGAGAGATTTCCGCGCATCGTTTTTAAATGCATTTATAAGTTTTGTACCTCAAACATATATATATATATATATATATATATATATATATATATATATATATATATATATATATATATATATATATATATATATATAACTGTTGTAGACCCGTGCTAGCGGTCACAAAGATAACAACCACAAATTGTGACAGGTTAAAATATACAATGTATTTATTCATAGCAATACAGTAACGCCACTAAATGTGGTAGGAGATGACCGGATTCCTACCATGCGGTAAAACATGAATAGCAATGTCCTCTGTTTGAGTCTTTGCAACCATGGTATTTATTATAGATGGTTGCTTCCATTAGTTCTTCAATAGGGGTGATTTGTACCCCACAACACCCCCCTCCCGAGCTTTTCATTCCCCTGGAATGATCGTATAGCTCTTTTTCCTTGGATTGATCTCTATGGGATCGATCCTTTTTCTTTTTCTGGAAGACCGGCGTTGTTCGGCTGCTTGTGGTGTTACCAGGTCGAACGTGTCATATATATGGTCCATTACTTCTTGTTCAACAGGAGGTTGTCTGTCGTCATCAGTGACACGTTTCCGAATTTGGTTCAAATGCTTCTTGTGAGTGAATTTTGGACCTTCGATTATGTAAACCATCCGCCCGATCCTCTGCTTGACCTTTCCTAGTTCCCACATTATACTATTATTTTTATGTACCTGGAAAAATACCTTTCCCCCAAGTAAATACATCTTTTTAGGAACTGTAGTATTCGGCGGTTTTACCTGTTTAGGCAAAAGTTTCTCGAAGACCGGCCTAATTTTCCTCGCAAACATTAACTCTGCCGGCGACATCTTTGATGGAGCGCTTTCATTTGGCGTAATTCGGTACACCTGTAAAAACTGTTGTAACGCCTTTCCTGAGGGCGTTCCTTTAGCTTTTTTCAGGGCTCTTTTTAGCGTGTCCACGAACCTCTCTGCCTGACCGTTCGATCGAGGATGATAGGTTGGCGTTGTTATGTGGTTGACCTGGAAATCCTCGCAGAAACTTTTAAAATCTGCTGACGTGAATTGCGTGCCATTGTCCGACACCAAACAATCGACCACACCAAACCTAGCATACAATTCGTGAAGAGCACTGATTGTAAAATCCGTCGTTGGACTCTTTACATCTAAATACCTCATGCCATTTTGAAAAGCTATCAACAACTATTAAGTAATAGTTTCCCTCCAATGGACCTGCAAAGTCCACGTGTATCCTTGACCATGGATGGTCAGCTTTAGGCCACGGGCTAAATTGTATTGGGGGCGCTTTTGCAGCCAATGCGCATCCCTTACACGACTTTACCATGTCTTCAATATCAGTGTCCATGCTCTTCCAGTAAACGTAGGACCTTATGAGGCTCTTCATTCTAGTAGCCCCAGGGTGACCCGTATGAAAATCCTTTAAATTTTTTTTCCTCAGCGTGGCTGGGATTACCACCCTTTCTCGGTACAACAGTACCTCATTGCACATAGAATAAACTTCCGCCGCCGATTCATCTGATTGCATTTTTTGTTTCGTTTCTTTGATGAAACTATCTTCTTCAGCCTCCCTTATTATATCTTTCAAAGTCACTGGTAATTCCCTGATCGTATTGCACAGTATTTGTGTATAGTCCTTTTCACTTTGTAGTGACGCTATTACTGTGTCCTCCAGCGGTTCCCTTGATTTCGGGATTAATCGCGACAATCCGTAAGCGTGACCTAACTTCGCAGATGCAAGAAATTCCATACTGAAATCGTAATTTAGCAGGATGGTCGCCCATCTTTGCAGTCTGTTGGCTGAGTAAGTTGGTATCCCTTTTTTTGAAACGAAAATGGTTATAAGCGGCTTGTGATCAGTTTGTAGTTTGAATTTTCGACCATGTAAAAAACGGTGGAATTTTGTAACTCCGAATATGATCCCCAGTGCTTCCTTTTCAATTTGGGAATAATTCTTCTCGGCTGGCAGTAAGGTTCTCGACGCATGGGCGATCGGTTTAGTGGACCCATCTGGCATTTTATGTAGAATGCATGCCCCTATTCCATAAGCACTTGCGTCGGTTGCGACAATAATCTCTTGTTTTGGATTGAAATGAATCAGAAATAAATCTGATGTTAGTACATCTTTTAACTGCTTAAATGCCGACTGGCACTCTGGCATCCAGTTCCATTTTTTGTCCTTTTTTAATAGTTCATTCAAAGGCGCGCGCAATTTATGCATATTCTTAATAAAAGTTTGATAATAGTTAACGAACCCTAAAAAACTTTGCAATGTAGTTACATTTTGAGGCTCTGGCATGTCTTTTATTGCTGTGGACCTATCCGGGTCGGGTTTTCTCCCGTCCTTATTTAATATATGACCCAGGTATTTTATTTGTTCCAAAAAAAATTCACATTTTGCCTCCTTCAAAGTGAAGCCGTATTCTTTTATTCTGTCAAACACTTGAAATACATGATCTCTATGTTGTTCAACATTTTGACAACGTATGAGAATATCGTCCAGATAGCCTATTGAAAAATCCAGCAAAGTGTCAATTATCTGTTGGAAAATAGCAGGTGCTACTTTTATCCCAAATGCTAATCTATTGAATTTAAAAAGACCTATGTGTGTTGAGATACACAAAAGTTTTGAACTATCGTCTTCTACTGGTATCTGTAGATACGCCTCGCTTAAGTCTATTTTGGAAAAGATTTTTCCGCCATTTAACTTAGCGAATACTTCCTCTGGGTTTGGTAACGGATAGTGGTGGTCCTTGAGCGATGCATTCAATCCGGTAGAGAAATCTGCGCATACTCTGATTTCTTTTGATTTTTTTTTTATGTATACGGTGGGGGCCGCCCACTCACTATAGTTAATATGGGTCAAAATCCCTGTGTTAACTAGTCTTTCCAATTCTTCTTCAATTTTTTTCTCTTGAAGCGAACGGTACGCTACGTGGTTTTTTGAATATTGGTTTTGCTTCATCCAGCAATTCGAATCTCGCTTTTATTTTCGTGCAGCATCCAAGCTTTTCAGAAAAAAACACTTGGAAAAGATGTTTTTAGATCCTTTTTTAGTTTGTCGGCTTCGGCCGTTAAATTTTCGACTTTTTGACAAAAATCACTCATTGGCGAGTCCCATAATTCAAATTCTTGGATCCAGTCAGATCCAAATAAATTTGATGTGTTCCTAAGAACGAATACTTTTAGCTTTTTTGTCTTTCTTTTTAGTGAAACATTAATAATTAATTCACCCTCAAAATGTATCTTTTCATCAGTTACCGATCTTGCGATTTTATTCGTCTTCATCATCGTGGGCTTACCTAATTTCTTCCACGTGTGAACATTTATAATCGATATATCCGACCCTGAATCGAGTTGCAGATTTACTTCTCTATTTCCGATTCTCACTGTAACATATTTCCTTATGTTCTCTGTTGGTGATGGGTCCCTTTTTGCAGTTTTTATGTAGTTCTTTTTTCCTACTTTTGCTCTGCAATATGAGGCCTTGTGCCCTGCTCGTTTGCATAGGTCACACGTTATTTTCTTATGGTACCAACATGCATTGTACCCATGAGGTCCTCCATATTTACTACAAGGGGTCCTAGGCTTTTGTCTATCCTGATAATTTTGTGAAGGGTTCTTTTTGCCTCTTGGTTGATAATAGCTGGCGGGTGAGTGTCCTTTATTTTTGGAGCGTATCTTTTTAATTTGAGCGATACCTGCTTCCTCTATGTTTCGGGAATCTTGTTTCACTGCCACGAACCGTTGACGATCTTCAGCCAGTTTCTGAAGCGTTAAATCAGGTTCTAATTCCAGTTTATTTAGAGCACGACGTCTTATATCGGCGTCTTTTGTGTCTATCAAACCTTGTGTGAATATTAGGCATCTAAAATTATCTGCCGTTAATGATGACAACTTGAAGTCGTCACAGTTTTTATTAACTATAGACGCAAAAGTCGTATAATCCTGATTTTCCTTATGTGTAATATTCATACATTTCCATCTTTTATGGAAAAGGCTTGTCTTTGGACAGTATAACTCCATTAACAGTTTGACTGCCTCGTCAAACGACAATTCGTTGGTTTTTCTTGGCAAAATATAATCCACGAATTTGTTATGTTCGGATGCACCCAACTTCCGTAGTAATAAACGAACCTTCTTTTGATCCGTCCATGAACCACAATCAATCTTGAATAAGTCTTCAAATCTTCTGAAGTATGTTTCAAACGTTAGGTCTTCCTCAGGAGCATAGCGAAATGTATCAATGGCTGACCAGATCGCATTTTGCGAAAAAGCCGTACTGTTTTCCTGTCCGTTGTCCTTATTCATTAAAACTTGCGTTAACAAATCCATTATTTTATCTGATTGTTTTTTATGCTCTAAATGTAATTTTTTCAATTCCAATATTTGTTCGTTCATTTCTTTCTTTTCTTCCGCGGCGTATTTCATCATTTCTTTTCTTTCTCTTCCCTGTTTTTCCTCGATGTATTTCATTAAACTTAACTGCTTCTCGTCATTTTGTTTCTGTACTATCAATTGTTCTTCTCGAAACATTTTTTCAAGTTCTAATTGTTGATTTTGTTGAACTTTTATAATTTCCAAAATCTGTTTGGAAAAATTCTCCATTTTTTTTTTTTTTATGACAAAATAAAAGCGTTTTCAGAAACAAACCAATTCTTTTTCTATAGTACCAACTCTACAAAAAAACTTTTACAATTTTTGTATCTGGTTATATTGACGAGTATTTCCTTAATTTATTTTTTCCTTGTGTGGCAATTTTTCACTAGAAAATAATTCAACGTTTGTGTTTATACAGAAAAAAATTTTGACCTTTTTTTTTTTTTTTCAATTTTCTTTTCGTAACGTGTAAGTATTTAGTTCAAATCCTTGTTGAACGTACACTTTTTTTTTTCTTTTACAAAGAATTAGTTGTTGTTTTTTGTGAAAAAAAAACGAGTTCATAGCATTTATTTAAATATTGGCCATAATTTCCGCTTTAAGTGCGTAACAGAATATCATATTTTCTCATTAACAGAAAGTGTTATGCCGTACCTGCTTGTCGAAAGTGTTTTTTGTTTCTCAACGTGCCAGTCAGTCAGAGAAAAAATTATTTTAATCGGAAAAATCCGACGTAACTTTTAATTTTGTTTTTCAATGCTAATGCCTTTTTAAGACAATCTTTTTAGAACGAACAATTTTTTTTTTGTACTTACTGAAACTTTGAGTAGTTTTTTTTCAGTTGTCGTAAATCCACGCCATTTATGAGTTCCGTTTTAACTCGTAGTTTAGGCTTCTTGTGGCTTTTTTTTTCCAACAGCAAGATAAGACTTTTTTGACGACGTCTTTTGTTGTTTGACGTTTTTTTTTTTTTCAAGTAAATCCTTGCCCGAATCTTCGTTATTCAGTTTTTTGTCGAATGATCCCGTAACTTTCTTGAGTAATCCTGGTAGCCAGTTTGTCGTGACTGGTATAAAATCAAAATCCTCACGTTTGTTCTTTACTAAATTTCTCGTCGCCAGTGTTGTAGACCCGTGCTAGGGGTCACAAAGATAACAACCACAAATTGTGACAGGTTAAAATATACAATGTATTTATTCATAGCAATACAGTAACGCCACTAAATGTGGTAGGAGATGACCGGATTCCTACCATGCGGTAAAACATGAATAGGAATGTCCTTTATTTAACACCTACCCACTATAGGAGTATGTGACACAAGGTCGGAAAGTGGGATTTGAAAAGCCAGCGCCCGAGAAGGTGAACGCTTTCGCCATTAAAAATTGCCTGAGCAGCCCCGTCGGCATTCCCCGGTAGGGGCGCCTCAGGCAGTAAGCTATAAACTTACTCCTCCCCAAAGAGGAGAGGCAAAGCCTGGGAGGGTGGACCTCCTAGAACTGCACAGGACAGACCCATAGACCGGCGGAATCATGCCCCGAAGGCCAAGACAACACCGGTCTATAGGGTGTAGTATCCATCGGAACAGATACCACACGTGGTACGAGGGCTCTCAGATGATAGGAATGTCCTCAATATTTAACACCTACCCACTATAGGAGTATGTGACACAAGGTCGGAAAGTGGGATTTGAAAAGCCAGCGCCCGAGAACGTGAGCGCTTTAGCCATTAAAAATTGCCTGGACAGCTCCGTCGGCATTCCCCGGTAGGGGCGCCTCAGGCAGTAAGCTATCAACTTACTCCTCCCCAAAGAGGAGAGGCAAAGCCTGGGAGGGTGGACCTCCTAGAACTGCACAGGACAGACCCATAGACCGGCGGAATCATGCCCCGAAGGCCAAGACAACACCGGTCTATAGGGTGTAGTATCCATCGGAACAGATACCACACGTGAACACTCACATGATAGGAATGTCCTCGATATTTAACACCTACCCACTATAGGAGTATGTGACACAAGGTCGGAAAGTGGGATTTGAAAAGCCAGCGCCCGAGAACGTGAGCGCTTTAGCCATTAAAAATTGTCTGGACAGCCCCGTCGGCATTCCCCGGTAGGGGCGCCTCAGGCAGTAAGCTATCAACTTACTCCTCCCCAAAGAGGAGAGGCAAAGCCTGGGAGGGTGGACCTCCTAGAACTGCACAGGACAGACCCATAGACCGGCGGAATCATGCCCCGAAGGCCAAGACAACACCGGTCTATAGGGTGTAGTATCCATCGGAACAGATACCACACGTGGACTCTCACATAATAGGAATGTCCTCGATATTTAACACCTACCCACTATAGGAGTATGTGACACAAGGTCGGAAAGTGGGATTTGAAAAGCCTGCGCCCGAGAACGTGAGCGCTTTAGCCATTAAAAATTGCCTGGACAGCCCCGTCGGCATTCCCCGGTAGGGGCGCCTCAGGCAGTAAGCTATAAACTTACTCCTCCCCAAAGAGGAGAGGCAAAGCCTGGGAGGGTGGACCTCCTAGAACTGCACAGGACAGACCCATAGACCGGCGGAATCATGCCCCGAAGGCCAAGACAACACCGGTCTATAGGGTGTAGTATCCATCGGAACAGATACCACACGTGGACACTCACATGATAGGAATGTCCTCTGTTTGAGTCTTTGCAACCATGGTATTTATTATAGATGGTTGCTTCCATTAGTTCTTCAATAGGGGTGATTTGTACCCCACAACAATAACGTTGAGAGATTTACTTCTTTTTTCTCTCTCTCAATCGTTTTCTCCAACTTAAACAATTTTTCCCCTCATATCTCATTCGATTTTCTTAGTTTTTAATTTATCATTCTGACGTTTCCTCTTAGAGGGTCAGACGATAAAGCCTTAAGGAAAATTTTTAGCAATTTTCTGTTCTTTTCCACCCGCCCGTTTCATTTATTAAAAAAATGTTTCCTCTGAAATTTATCCTACGATTTTGTTGTACGCGAAATTTACTTACATACATATATATATATATATATATATATATATATATATATATATATATATATATATATATATAGTAAGTTATGAAAATATATATGGCAATTAAGCTACACAGAGGCTTCCGCGTTTCATCCCCGGAGGGAATCATCAGGCTGTGTAGCTTAACTGCCATATATGTTTTCATAACTTACTACCTAGCTCTACTCACGTATCGAGCACTGTTGGGGAAAATAATGAAAATTGATACATAAAAAATTATATCCTCTTATAACATTTTATGTGGAATCATGAAATAACAATAATAATAATAATAATGATAATAATAATATTCATATTCATATATATATATATATATATATATATATATATATATATATATATATATATATAAAATCTTGAATGACACAGACAAATTCGTCAAGTTGGGCCTGGTTAGCACCCATGATGCAACAGCTTCCTTAAAAACCAAGTTCTAAAATAAATTGGAGAAATGGATAAAAAGTGGTGTATTCCATTCTGATATAGCTAATTAGATTAGACCCTCCGGCTCTATCCGTCCACGTTTATATGGATTACCAAAAATGCACAAGGCGGATATCCCATTAAGACATATTCTTTCTATGGTAGAGTCATCGCAACACAAGGTTGAAAAATAGGTCTTTGGTATTTTACACCCAGTATTAGATCACTCTAGTAAATACTGCTTAAAAGATTCATTTTATTTTGCAAATTTTATTCAACAGTCTAAGGTTACCAATAAATTTATGTTCTCTTATTGTGACAAAGTATCCGGGGCCCCATGGGGATCGGGTACCCTGGTTATGCGCTAGTATACATCTTGGTGGTGATGCTAGGCCCTGTGTAGAGACAAAATGGAGATATAAAACTAGTATATATTTGACGTAGAAACGAACTTATTCAAACAACAGGAACGAGGCGTCAGTCAGTCTAGTGAAGTCGTGTTTTTCAGTCAGAACCGATTGCCACCAGAACGAGGAGACAGTTGCCAGATGGGAAGTAAAGATTATGAAAATCCATTATCTTAAATTTAATTCTAATAATATAAATAAAAGGATATTATTGTTGTTTGAGTAAATGATATGTTTTGGATTCACGATTCTGGGAGGGCTGCTTGGACTTCGCAGATAGTTAGTTGGGCCTGTCATCGTTAATCACGAACTCGGTCAGAAATCATCGCCAGCTGTGTGACAGAATGAGAAAGCATTTGTTTTGTTGATAACGACAGGCCAGAAAGAAAATTCTATTTATTTTAAGGAAAGGGGGAGCGATGCGCGTGTTCCATCTCTCCTTGAGAGAGAAAGAGAAGCAGGAAGAAAGATAGCAGAGAAGGGGGTGTATGACGATAGACATCTTCAATAAAAGAATGTGCGTTTTTCACGCACGAGCAGAAGAGTAGAGAAAACGAGGAGAACCAGTAGAGACGGTGAGAGTTGAATCGTCGGGAGACAGAGTCGGACGTTCGCCCGGCGCCGTGCGCCGATGATGGCGTGCGTGGCGAAGAAAAGAAAACCGGACGAAATCCCCACCGTCGCCTTAAACAACAACTTGTAAAACGAATTTACACACACACAGAGCCAACGAAATAACTTAGAGACAACACAACCTTTTGCTAAGGACATTTACGAATACGATAGACATTAATCCAGTGTAAAATCAGTTCTTTTATTTTATTTATAATTACTCTTCTATACAAAAAACCCCGACCGAGTTGTTGAACATTGTTCTTTTCCTTTTGTTCTGCTTTGAATGATCTTTCGCACTCACAGAGCCAACCGGTTGCTGTTCGCTCAGTGATTGCTCGCTGATATAAAGTTTCAACGTGGGAGTTGGACGAGACGACAAGATCATCATCATCATCATCATCATCATCATCATCATCATCATCGTCGTCGCCATCCCAACCTAGAGGAATTTCGATCTATATATTTTTTATTGTCACTACGACGATCGACATCGGCACGAGGGGTAGTCACAATCCGTCACCGCGACCAGAGTGTCACGCATGAGCGGTTGACGAGACCACCGTGCACACGAGTGGGGTTTATATTATGATATTAGTAACCTATTTACTTGTGTCCTTATTTTGGAAACAATAGATATCTGTGCCGATTTTTATATCGTAGCCATTTATCGCCCTTTTCCATTCCTGAGAATACGTTCGTTGAACTAATGAAATTTGCCACTATATCCGTTGAATTCAGTTTCAACGATGTAATGTATAGGCAAATAGATGGTGTTTCCATCGTTCCAGTCCTGGGACCAACGATGGCGAACATTTTTGTGGGGTTCTATGAGAAAGAATTACTATCTGGACTCATGAAACCGTTAGTCTTCTTTCGATATGTAAACAACACATTTTGCCTCTTCAATAATCAAACAGTGGCAAATACATTCTCATTGAAAAATATGCACCCGCATTAAAGTATACTTATGAACGAGAGTGTAATTCCTCTCTAGCTTTCCTCAATGTTTTTGTTAACAAAAACTCCATCCTGTTACCTTACATCAAGTTACCGTAAACCTACGTTTACAGGATTGTATACTCGTTGGGATTCATTTTGTCCAAGAAAACGAAAGTTAGATTTAATTTCGACCCTAACACACACAGCCCTTATGATTTGCTCAAAACCAAACTTGGACGAAGAAATAAAAAGTATTACTAATACTTTGTCCAATAATGGCTAATCTCTGGATGTGATTAGATCAGTCATCAAAAGTAAAGTAGCCATTTTTTTCTGAAATAAAACCTCATACGGTGACTAAATGTCCGATTTATATTCGTTTGCCTTGGTTAGGTACAATAAGTGAGAAGTTCGCCAAACAAATTAGCTCAGCAATGGAAAATTGCTATTTTGCTTCAAACGTGTGTGTTGTGTTCTGTATAAAACCCTTGTTGACATCCTTTCGAAAAGACGTTCTACCCCCACACACACACCACAAAAATAATTGATTTATAATTTTCAATGTAGTTGCAGTGCCGACTACGTGGCTAGGACGACGTTGAGATTAGACAACAGAGTACAGCAACACATCCCTAGTAAAATTAGAAATGGAACCTTCCGGTAAACGGACGTTCTAAAAAATACATACGGGTCTTCTATAACCGACCATTTGAGTAAAAACCCGTCGTGCGCAACAAACTTCAGCATGGACTCATTTACCATCTTGAGTTGTGCTCACTTCATTTCCACCTTAGAATCTTGGAAACTATCCACGTACGTCTCGGACGTAAACAGAGGGAGTGTATATTGGGGTTGAGTGTGATTAATCTCTAAGGCACATCCCCCATTGTAAATAACATAATGCTCTTTGTTTTAAATATAAATTAACCTTTTTTTTCTACATTCTCCTCTTTAAAATCCCACGATAGAGCTTTTGTTAAATGTGGACGAAACCGGTCGGCTGGCACATTTTTTTTCTCTCGTATCTTTTAATCATGAAAGATACAGCATGTCTTCCCTTCGTAATTGCCTTAATAAAATTCTGTACTCCAAAGAAAATAGTATTTCTATATGTGCATCCCTTTGCATAAATAGAACGCTAATTCCCTTCTTAACGTTGTAATGTCTCGTGGCCGTATGGTTATGGCGCTTGCTTGCGGCGTCTAGGTTGATTCTGTAGCAGGGGTTCGAACTTTGCAACCGGTTATCATTCCCTACACTGATGAGAGCGAAAGCTTGAAACGCTGGCGTATGTAGGTAAAAGTAATTTAATATTATTTACTTAAAATTAATATATATATATATATATATATATATATAGAGAGAGAGAGAGAGAGAGAGAGAGAGGAAGAGAGAGACTCTCGTAATCGTCTCGTCCTTTATTACAAAAAGAAAATACTGTAATATTGCTAACATGTCCTTACAGTATTTATTTAGTAATAATTTAAGTTTCTACACATCCGGCCACAGTTGTGCATTCTAGCTGTGTTGCTGTTACGAGATCTCATTCCGAGTTATTAAATTTTTCTTATAACTAATAGATAACGCCTTACTGATATAACCCTATAGCGAACAAAATCAATAAAGCAGCAGCGAAATTACTCAATTTTTCTTAGTTATTGAGATCCGAATTAAATTAGAAACAGTCGCATTGGGAGCCGAGCACCTGTTGAATATCGATACAAAAAAGAGAACCCCAGCACAACCGGTGAGTAGAACCACAGATTGCTAAACGGATCATTAACAGATTCCCTTTTCTCTTGCGCAGACGACCACTTTTTTCTAACATTATTAGAAAATAAATGATTGAATATTACAATCAGTTAAAAGTGCATCCTGTATTTGTGTTACGTCTTGATGTGTATACGTTTCGGTTCAATTGCAACTCAGAAAAATGAAGGGAGTACGAAGTAGAACCTTTAACAGATTTATTTCACAAACACACTGATTAATTTAAAATGTAGCAAAACCGCTGAACGCGAGATGCTTGTTTAGTTGTGAGACCGTTCTGTTTATCTGTTCACTGTTCGGCAGACAAGTCTTTAATGCAAGGGCGATAACTCTTACTTTTTATCCTAGGGAAATAACTCGATTTTGTTTTTTTAGGTTGCCCTTACAGTTTGTCTGATTCTGTCTTGTCACCATACACTTATTAATAATGTAACATGTCTGCCAGACCTTTTATAGATATAGCCTTGGTTCTGACCGAACAAGAAGAAAAGCTGCTGCTCCTCCTACAGTTTTTAATGAGTTTGAGGGGAATCTGAACTTTTTTATGTACATGCTTTTTAAACGAATAGACTGGAGGTTTTAGTTGAAGTCTGACGGAGCGGTAAATTGCTTTAATAACAGAAGCCATGCCTTTCGGGAATGTTCAGAGATTGATATTGATTTGAGGGTGGAAGACAAATCGATAGGTAATTGGAGACAATTGATATCTTCTACGCAGTTTTACCTAAAATATTTTAAAAAAACGGAGCAAGAAGAATGGTTCCGTGAATATCTTTACAATTAAATGGAATGTACTCTTTTGCCACTAAAATCTATATATCTATTATTCTGTCTAAGCCTGCCAATATATATATATATATATATATATATATATATATATATATATATATATATATATATATATATATATATATATATATATATATATGGGAAATGAAAAAGGAAAAACCAAGAGATATATTTTTTCATCAACGTTTCGTCTTTATTTGTAAGACTTCCTCAGGATGATCATTTTAAGAAAAATGTAATGCAAGTACATCGAAATATTGGGTTGACATGATGGGTCGATGAGAAAAAGTAGTAGCCGTGGCTGCTGACAGCACTGGACCATGGTCCGGGCTGAGAGAAGTCAGTGGCAGGGAGTGAAATGAATGTGGATGGCTGTGAGCGAAAAAAGGGGCAGGGGTGGGAGTGTTAGTGAATTTGTCTTAGTGTGGAAGAGAGGGGAGGGGGTGCTGAGGTTTTTGTCGCACCCCCTCTCCTGAAACTATTTGTTATTGCCAGTGAGAAACCATGTGAGTGTATCTTGGTGTGTCCGCGACGTGGAGATGTCTGTAGAAGGGCTCTTTTAGTCCTGGCACGGTACCACACTCACTCCCGACGTAACGATAGGTACATCTCTTTTAAGAAAGGGTTAATTATACCCGGCTGGGTATTTCGTCGTTGCTGGCTGCGTCAATAGGCGTCATTAATTCTCTCCTGAGAATTAATTATCTGGCTGGACGGCTGTGCTGAGAATTTAACGTTTTGTAATGAACGAACAAACCATTTTATATATCAAAAATATAATTTGCTTTTGCCGAAGAAACATTATTAAAAACTCTCAAAAACTCAGAGTGCGGCAAACGCGTGCGTCGCATGCTAATTCGTAACACCGACTGATTTTAATCCTTTCGCCGCATACTAAGCGAGAGAGAAAGGGGAGAGGAGAGGGGGAGAAGAGAAAGAGACACAGGGGATACAGTCGTCATTGTTCCGAGCCTCAACAAGTGTGTTGTTATGATTTTAACAAGCTGTTCCGATTTTTTAGCACATCTCGGATGACAGCTGATTCAACCCCTGACCCCCGGCAACCGTCTACTGCAGTATTCGTATTTAAGGTGACATCTCGTATCGCATCCAATGACCCCGATTACAAACAATATGGCTGTGTATGCGAGCTGACATTTTTCAGTGCAGTGAATAAATTGTATTCGTGTCCTAAGTCTGGCATAAGAGGCCCAAACGTGGGGGTTGCAGCTCACACAGAAGGGGCACTCGTTGTGTCACACACACACACACAAATATATATATATATATATATATATATATATGTGTGTGTGTGTGTGTGTGTGTGTGTGTGTGTGTGTGTATAGGCATGTATATATATATATATATATATATATATATATATATATATATATATATGTATATATACAGGGTGGCGCAAAAGTCACGCATTAGTTTGAACAGTAACAACTTTCACATTTAATCAAATTTTCTCCTTATTTTTCAGAATATTACAGATATAAACATTGATAATTTATCATGGAAAAATATAGCACTGAACAACGAACCAAAATTATTGAACTTTACTTCGGAAACCATCGTTCAATAATCTTAACCCAAAAAGCCTATCGTCGGCATTATAATGTCAGACAATCTCCCAGTCAGACCACAATTGATCGTCTTGTGGTCCGATTTCGGCAGCAGGGTTCAGTGAGTGATCTTCCACGATCTGGCAGACCACGTTCAGTACGGACAGCGAGAAAATGTAGCACTCGTTGAGGATAGCATTGCTGAAAATCCAGACACCTTAACTCGAAGACAAGCCACTCAGATTGGGATGTCCAGAAGGTCACTTCAAAGAATTTTGCGTGAATTGCATCTGTTTCTATACAAAATTCAATTGGTACAGGCATTACAACCCACAGATTTGCAATTACGCGTAGCTTATACTGTTCACATTCAGCAATTAGCCAGAGAAAAAAAATGAGTTCATCCATGAGCTGAAAATGAGCGACGAAGCCCATTTTTATCTGAACGGGTTCGTACATAAGCAAAACTGCAGAATATGGGTCATTGAAAATCCAAGAACCGTTCATCAGCGTGAATTACATCCACTAAAATGTACCGTATGGTGTGGTGTTACCTCGGAAAGAGTGATCGGCCCATATTTCTTTGAAAACGAAGAAGGTGTCGCGGTGACGATAACTGCACAGCGATATCAACAAATGATTGAAAATTTTTTGAGGCCAGCTGTTCAGGACAACCCAGAAATGTGGTTCCAACGAGATGGAGCTACTGCCCACACTGCCCGACAAAGTATGGCGCTCTTAAGGGGATTGTTTGACGAGCGCTTAATTAGCAGATTTTCTGATTTTAACTGGCCTTCACGTTCACCAGATTTAACAGCCCCTGGCCTTTCCCTTTGTGGTTATCTTAAGGAAAGGGTATATGTGAACAAGCCTACAACGATTCAAGAGCTTAAAAACAATATCAGACATGAAATCCAAGAACTAGAGCCAGTTATTCTAAGGACTGTAATGGAAAATGCCCTAACTAGAGCCCGTCTTTGTGAGGCCGAAAATGGTGGCCATTTAAAGGATATTATTTTTAAAACCTACTGCAACAAAATTACCAAGTAAATGTATTATTTATCAGAAAAGCTTAGTAAATTACTTGAAATGTTGTAGTTTCTATCACCTAAACAAACCAATGCGCGACTTTTGCACCACCCTGTATATGTATATATATTTGAATATATATATATATATATATATATATATATATATATATATGGCAGCTTTGTATTCGATTTCGAGTACGACCACTTTTTTCGTATCAATGTGATACTAGTGTAAAACGTAAAACCTCCCTTTGAGAGGTGCGGATATGGCTCTGTAGTCGTACTAGACATTTACAGACCCTACCACAGAAGTGGCAGGTGTTGGGGTGATCTGGTGGGATGCCATAATTGAAGCCTGTGTTTGATTCTGCCGTACATGCACTTGTTTGGTATCTTATTTTCTCCATGTTCTGGATGTATAACGTCCTGTCTCTCTATTGTTGCTCTTTTCAGCTACTGGCGCCTCGTCCTATTCTTTTCAAAATGCTTGCTGCCTTCATAAATCGCTCTCCTCCACCGTGACCTATTTACAGCCACCCCCTCCTATCTTCCAACATCAATTCCAAAACACTTCAAATCGTCTTTGAGGCAATCTTTGAATCGCTTACGCGGTTTGTGCTGTGGGCGAGTATTTCAAGTTAGTTCTCCATAAATCACCTGCTTGGGCAGTCTGTCACTAGTAAGACGAACAAGATTACCCGCCAACAAAGTCTGTGCTTACTTATACGACACCCAATGTTTTGAAAAGCAGCTTACGTCAACACTTCGGTGTCAGAGGTAAAGTTATCCCAAACAGAAGTCTTGCAAGTACCTAAAAAAATTCTGATGGAAACGCTCAAACAGGCAAATATCAGCTCTGTAAAAGCTCCATGTCTCAGAAGCATATAATACAGTTGTTACCACACAGATGACTTAGTTTCCATCTTAGTATCACGTGGTGCTCATACCCGCTTTTCCAAATGACCAAAAGACACACCAGCCTGTCCAATACGTCTACTTATCTGAGCATCTAATGGCCCGTTCTTCGAAATCACACTACCCAGACACATAAACAGATCTACTACAGACAGTCTTGGCCTTCAACAAATATATCCGGTTCCTGATACAAGTTGCCAGGGGCCGGGGCAAACATAGTCTTTGTCTTGCCCTGGCTTATCGTGAGACCCATGATCTACACGTCCATACAAAACGATCCATGATATTCTACATATCACTCTGTGAGTGAGCTATAAGATCCACGTCGTCTACATAGAGTAATCCCGAACAACAGTAAAGAGTGACCTAAAAACGCCAACTCGAAGATACACACCTTTATGAGTTATTGAAAGCCAACAACAGTAAAGAGTGACCTAAAAACGCCAACTCGAAGATACACACCTTTATGAGTTATTGAAAGCCAACAACAGTAAAGAGTGACCTAAAAACGCCAACTCGAAGATACACACCTTTATGAGTTATTGAAAGCCAACAACAGTAAAGAGTGACCTAAAAATGCCAACTCGAAGATACACACCTTTATGAGTTATTGAAAGCCAACAACAGTAAAGAGTGACCTAAAAACGCCAACTCGAAGATACACACCTTTATGAGTTATTGAAAGCCAACAACAGTAAAGAGTGACCTAAAAACGCCAACTCGAAGATACACACCTTTATGAGTTATTGAAAGCCAACAACAGTAAAGAGTGACCTAAAAACGCCAACCCGAAGATACACACCTTTATGAGTTATTGAAAGCCAACAACAGTAAAGAGTGACCTAAAAACGCCAACCCGAAGATACACACCTTTATGAGTTATTGAAAGCCAACAACAGTAAAGAGTGACCTAAAAACGCCAACTTGAAGATACACACCTTTATGAGTTATTGAAAGCCAATGACAGTAAAGAGTGACCTAAAAACGCCAACCCGAAGATACACACCTTTATGAGTTATTGAAAGCCAACAACAGTAAAGAGTGACCTAAAAACGCCAACTCGAAGATACACACCTTTATGAGTTATTGAAAGCCAACAACAGTAAAGAGTGACCTAAAAACGCCAACTCGAAGATACACACCTTTATGAGTTATTGAAAGCCAACAACAGTAAAGAGTGACCTAAAAACGCCAACTCGAAGATACACACCTTTATGAGTTATTGAAAGCCAACAACAGTAAAGAGTGACCTAAAAACGCCAACCCGAAGATACACACCTTTATGAGTTATTGAAAGCCAACAACAGTAAAGAGTGACCTAAAAACGCCAACTCGAAGATACACACCTTTATGAGTTATTGAAAGCCAACAACAGTAAAGAGTGACCTAAAAACGCCAACTCGAAGATACACACCTTTATGAGTTATTGAAAGCCAATGACAGTTAGAGTAAAATAGATGGAAAACATTGTCAACCGCAACCATTGCAGTTGACACTTAGGCATAACTCTATCCATAGTATCTGGAAGAGTCCATCTACACCCTAAATAGGGTATACATTGATCACACCCTAACCCCTCCCTTTTTTAGCCTTGTTCTTCATGCTTATTTTAATGAAGTCGGTAATTTACGGTTCTTCTTGATGGGACTTTTTTTTCTCTCGTCCAGAACCAATATTTTCCATTTTTCTCTTTTCTTCTTAAATATTTCATTAAGAGCCGCTCGCAAATTTTGTACGTTTTGACAAAATACTGTATAACACTTCGCAAAATTAAAAGAATTTTGTCGATACCTTTTTTACATATTCGTTCACACTGAGTCTGATCTTTTAATACTTTTTCCATGATTAGACTAAGATATTTTAATTTTCTTTTCTTTCCGTAGATTGTAGGTGAAAAAACACTTGTTGTATCCTATATCCACTTTTTTAATTTATTCACTTCCTCGTCAATCTTATCTAATGACGCGAATGGAAGATTTTCTTTTTAGAAACTGGTTGAATATATATTTTAAATTCAGCTTTGTCAGTTATTTTTTATCCCTTTCTTGTCCACCAGAAATTACTTTCGAATAATTTTCATTCAATTTTTACAAATAGCTTTCTTTCAATTCTTTCTTTAACTTTACCGTCGCAGCATTTAAGGTTGTTATACATTTACAGAAATATTTTATAGGCATATCTCATAATTGAAACTCTTACATTCAATCTGTGCCTAATATTTTACTTGAATTGTTTATCACAAACATTTTCAATCTTAAAGTGTTTCCTTGTAGTTTAACTGTAGCTATTAGTTCGCCCTCGAATTTGATTTGTTCTTCAGTGACGCTTTTGTCTACTTTTTTAGTCCTCATTAAAGTCGGCGTTTCAAATCTTCTTCCATGTCTGAATATTTACATTTCCATATCTGAAGATTGACAAACCGGAGCCTGAGTCAAGTTGTATTTTAATATTCCTATTCAATATTCTTACACAAACTTCCTAATATGATGCCGAATACAAGTTTACAGACACAGAACAAAGAATAAACCACTTCGTGTATATAGACAATCTGGAGCTATTTGTAAAAGGAAAGAAAGAACTGGAAAAGCTGATAAGCACGATCAGAATCTTCAGCCTGGACATTCAAATGGAATTTAGAATGGAAAAGTGTGCGCTGCAAGAGATGAAAACTGGAGACATCGGAGGGCATGAAACTGTCCAATCAAGAGGAGATGAGGGCACTTGGTGAATATGATATCTACAAATATTTAAGAGTTCTGGAAGTAGACACCATCAAATCTACAGAAATGAAAGAGAAGATTGGAAAAGAATATTTGAGAAGAACAAGCAAACTCTTAGAAACGAAATTATATAGTAGAAATCTAGTAAATGGAATAAATAACCGGGCAGTATCACTAATAAGATGCTCTATGCACTGGAAAAAATAATGATGATGATAATAATACGTAGAATTTGGTATATTCGGGCTACTGTTCTCATCTTGGGTATTTTATCACAACGTTTCGGCCGATTTAACCTCCGACCTTCTTCAAGTGTACTTTATCGAACTCGGGAATCTGGACGGAATTTCGAACGGAACCATTTATTTAATCCACGGGAGTAGTATGCTTGCGTTCCATCTGCCATTACTGGGAAGAAGTCTTCAGTAATTCGCAATTCTTCATATCGTCCGCACTGAGGATTGAACCTTCAGCCTTCAGATGACTGTCACTTAGAACTGAATTATACTTAGTACTATATCCACTGCGGACGTAATAATAATAATAATAATAATAATAATAATAATAATAATAATAATAATAATAATAATAATAATAATAATAAGAAGAAGAAGAAGAAGAAGAAGAAGAAGAAGAAGAAGAAGAACAACAACAACAACAACAACAACAACAACAACTACAACAATAAATTAATACTAAGAAGAAATGTTTGAGGCTGAGAAAAAAAAGTACAACAAAACGTAATGCAATATGAAAATTCATACGGGTTTATTCTTATGAGGAAGTATTGTTTATCTTCGGGTTTTTTTTTATAACACTTAACCGTAAATCTTGATTTTCCTTTAATGCAAGCTATAAGTAATTAAAAATAATATGGTAATAAAAACCAGAAATGATGAAATTTGTTTTTGGTTTTTTTATTTCAACGGAAATGTTTTTTTTATGAGACTTTTTTGTATAAGTTGTAAACATTCGGTTCATTGTTATTAAAGAAATAGATTTTGTAAGTTAAAATCTAAAGCAAGACTGACATGACTAAGAATAAAAAGATTACCATATGTCGTGACAAGACCACAAGACCACAAGAAGTTCACGTTCGTACAATATGACCATTTGACCGTTTAAATGCCTAAAAATCCTGTTTAATTCTGAGTCGTCACCAGATAAAAAATGTGTGTACCTTGGTGAAGTTAATGATGGAAAGGAAACTTGTATTTAGATAAAATGAAACAAGTACTAGCGACGCCATTTGCAAATTTCCGTAAAGCAGTAAGCAACATTTTTTACACCGTATGACGTCACATGTTATGGTTGTGAATTTGGAAAGCCCCAGTGATTTAAAATTTCTTTGAAAATGTTTTCTATAGCGAAAATACTATTATATTATATAAATATGTTTTATTAGTAACAAATGCAACAGTCCACAAGTATCAGTAATTTGTATTAGTAGTGGTATTTGCAGCTAATAGCAAAGATGGCAACCATTTTAATGTAAATTTTCTGCTGATAAAAAGGATGGTTTTCTGCAGGATAAAGTATATCAGCAAAGAAATCATATCGGATTACATTTTTCTTCTTAATAACATAGACCAACGCTAGGAATAGCTATTTAGAAGGAAATATAGATATTTTAGGATGGAAATAATTTAAGTCTGACTGACTTAATTTTATATATTAAAAATAAATAATCTTTCTCTCCCCTATCTTACTCTCTCTCTCTCTCTCTCTCTCTATCTCTCTCTCTCTCTCTCTCTCTATATATATATATATATATATATATATATATATATATATATATATATGAATATGTGTGTGTATGTGTGTGTGTGTGTGCGTGCGTGCGTGAAAAATGACAAATAGAAAGCAGGTTAAAGTGCAGGAGAAAAACAAAAACGAGAGATTTGACCGGTTTCGTTCGTAAAGACGTTCGCCAACACGAACGAACCCGGTCAAATCTCTCGTTTTTGTTTTTCTCCTGCACTTTAACCTGTTTTCCATTTGTCATTTTTCACACATTTTGTCTACCACGGCATTTCATTTTCATGAATTATCGTGTACCTTACCCCATATATATATATATATATATATATATATATATATATATATATATATATATATATATATATATATATGTGTGTGTGTGTAGGTGTGTGTAGGTGTATGTGTAGTTGTGCATGTGTATGTAGATATATTTTCTCTAATTATTTTTTTTTTTTCTAATTACTATTTTTTCTATTTATTATTCTTTTCTTATTACTTTTTTCTAATTATTGTGTTTTCTCTTATTATTTAACTTTGAGTTGTTCCTATTTCTCTTAATGTTATTTAAATAATGTTTTATACTTTGCATCTTTTCTATTTATTCTAATTTGAATTTCAATTTTTTGGTTTATACGTTTTATTCCTCTACTCACCCTCATTATTATTTTACATTTTTCCCAATTATGAAACATTTTTTCTTATAATTAGAATTATATTTTCAAGTTATATCTTTATTTCTCTGCATATTTCAATATACTTTATTATGAACTTTTAATTATTTCAACTTTTCATTCATTTAAACTCTACTCTATCTTGTTTTCTTTAAAATAAAATAATTTTTTATTTTATTCATTTATTTATTCATTCTTAACGTTATTCTTATTTAGTTTTGTTTTATTAAACTTTATTATATTTTATTATTTTATTTTATTTTATTGTATTTTTCATAATTATTGGGTATCATTTTTACCCTTTTTATTTCTTAACCTTATTTTAGTATTTAGTATATTTTTTCTTTATTTTTTGCTTAATTCTTTCTTAATTTTTTTCTTATTTTAATTTTATTATTTTCTGTGTTTTCTTCCTGATTCATCCTATATTGTGAATATTTTAAATATTTAATTTGTTATTTAATTTGCTGTTTCTAAGGTACTTTCACTGCTATATCTTTTTTAAGCTGTCTGATAGAAATATATGTGGTTACATGATCAGAGGTTTTCTTCCAGTATTGTCTAAATCCATGTTTTTCAGATAGTATTGGAATCTTCTGTATCTAATGTTATAAAAGGCGCTGATGAAGGGACGGTTTTGAGCCTTCAGAATCGATTGCAATTTTTCTTCTTAACAACATGGGCCAACGCTTGGAATGACTATTTAGAATGAAATTTTTATATTTTAGGACGGAAGTTATTTAACTCTAATTTAGAAAATCTGACTGACTTGATTTTGTAAAAAATAAATTATATATATATATATATATATATATATATATATATATATATATATATATATATATATATATATATATATATTAGCTTTAAGGCATAGCTCATTAGGTAAAACTAATTCGAGCTTCCGGCACTTGCAATGTTTACATTGAGATATTACTTACATTCAGTCAGTGTCATATGATAGCGCAGGAGCGCCGACTGTCAGCTCGATGGTTGAGTTTCAATCCCGGCTTGAGGCACTAACTGGTCTAGCCGCACTGAAGAGCTGTGATACAACTAAACAGTCTTATGTGGATGACTATATATATATAAAGGTGACATTGTGACTGGGTTTCCTACATTGATGATTGCATATAGCATAAAACACTAGTGTCTGTAAGGTAAACAATTAATATTTATCAAAAATGTATATATATATAATGCCAAATCAGAGTTATATCATACTGTGATTTAATGTCAGTGTCGGAAGAAAGAAAAACTTACACGTGTTTATATTCAAAGCATACTTGAACACATTCAAGTAGCGACACGAAAATCCTGTCATCATAATTTGTTGCCAAATAAAAACTATACAATATCAGGGCGCAATTTTATTATTATTATTATTATTATTATTATTATTATTATTATTATTATTATTATTATTATTATTATTTACTCACTAGGAGTTATCACACGGGTCATCGTTAGTGATCACCCACTGCCAACAACCTGTAGTATTCCCTGGGGTCTGAGTGACAACAAGTCTCCTCAGACTTCCAGTATGCTCCACCTCTTTTCGTTCATCACCGCTGATGACCTTGCGGTATCGCAACAGCCACCTACCACCGATTTCACGGTGATAAGGGCCATTGGTCTCCTCTGGGGCCCGGGTGGCAACAAGCCTCCCCACGGTCCCAGAGCTGTCCGCGCTCTTCCAGTGGAGGTCTTGTTTGCGCTTTCCCTCCTCGACCCTCTGTCCATAATTTTCGTGGTGTCAGCCTATGCTTGCGCCTCTCTCTCGCGGTTGTATTTTCCCCGGTTCTGTTGTCTTGTGCTTCCATGTGTTTGTTCTCCATTCGTTGCTTATGTGGGTTGGTTTCCGCATTCAAGGACATTTCTCAGGATTGTAGCTGTTTTGATCATTACTGTCCTTTGTATGGTCTCAGTTATCCCTTTGATTCCTATTTCTCCTAGTCTTTTCTCCATGTTTTTGGGGACTGTTCCTAGTGCTCCTATGATTATTGGTGTTATACTGACTTTCTTCATGTTCCATATTCCTTTCAATTCTCTGGCAAGTTCAGTATATTTGCTTCTTTTTTCCGTCTCTTTGATCTTCACTCTGTGGTCCGCTGGAACGGCAAAGTCTACGATTTTGCAGGATTTTTCTTCCTTGTTGATTATTATCATATCCGGTCTCCTTGCTGTTATGGGTTTGTCTGTTTGTACATTCATATCCCATATGATTTTGTGTTTTTCGTTTTCTAGTACAGTTTCTGGTTTGTGTTTGTACCGTTTTTTTGCATCATTATTATTATTATTATTATTATTATTATTATTATTATTATTATTATTATTATTATTATTATTTGATTGCTTCCATTGCTTTCTCGTCGATGGAAGGGGGGGGGCGAACTAATGGTATTCATTGTTTCCCTTATTCGTTCTTCTTTTATTTCGTGATATAGGTATGTGGAAAACTTCACGCGACATCGTTATTCATGAGGTTGTCTGTTTTCTACGTGAAACTTGCCAAGGCTTCCATGACAAACGAATCAACCTCGCGGCCCTAAGAAACCTGTCCACCTCATCACTGCGTTTCTCTTTCTTCCTTTATTGACAACTCTTGCACACTTTCGCACAATTATGATTTGTCAGCTTCCATTTGGTTAAAGGTCATTTTATCGCGTCGCTCACATTTTCATATTGCCCTTAGCTTAATGGCCTCTATTCTTCTTCTTCTTCTTCCTCCTTCTCCTCCTTTTCGACCACCTGCTTCTCTTCATCCTCTTCTTCTACTTCTTTTCTTTTTTCTTCTTCTTCAGATCATCCATCTTCTTTTTCTTCTCCATCTTCTTCTTCTTCTTCTTCTTCTTCTTCTTCTTCTCTTACTACCCCTTTCTTCATTTTATTCTTCTTCTCTCCCTCTCTTGCTCTCTTTCTCATTCTTTGTCATTTTTTCTTCTTTTTTCTTTTCTTTGTCATCTTCTTCATCTTCTTCTTAGCTATCGTCTTCTTTTTGTCATCATCTTTTTCTGTTTTCATCATCATCATCATCATCATCATCGCGCTCTCTCGCTCTCTCTCTCTCTCTCTCTCTCTCTATCAATTCTTCTTCTCCGCTTTCTACCCCTTTCTTTATCTTTTTCTTCGTATTCGTCGTCCTCTTCTTCATCATCATCTTCTTCCTCTTATTTTTTTCTTTTTCTTTCTCTTTTTCTTTTTCTTTTTCTTCTTCTTCTTCTTCCTCGTTATGGACTTCTTTTTCGTTTTCTTCTTCTTCTGTCTCCATGTTCCATCGTTTTCTCTCAGCCTCGTTTTCGCATTTCGTGTAATTATAATCGCCATTTTATTTTAATTCCTTCCCATTTGGCACAGCCATTTACTTTTCTTCTTCGGCCAACAGTATTTTCTTTTTATTTGTTTTCAATCCTTCATCATGATTCTCTTTAGTGTTTATTATTTATATCATCTTCTTTTCGCAATTAATTCAAGAATTATGTGTTATTCTGTTTTCTCATAACACATTCATAATCTTTTCAAATATTGTCCCTATATCGGTTATCCTACTAACAGTGCTTCCACACAGAATGCGATAAATTACGTGTATAAGCATTAGAAATTATATTATTGTTTTTGTTAAATAATATTAACCGAGGAATAATTTCGATTTAAAATCCAAGTAGTATTACGCACGAAAACGGGTGAAAGGCACGGTTGAAATCTATGAACTATCGAAGAAATCTGTAAATAATCCCAAGTTCGCCCAATATGGCCGCTAAGTGTCACGTTTTAGATTGATCAGAATGTGTTGAACGAAAAACAAACGCTTCACAGAAAGCAATAAGCAATAAAGTTTACAAGAAGTGTTAATAAAAAAATATTCGTTAACACTAAATTATTTTTATACATAATTTAAATTTTTAAATAAAATAATATATATTTATAATTACACACGGCTTTGTTTCGTTTCGTTTCTCCAGGTCAACAATTCTGTTTTTCTATTGCATTGTCCGATACTTTTTCCCCTCAACGCAGTAAGTTTTTTAACACGTCTTCTTTTCTATTTTAGTAATTAATAGTACATTGATTTCACTCAATAAAAATTCCTACTATCATAATATGAAACAAAAATAATATATATATATATATATATATATATATATATATATATATATATATATATATATATATATATATATATATATATATATATATAGTACTTCATGTATCCACATAAAATATTATAAAGAGATATAATTTTTTATGTATCAGTTTTCAGTATTTACTTCAACAGTGCTCGATACGTAAGTAGAGCTAGGTAGTAAGCAGTGAAAATATATATGGCAATCAAGCTACACAGAGGCTCCCGTGTTTCATCCCCGACGATTTAGCCTGACGATTCCCCCCGGGGATGAAACACGGGAGCCTCTGTGTAGCTTGATTGCCATATATATTTTCACTACTTACTATATATATATATATATATATATATATATATATATATATATATATATATATATATATATATATATATATATATATATATATAAACTTATTTTATTAAAATTTTTGACTTTTCTGTGTGGAAGCCCCGTTAGTAGGATAACCCCTATATCTACCAAACCAACTAAACATACATCTACGACACACTCATTCGTTTCCCATATTCTTCTGTATTATTTTACTTGTAACCTTCCCATTTTTATCTATATAATAGTGTCCTTGCTCCTGCGTTAGTACGACCGTTATCACCTGTTGCTGCCGATTTGAAATCACCGATTTGTCTAAATGCAAAAAAAAAAACGTAATTGGATATTTATCTTTTTCTTCTTCTTCTTCTTCTTCTTCTTCTTCTTCTTCTTCTTATTATTATTATTATTATTATTATTATTATTATTATTATTATTATTATTATTATTATTGTTAGTAGTAGTAGTAATAGTAGTAGTAGTAGTAGTCATTTTCTTATTCTCAATTCTGCTTTGCCTTCTTTTTCTTCTCTTTCTTCTTATTTAGTATTATTCTTACTTTTCCGCCTCCTCCCTTTTCTTCTTTACTTTTTTTCTTCTTTCTTCTTCCCCTCTTTCTTCTCTTTTCACTTTCTCCTTGTTCTTGTCCTAGTTTTTTTCTTCTTTTTTTTTGCTTTTTCTTCTTCTTCTTCTTCTTCTTCTTCTTCTTCTTGCCTTTCTTCTTCTTCTTCTTGCCTTTCTTCTTCTTCCTCCACTCTATTATTTATTATTGGCCATCTTGGATGTGAACAGCAGCTGACATGTCGCAAGACCAATCTCCCTTCATCGAACTCATCATTACAAAATACAAACACATAAATAAACTCAACACTGAATCTCTACCCTCCCTCCTCGTCCCTAACCCTCCCCGCCTTCATCGCCTCAAACGGCTCCATCCACCCAACTGCACCCCACGACGAAATTGTTCGCTTTATAATTAAACAATCCAAACGGCAACATTCCCTGTAAACAATCCCCCAAGTCCTTCTTCCTTTTCGTTCCTGCTCTTCGCGCCTTGTCGGCCATTATTATCATTATGCGAAATTGAAACTCGCGTTTATAAGTCAACCAATTTCGATTGCAATCGGCGTCGTCGCTGAATTCATTTGTGTTTGGTTTTCGGCTTTCTTTCTTTGACGACTTATCAATCTTGCGGCTTATTTAATGTGGAAAGCAATACCGAGTGTGGACGATCGATCGTCTTTGTCAGCTTCATAGCAGATCAGTGCGGACATGGGGAAAAGATTCATTAAAAAAAGAAGAGAGTTGCAGATTTTGGTACAAAATCGGCTCCAAATTCAAATAAAACAAATAGAAGAATATTTAATTTAAGAGTTAATATTCACTAAAAGAACTAGAAGAAACTGGAAGCCGATTCACACACTATTTTATCGGATTGACATCCTCTATTTTATCAACAAACGGCGTAAACACAAAAACGGAAAACAACCCGAATTCAGTTCAACAACAAAAGCTAAAACTGAGGCCATAAAAATCAGCTCCCAGAGACAGTCAAACAAAAAGGCGCAAAAAGTCGAAAATGTTGGTCACGTGACGTGCTCTGTGTTACGTCCGCCAAACCACTGTACCCTACAATATAAAAAAAAGCACAAATTATGAGTAGTCCAATCCAGTCCCAGTCCACTCCTGTATCCAAAAATTGTCACCCTAACAAAATCCGACGCATAGCAGTTTGAACAACGTACAGACTTTGTACGTCAAATAAGCACTACTTAAACCCACTCGTAAGGAATGCATATACACGCACGGAAATTTGCATACTCACACAAACAGCAGAAACTTGACGTTTGGCTGAGTATATTTCAACTGGAATATTTCTGAACAAACTTCAGCGCTGTACAAACTTTTCAATCTTCTTTACTTCTGGTGATGAATGAAACGTTTATAATTTATTTGTAGGAGTTACGTTGTTAATGTATTTCATTTGGGTTCATTCTTATACACATCAACCCTTTTCGTGTTAATTCCTATACACACCAACCCTGTTCGTGTTAATTCCTATACACACCAACCCTGTTCGTGTTAATTCCTATACACACCAACCCTGTTCGTGTTTATTCCTATACACATCAACCGTTTTCGTGTTAGTAATTTCTATACACATCAACATTTTTCGTGTTCATTCATACACACTAACCTTTTTCGTGTTAATTTCTATATACAACAACTTTTTTATGTTAATTCCTATACACATCCACACTTTTCGTGCTAATTCCTATACACAACAACCCCGTTCGTGTTAATTCCTATAAACATCACCTATACACATAAACCCTGTTCGTATTAATTTAGATATATATCAACACTTTTCATGTTAAATTCTATACACATCAACTGTTTTCTTGTAAATCCCTATACACCACAAACGTTCTCATGTAAATTCCTATACACATCAACCCTTTACATTTTAATTCTTTATATACATTAACCCTTTTTGTGTTAATCACTATACACATCAACACTTTTCATGTTAATTCCTATGCACAAGAACGTTTTTCATGTGAATATAATAATTCACATGAAAAACGTTAATATAACACATCATAACTATAATAACACATCAACTATATTATTGTAACTATAATAACACATCAACCCTGTTCGTGTTAATTTCTATACACATTAATCCTTTTCTTTTTATTCTTATACACATCAACCATGTTCGTGTTAATTATTATACACATCAACCCTGTTCGTTTTAATTCCTATACACATTAACCCTTTTCTTATTATTCCTATACACATCCACCCTGTTCGTGTTAATTCCTATACACATTAACCCTTTTCTTATTATTCCAATACACATCAACCCTGTTCGTGTTAATTCCTATACAGATTAATCCTTTTCTTATTATTCCTATACACATCCACCCTGTTCGTGTTAATTCCTATACACATTAACCCTTTTCTTATTATTCCTATACACATCAACCCTGTTCGTGTTAATTCCTATACAGATTAATCCTTTTCTTATTATTCCTATACACATTAACCCTGTTCGTGTTAATTCTTATACACATCAACCCTGTTCGTGTTAATTCCTATACACATTAACCCATTTCTTATTATTCCTATACACATCAACCCTGTTCGTGTTAATTCCTATACACATTAACCCTTTTCTTATTATTCTTATACACATCAACCCGGTTCGTGTTAATTTTTATACACATCAACCCTGTTGGTGTTAATTCCTATACACATCAACCCTTTTCGTTTCAGTTCCTATATACATCAAACCTTTTCATGTTAATTACTATAAACATCAACTCTATTCGTGTTAATTCCTATACACTACAACATTTTATGTGTTGGTTACTATATACATTACCCCTTTTCGTGTTAATCTCTATACACATCCACTACTTTTGTGTTAATCTCTATACACAATAATGTTATTCTTATACACAATAATGTTATTCATGTCATTTGATGCTGAAAGACAATACCGATTGTAAACGAGAAATTCACTGGTTTGCTTTGACTTTTTTACGGCATATCAACCCTTTTGTATTTTTCCGAACAATTTGGCATAGTGGTAATAGTGTTCACTAATGTGCTGTGAGTCTGGGATTCAATACTCGGCCGGGTCATACCAAAAACTTTAAAAAATGGTACTTGATGCCCCCTAGTTAAACACTCAGCATTATAAGGTGAGGATCAAGGGTAAATGGAGTAAACCTGGAAAACGAGTGACGCCCTCCCCTACGTCTCGGTGTAGTATCTAATGAAAAGGGAGCCTTCAGGTCGCCCTCGACTATGGTCGACCACTTTACTTCTTTACTTAATGCTGAAAAGCAATCTATTCTGAAAACTATATAGTGCATACAAATGATTCGGTGCTATTGTAGTCCTGCATCCTGTTCTAATTCTCTTAAAAAAATGAGATTCTAGTGTCTTTAGGCGATTACATGTAAGCAGCCTGAAAAGTAGGCGATAATTAAAGAAAAAGAAACAATATTTTAGACTTCTGAGCCTGATAGCGTTTGTAGAGTTTGTTTGTACAGTTTAGATGCTTGTCGGAGATTGGAGCCATTTTTTTAATGGCGTCTGTATTCATCTGACTGGCTTTGCTTGAGATGAAAAGGAAGAAGGAAAGGGTCACCAGACATCCAGTTAATAATACTAACATCTTCTCTATAATTAAATCAATTTTATTTACGGCCTTTTGGCCAAGATCAAAGTGTAGTATCTGTTCCGATGGATACTACACCCCATAGACTGGTACCGTCTTGGCTTTCGGGTCTTGATGACGCCGGTCTGTGGGTTTGTCCTGTGCAGTTCTAGGAGGTCCACCTTCCCAGGCTTTGCCTCCCCTCTTTGGAGAGGAGTAAGTTTATTGCTTACTGTCTGAGGCGCCCCTACCGGGGAATGCCGACGGGGCTGCCCAGGTTATTTTTGTTAGCCAGAGTGTTCACCTTCTCGGGCGCTGGTTTATCAAATCCCACTTTCCAGACCTTGTGTCACATCTTATCGCTGTGGGAGGTAGATAAATAAAATAATAGGAATCAGAAGGATTTAGTAACACAAGAATATAATAATAGAAGACAGGTTTGGTTTGGTCGGCAGGCATTAGAGAAATGTAATTGAGTCCAGGTACGTTGGTCTCGGGTTTAGTTCCAGTAGAGACGCTAATGTAAACAGAGGTATATTTCCTGGCTCGCCTCTCGTCATGACTGTTGTTGTTGTTGTTGTTGTTGTTGTTGTTGTTGTTGTTGTTGTTGTTGGATTTTATGGCATGTCAATGATCGTTGTATCATTTTATGCCAAAACAACTGCATATGTTTTGTATACGTCTGATTTTCTAGAATAATTTTGAAAAGATTATTGTTATATACATCACCTGGTCTTACCAAATTGCCACCCATTTAATACTAGCCAGGTTCAGCATTGCTTAACTTCGACGATCTAATGAGAACCGGCGTGCCAACGTGATTATGTCGTATGTTTTTTTGTATACGATTGATTTGTAGATTGATTTGAATTCGGACAGATTTCGTTATATACAATACCCGGTCTTCCCAAAATGGCCGCCCATTTATTACTAGCCAGACTCAACGTCACTTAACTTCGGTAATTCTTGTAGGGACTAGTGTGTTAACGTGATTATAGTTGTATAGCTGTAAAATGTATAATTACTTAAAATAAGTGTTACTACAGTTTTGAAAGCGTCGTTAGAAGATATATTTGAACATTTTTGAGAAACCAGTTAACAGATGCGTGAATTTATATCAATAAATCAAAATTTATTTAATCTTTGTTTTTATCGTCTATCTTCTTCTAATATATAAAGTTAACACGATTTTTCCCCTGTACCTTCTCGGAGAATAGGAAAATAACCACATGCATCACAGGCTACTAAACTCACCATTACATCACACTTATTCACTCGAGCGTGTTTCACTAAATTTGTCATTACTTTTTCCATGCTAACACTAAATATTACATTTGGCCCACCATCTACGACTCTCCGCAAAACCAACTCCATATAGGTGGTAGCAAAAACTTTTCTCCCTAACAATTCTATACTGTCACTCCACTCATCGACACCGAGTTTAATTTTCACAAAAGACTCCGTTTTTATTTATTGTTTGCCTGGTATTAATTTACTACATAATATAAAGCAATACGCAAAGACTTAATGACCGCTCCCGTTCACTCCGATGATTTTCCGCGAATATCAGATTACGTTATTCCTATTTCTACATATGACTTCTATATTTATATTCATTCCGGAATTAAGCGAATGCAATTAACGAACACAGTTCCTGTAACATTTAATCATTCAACATGGCGACTACAACTTTTTGATCGAATCGATTTCCGATTTAATTCAATAAGCGCCAAGTTACTCGTAGAATCCGACACATTTACATTTTCAAAATCATACACCTTTAACATGCATATTATAGAAAACTTGCCCAAATCCATTTATTTCATCAACTACAAATGACCTAAACCGTGTCATTGTTAGACTTTATATTTGGTCGGCAGAAGCTAAACCTTAACATAACACGCATGCCAATAAACAAGCTTAGCTTAATTGGCCTATTTTCACATATATTTTTAACTCGAAACCGTGGCGCAGTCGTTAGGAAGGCGGGTTTCATGATCGGCAGCTTCAGCGTTCGATCCCATTCTACTCTACCATTTTTTTTTTAATTTCAAACATTCGCCAACACGGTAGAGGGGGGGGGAGAAAGAACAATAGGTCGCTTCCTTTTTTATTCGACGTCATGCAATAGGTAGTACTTTCTCCCGTGCAACACCGGCCGACGGGTTCCGCTAGTATTTTTTTTTTCTTATTCGTGGTGAAAATCTTAATTATTCAGTAAAACCTGATTTTTAAATTATTATCTAAATTATAAATCTTATAGCTAGAGTAGATCCAATTTTTATCCTTCGTTTTTCTGTAGTTCTTTATTCGGGGGAAGATAACCCAGTACGTATTGCGCTAGAAGAAGCTCTAACCCCAACTGATACAAAGAGAGATCGATCAAAAGTAACGTGGATTAAGATTGTGGTCGATGATTTGAACTGTGCTGGCTTTGCATCCCGAGGAAATAAAACATTACAGAAAACAAAAGATTGTGGAAAGATACAGTGAGGACACTCATGCAGATAACACAACTGTATATGGCAACACGTTGAAGAGCATTGATGATCAAGATATTGCTGATTCTCTTTCTTCCAATCTACAGCACATGGTGCAATGGGGATAAAGTGTCTTGTTACTTTTAACACTTCTAAAACCAAGCTTCTCTCCTTTCACCACCAACGCTCAGGTCATTATTTTTCACCAGTGGAAATAAAATGGCTCTCTGCTTATTTTGATAAGCTCCTAGGACTGACTTTTGCTCTAGATATAAAATGGAGGACTTATATCCAGTCTGTTGCTGCAAAAATGGCTGGATCAATCTACCATTAATCCTCTACTTATATAAGAGTCAGATACGTCCTAAGATGGGGAGGTACTGCTGCCACATCTGGGGAGGTACTGCTGCCACATCTGGGGAGGTGCCACTCAGAGCACTCTTCTTCGCAATTTAGTTGGTGGAGATCACATTTGTTCTCTACAGCCCGTTTCTCACCGAAGAGACATTGCTAGTTTTTCTCCATATAGGTGCTCGACTGAGCTCCAATCTTTGGTTCTTCCTTGTAAAACATTCACAGCAAGAACTCATCTTCTTACCACCACTGTGAATAATTTTCTTTTCTTCCTCTCAGTGTCTAACATCAAACAGAATTTCAAGGGATATAGTATATTTCAATATTATTTTAATTTTATATTTTAATGCGAGACACATTACCACAGGACTGCTTCCTTGCAGACTACAATATGGTCGTCTTCAAATCCAATGTCAACAAATACTTGCCATAAATAATCAAATTTTGTTCATTCCATTCATCATTTTCAATCCTCTCATAATATTCTCCATCATTTTCAATCGTCTCATAATATTCTTCATCATTTTCAATCGTCTCATAATATTCTTCATCATTTTCAATCCTCTCATAATATTCTTCATCATTTTCAATCCTCTCATAATATTCTCCATCATTTTCAATCGTCTCATAATATTCTTCATCATTTTCAATCGTCTCATAATATTCTTCATCATTTTCAATCCTCTCATAATAGTCTCCATCATTTTCAATCCTCTCATAATATTCTTCATCATTTTCAATCCTCTGATAATATTCTTCATCATTTTCAATCCTCTGATAATATTCTTCATCATTTTCAATCCTCTGATAATATTCTTCATCATTTTTAATCCTCTCATAATATTCTTCATCATTTTCAATCCTCTGATAATATTCTTCATCATTTTCAATCGTCTCATAATATTCTTCATCATTTTCAATCCTCTCATAATATTCTTCATCATTTTCAATCCTCTCATAATATGCTTCATCATTTTCAATCCTCTCATAATATTCTCCATCATTTTTAATCCTCTCATAATATACTTCATCATTTTCAATCCTCTCATAATATTCTTCATCATTTTCAATCCTCTCATAATATTCTTCATCATTCAACTGACAATCCATCCATTTCATTGACTCTTATTCTCGCGTGTCTTTTAAAGCCTTGATAAATTGTAACTCGTCATTAAGAAAAATGTTTGTTTTTTTTAATAAAAGATGATGAATAATTTAAAATTGTTAGTAGCATATTTTATTTCGGCGATTTCATTAAAAAATAATTCAGAGATGCTAATCATTTTTTTTAATAATTCAAAAAGTCTTTCAAAATTTATAAACGCAACTTTTTTTATATAAATGGGTGATCGATTGAAATAATACATAATCAAAGGGAGACAATCGTAATATTTTGAGCAGACAGGGGACATTACTTCAGATATTAAGTAATTTAGAGTGACTGCCCTTGAATAGGAAATATTGAAACTTATTTTTTTTTGATAATCAGCGAATGCAAATAAGACACGTCTTAATATTAATTAATAGTAGGAAAATGTGACCATTTGGTCAACTATTGAGCTTAATTTAGATTGTTTGATGCAACGCCAATTAAATAAACAAAGACTAAATAAACAAAATTCTCTCTCTCTCTCTCTCTCTCTCTCTCTCTCTCTCTCTCTCTCTCTCTCTCTCTCTCTCTCTCTCTCTCTCTCTCTCTCTAGGCTACGAGTTAACTATTTTTGCTATTTGTGAAGTTATTCTATTTTGCTTATAATAGGGTATTTCCATCTTTTTTGCGTTCGACAGTTAATAAATACAATGAGAGAGAGAGAGAGAGAGAGAGAGAGAGAGAGAGAGTCACGTAAGCGATAGTGATAGAAACTGTATAAAATAAGAGCGGGGTGGGGGGAGTCACACAACATACATTGATATAAAAATGAATAGTGGTAGACCATAACTTTGTGAAATATTGGTTAGTTGATGAGTTAATTGCTAATTAAGGCGAATTAGAACAATTAAAAATAAATTTTGCAAGCATAACTCAATCCCAAAACTTGAAAATATTTTAACAATGTATTTTATGTAATTAAAATTTATAGGAAAAATGATAGTTAACTATTAAAAAGATAAAAAACAAAATCCCAAATTAGTCACTTTCTGCTCGTTTATCTTCTCCTCCTCCCCCCTCTATCTCTCTTTCTCTCTCTCTCTCTAGCTATCTATCTATCTGCTACGAGTTAAATGTTTTTACTTTTTGCGCTATCATTGCTTTTGCTAAGGTTAGGTGTCTATATGTATTAATTATATATATATATATATATATATATATATATATATATATATATATATATATATATATATATATATATAATATTATTACCAACAGACATCGATGTTTCATGCTTACGCAATCTTCAGTGTAAGGATGTTAATTCATGCCAGTCGGAGGGGTCGAGCCCGGTTTCCAAGTCGCCACAAACTCATAGCCCGAGGCTTGTTGTATCAAGCGAAATTATTAGATAAAAAAGTCAAGATGAAAAAAAGATATTGTTTTGATTTTTGATTTTAATAAAAAAATATCTGCATCTAACACATGTTTTTTATGAAGGCATTTTGCCTCTTTCTTTATGTTTAAAATTTTAAAAATGCTTTAAAAATTAGCTTTCCCAAATGTATACCTACCAGCGACCATGCGCGATTTAAGTTCAATTTAAAAGAGACATTTACACCGTTAAGTCCACACAACATCGGACGTCACTTCTACAATACCAGGAAGGATTGTTACGAAAAAAAAATATGGTTAATATCTTTTATTTGTCTAAAGCTCTGACGAGGCTTGTTATATCAAGCGAAATTATTAGATAAAAAAGTCAAGATGAAAAAATATATATATATTGTTTTGATTTTTGATTTTGATTTTAATAAAAATATCTACATGTTTTTTGAAGGCATTTCGCCTCTTTCTTTATATATATATATATATATATATATATATATATATATATATATATATATATATATATATATATTGTCGCTCCTTAATAATTAGTAGAGCACTTTAGTGGTAGTGCAAATACAGCGTGACGTCATTTGCTTTATAATGCATCATTCCTTAATATAAGTAGAATGCCTGTGTCGCTCATCGCCGCTTATAAATGTATTTAAACTATCACAGTTTATCAGCTGTTCGGATATTGGCCGCGAGGTTTAAGACGTTGGATTGAAGTTGAAAAATACTTATAGTCCAGGGTTTCGACCCGAGTGACCGGTAGTGAATAGTCATACTTCTACGCTGAAGAGTCTTGATTGAAAAGAGACGAAACGTATACGTCCGTCGATAATAAACAACAACAAATATTTTTCATATATATATATATATATATATATATATATATTACAGAAGATCAGGACAACATCAGTTTCCAATCCTAACAAACGAGACCTATAATAGGCCACTCTCTTCAGCCTCTGTTTATCATTTGAAACCGACGGTATCGATATTCTTCTGATCTTCTTTAATACAAATATTAATAAATATTACGCTCTTATTTTTTATATTTCTTAATAACCGAGCACTTTGCTAGGGTTCTCTCCCACTAACCTTACATATATATATATATATATATATATATATATATATATATATATATATATATATATAGTACACGTATTGTATTAGTTTCTGTAGATGTAAATCCGTTGAAACTCCAGTGTTTATAAAAAGTGCTTAATATATATATATATATATATATATATATATATATATATATATATATATATATATATATATATATATATATATATATATATATATATATAAATATAATTTAATATTATTAGAAGACCCTTTAAGTAAAATTAAAAGTAAAGCACTATCGGAGAGATTCAAAAATAGACATTCACCTAAAGCCTATGTGCAATGCTTCGACTCTGTCGTCGAGTTCTATCGAATGTCTTGTATATTTATACTCGCCGCTTTCAGTCTAAATATCACTTAATTTCTCCATTATCACATGACAATCTCCCGTGACCCAAGAGACTAAGTGAAGGCTTACAGGTTCAAGGTGTCTCTGTGTCTCTGTGGCCGTTTTAGATTGTTATTTCCTTGCGCTGATGAGAGCCGTAAGCTTGAAACGACGTCGTACGTAGGTAAAATATTAAAATATAATTTCATATTATTAGAAGCCATTTTAAGAAAACTTAAAAGAAGAGCACTATTTGAGAGAGATTAAAAATAGACATAAAGTCTCAGTGCAATGCTTCGACTCTCTTTACGTAGGTAAAATATTAAAATATAATTTAATATCATATATATATATATATATATGTTGGATAATGGCCATGTGAGGCCGGACGCATGTTGAAGTGGACGTATATGTGTGGGATCGTTTGGCTTGCGCGATTTAGTGCGGGTGAACCAAAATAGGGCTGTTCTTACAGTCGGAGCTCACAAGCGTTGACAGGGCCACCGCGTTGACGAGACTCCAAGGGTCAAGATGCACCTGTGCATAGGGGTTCTGTGATGTCACAGGCTTTTGTGTGGGAAACAGAGTTTTGCCAGTCTGGTTTTTGGAAGCAAGATGAACAGACGTATTTCTCTATCTAGTCCGAAATGAAAAAGGGAATTTATTTCCCTAAGAGAATACAGGGATGAGATTCCTTCTTCCCCCCTCCTCGAATGGCTAAGGACTTAAGCTAGGAATTAACTACAATAAAGTAATAATTTGATCTCTCCCTCAACGTTCGTGAAACATTTCCATGGCCGACAGAAAACTGACGCCTGAATAAAACTAATCAAAATGTAAAAGATTGTTAGGAAGGTTTTTGTTGCAGACCCAGCGGACGGCGATGTTCACGGTAGTACAGAAACGAAGAAAGAACTCAACGACTAGACGACATCGAGACGACACCCTTTCACGGCGAAGAAGAAAAGGTACGAGAAATTAAAAGACTATGCAACATATATATATATATTTATAAATAAATATTAAATTATTTATACCTACAGACGCTAGCGTTTCAAGCTTATTGCTCTCATCAGTGCAGGAAAGTAACATATATAATTGGGATTTACTGTCTGTCTGTAACCGACATTATGTCATGTTCTAAAATAAATTAAATCTTAAATCGTTAAATCGTTAAACCGTGATGATGATGATGATGATGATGATGATGATGATGATGATGATGATGATGATGATGATGATGATGATGATGATGATGATTATTATTATTATTGTTGTTGTTGTAGTGCAGCCTACTTTTAGTCTCGGGAGACAATGGATACCTCTTGTAAGGGTGTTTGCAGGGGTGGTCTATAGTGAAGCAACGGTTTCACAATCATTAAATGCGCATCTCTTGACCCGGTATTATTTGAGTCTAGTGTCAAAAAGTCCAGAACGACAGGGAACCATTCCTAAAAAGCAAAGAAAGACAGGTGTTTTTTCTTCAACTAGTTGCACCACCGAGGCTTGTGAGTCTAGTCTACCCTAATATACATGGAGGCAGAATCTATGGATTCGTATCATTTGTGTTATTATTAAATTCCATCAAAATAAGTAATTAAATTATGTACACCTTGTATAACGCCAGTTTGTTTTTACACAACGAAGAGAAATAGAGTGAAGACACTTACAAAACCCTCCAATACCCTTACTTCTTTTATTCACAAGAAAGGCACAAAAAAAAACACAATAACATAATAGATAACACACATAACAAAACTAAATTGCTACTTTTTATAGACAATGTGTGCTGTTTACGTGTTGTCTATTTTCTGTGAGAGTTAGAGAGGGGGTATATTTGAAATAGCCAGCTAAGTTCAAAAAGTTGGGGGGAGACGGAACTGCTACCATACAGATGGCAGTTCCTCTTCTTCTTTCGTGTGAATCAGATGATTCTAGTGTTAGCATTAGTTTCCCCGATGTTTTTCTAGTTAAAATATTTCTGGAAAGACATCGGGTACTTACGGGAAGGACCACGAGAAGGTTGCCAACATCCCTAAGTGGCAGTGGTACTGTGGAACCGACTGGATTCGAACTTGGAACACCCATGTCTTCAGTCCGTGTCGATATCCACTTAACCACCGTCACCTACCATGACAGTGTATGATGCTCTTCCACTTGGCCATCCGAAAACAAAAAGAAAGGAATGAACTGTGTAAAGTCCTAGGAAATTATGAGACAACTTACCGGCCGGTGATTGTTGATAAATTTATAAATTGATATTTTAAATATTCTACGTCATTTGTATCCAGCGATTTATCCCAAGCAGATACTAGATTTCATATCGCCACGCGGACTCAGGGTTAATGAAAGGCGTGTGTTTTTCTTTTTTGCTTTTCATATAAAATATTACCTTCCTTCTAGTGTTTGTGTATAGACACAATTATTTAAACCTCCTCAGAAAATCCTCACTTCTACTTAAATAAAGTTGCTGAGTGGATGCTCTTTTGTAATTATGAAATAATACCAACGTTTAAATGTTTATTATTATTCATGTTATTATTTAAATGTTTATTATTATTCATGTTATTATTTAAATGTTTATTATTATTCATGTTATTATTTAAATGTTTATTATTATTCATGTTATTATTAAAGGTTTATTATTATTACTTACAGAACACTATAATTAATATGTATAGCTAAGTAAAAAAAAAAAACGAGTAAAAATACTTGTATGACGTTCAGAGGTGGGAGTATGAATTTCTAGACTTTTTCAATTTTCCCGGGCAACGTCTGTGCACGGGTCCTGCTAGTTGTTGATATTTTATTATTTTATTTTATTACTATATTTGTTTATGTAAATATGGCGACTATGACATGTAATATACTTGAGAAATCAAAACAAAACTACTAAGAGGATTCACATAGAGAATATATAATACAACAAGCCAAAGATTATTACTGATAACCTCCTAGCTATTTATGTCTCGGCAAAGTTTTATTTGGGGCTGGGTGTAGTCACCTACAACCTCTCATTTACGTAACGCATGACTGGCACCCTGTTACAAACAGTTTTTAATAAAAGCAGTCGAAATTAAATAAACTGGAGCTCACGGTCGAATGGACGAGGTGAGAGAGTGAAGAAAATCAACATAGTGTAACACATGGAATCGTCTTGTTTGTTTTGTTTGTTTGTTTTTGTTTTTGTTTTTAACAAATCTCTAACAAATCTTTAACATATCTTGCTGCGTGCTTAGGATGCCCCTATGGATATGCCTCGAAATTTAAAGTAGCCTTTTACGTCTCAATGGCAATGTACCTTGTTTGAGGTGAGAATTAACATTGCCATTGAGACGTAAAAGGCTACTTTAAATTTCGAGGCATATCCATAGGGGCATCCTAAGCAAGCAGCAAGATATTTATTCATATTACATTTAAACTTCTGCATGTTGGTACAGTCAGGGAAACAGGGAGCAGGGAGGTAATTCCAAAGGCTATCAGTTCGAGGAAAGGAGCTATTAGACGGGTTGGATTTAGCTGATTATCAAGTTGATTGGGGTATTTACGTCCAGGGGGCACCAGAGAAGCAAGTTCATCAAAGCTGATTGTCAGGTTTGTCAGATTATTTACGTCGAGGTGGCACCAGAGCAGCAAGTTCATCAGAGCACATTCCATTGAAGTACTTGTGAAACAAGCACAGTGATGCAACATTGCGGCGATGGGACAGGGGCTGGAGCTTGTCAGACAGGGTGGGATCTATTAGATTAGAGATTCTTTTTTTAAGCTTGTCTAAGATTGAGATACTAGTGGCTGGTGCACCAGTCCAGATATGATAACAATAACCCATGCAGGGGCGAATGGTGGCTTTGTAGAGATATAGGATACTGGAAGATGTGAGATGTTTTCTAACACGGTAAATGGAGCCCACTTTCATTGCATCAGCCTTGGCAGAATCTTCTATGCATTTGTTGCAATTCGTGTTACCTGTGAATGTTAGGCCAAAGAGCTTGAATGTTGGACCTTCGGGTAGGATGCTATTAGCAATGGTAATCGGGGATTGAAAAGGTTTCCTGTAATTTTTAAGGGAAGGGAGCTTTGTCTTAGCAGCATTAAATGTTACCATCCATTTATGACCCTATTCAACAACAGACTGGAGGTCATTTTCTAAGGATTCAGCCATTGCTTTAATACGTGAGCATTCATTTTATCCACATGTCTAGAATTAAGCACGATGTCATCGGTAAATATACCCATCTCGGACACAATTGCATCAGGGAGGTCGTTTATGAAAATTAGGAATAATAAAAGTCCAAGGATCGATCCCTGGGGTACACCCGCATTAACGTAATGTTGTTTGGATGCACAATCATCGAAGACAATCTGGATCTTTTTTTTTGGTTAGAAAGGATCTGATTATATTAAATATTCGTCTTGTGATACCGTACGAATTAATTTTTAGGAGAAGGCCTTGATTGCAGACTTTGTCAAAAGCTTTAGATACATCTAGTGCTACCACCCTAGTTTCACCTGCCTTGTCCAGTGTATGATATATGTGTTCAGAGATGACAGTTAGGATATCCCCAGTAGAACGGGCTTGCCTAACTCCATACTGTTGGTCAGAAAGAGGTTTAGCATTAATTAGGTGGTGGACTAACACTACATTGATTAGTGACTTAGAGATTTTAGCGAAGAGCGGAAGGAGACTGATGGGGCGATAATTTTGCATGTCAGTTCTTTCACCAGAATCTTTGAATACTGGTACAACAAGAAGTGAGGCTTACTAGTCCTCATGACCTCTAATGAGAATGCTGCATCTATACTATCAGAGACATCGTCGAGTAGGATACAGTCCTGGGTCGAACAAAGAATGAAATATAAGTAACTAACGCTGTGTTGTAAAGTTAATCTAAAGCACATGTAGGCCTGATCATCTGATTCTGTGTAAGAAATTGCGAAAACATGGGATTACCTGGCAAACGGTCTCGGTGCGCGCTTTGCAGGGCTGGACCGCCCAAAAAATGGCAAGATGGCGTCGGTGGCTTAATATTACCAGGTGATCACGTGAAATCTTGTGTTCTCTCGCGCACACGAGAGTCCGGTTTGAAATAAAAGCGGGTTGCTGGGGGCAAGATGAGACAGGAAAAACGTAGTCAACGGAAGACGATGGCGACGCTTTTGAAGAAGAAGAACACGTGGAAGAACAAGACATGGAAGAAGAAGACGTGGAAGAAGAAGACGTTGGAGAAGAAGGCGGTGTGCACTAATCAAGAGTCCCTTGCGAGTGTTGTTCCGGTGTCTACTAAAAAGAGTTCCTTGGACGTTTTCGACCGTCGTTGAGATTTTTCTGCAACAAACACTGGCATCTAAAGGTACGACAGGGAAAATAACTTTTCCTGCTACAAGCTATTTCGGCATTGTTATGGAGAAATTCGACATTAGATTAATTTCAGAATTCAACGGTTCTCCTGCTGGTCCATCGGTGGTCGAATGGCTGGAGAAACACGAGCGTGTTTGCCAGTTGTGCAAAATTAAAGACCCAGCTATGGTCATCCCATTGAGACTCACTAAGGGGGCTTACGCCGTGTACCAGCAGCTCGGGGATGATGCGACCATGGAGCAGATTGCACAAGCGCTGTACATTTGGTGCAGATCCTTTTGTTGCCTGGAGGCAATTTTCCGAACGCCGGCTTGGGCTGGGGGAGACAGTGGACGTCTACATGGCCGACTTGAAAAAGCTTGCTGCTCCCTTCAGCGGTGCGAGTGACCGCATATTGGCATGCACCTTTTTGTCTGGACTTCCAGACGATGCAAGTCGACTGCTGCGGGCATCGTCGAGACTCACAGAGATTGGATTGGAGGAGTTGTTGGTGAGAGCACGAAATATCTTGAAGGACGATCGAGAACTGGTCTCTGCAGCGGTTGACACCCTGGACTCGCCAACAGAGGGCCTACGATGCTATACATGTGGTGGCCCCAACCACTTCTCCAGAGACTGCAGAAGCGGCACAAGGCGCACCTCAAATTATGGAGCACGAAAAGTAATACGGTGTCACCAATGCAATAAGCCAGGCCACATAGCACGGAATTATCCGGGAAACGGGCAAGGGGAGGACGCCGCAGCGCTAGCACCCTCCCCAAAGTGGCATTGAACAAAGCGCTTCCTACAGTGACAGTTCAAGTTGATGGGTGTAAACGTTCAGCGCTGGTTGACACCGGCTGTACCCAAACCCTCCTTCGAAAGGAATGTTGCACCACATGGAAGAAACGAAAGATCCCCGTCCTAACTGTCGGCAAAGGCTCATTGGTGTGTTGTGGGCTCAGTGTTGTTCATATCAGCATTGACAATGGCCCCCCGGTGGCTGTGACGGTGTTGGTGGTCGATGGGGAGCTGCTCGGATATGACCTTCTCCTTGGAATGGACACTATCACACAGCTAGGCGGAATTACTGTGAACAGCGCCGGTAATGTGAGATTCTCTCGACCAGACAAACAAATGTGTGCAGCAATCACTCTTGATGAACCCGATTTCCACGCAGAATACGACAAGGGCACAAACACTTGGACAGCGTCCTGGAAGTGGGCAGGCAACCAGCCACCAGTGTCTTTGCGGAATCGGCTGACGGAGTATCCCCCGCCTGCATGGCTTAGGGGGCAGTACGAGGCAGAACTTCAAGTGTGGCTGGATAACGGCTGGTTAATTCCATACCCAGAGGATGAGCTCGGGCCCCCATGGGGGCTAATTCCCCTGATGGCTATCAGACAAGAGAACAAGCAGAAAGTTCGACGTGTTCTTGATTACCGGGAACTCAATGAACACGTTGACCCGTACACTGCGGGGGCTGACGTCTGTGTTCATAAACTGCGAGAGTGGCGGGGGCAGGGTGCGGAAGCGGCCATACTGGACTTCCGAAGAGCCTACCTTCAAATACGTCTTGAGAAATCGCTGTGGCCGTTCCAGACGGTAGTAATCAAAGGAACTCGCTATTGCTTGACGGGCATCATGACGGCGATCATGCAGGCGATCCGGCGTCAGGATGAATCTGTGCAACAGGCGACATCGTCTTATATAGACGACATTTTTATCAATGAGAGCCTTGTGTCTGCCCAGGCGGTCAAAGAACACTTTGAGCACTTTGGGTTGTCGTGCAAGGAGCTGGAGCGGCTGCAGGATGGAGCGAAAGTGCTCGGGCTGCAAGTGGGCGGAAGTGCAGATGGCCTCCAATGGGGAAGAGGTGGTGAAATCCCGGAAATCCCATCTACCATCACACGTCGGAGTACGTTTTCCATGTATGGAAAACTGGTGGGTTACTTCCCTGTGTGTGGGTGGCTCCGAGTGGCTGTGGCGGCTATAAAGCGACGGGCAACTTCTTTGTCAACAGGATGGGACGATGAGGTGCGTGATCCTGCCCTGCGAAGCATGCTGGTGGAAGCTGTGGCCAGAGTGACCAATGATGACCCGTACGGGGGAGCTGGTGCGTCGATGGGAGTGAGGTTACAGTTTAGGTGGACGCCAGCTCACTTGCCCTTGGCGTTGCTCTGGCGGTCGACGGAAGTATAATAGAAGATGCCTGCTGGCTCCGGCCAGAGAATGATGCTAAGCACATAAACCTAGCTGAACTCGATTCTACACTGAGAGGAGTCAATCTAGCGCTTCAGTGGCAGGCTAGAGTCCTCCACGTTATCACGGATTCCACGTGTGTGCATCGGTGGATGACCGATGCCTTGAATGGAAAAGCAACGCTGACAACAAAGGCATCGGCCGAAATGTTAATCCAGAGGCAGCTTGCTACCCTAACCGAAACCATCAAGGAATACAACTTGGTCATAGATGTGACACTGGTGCAGTCCTGTTTGAATCGAGCGGATCAGGGCAATCCAAGGCCTCTTACACTGCAGGGGGACAGTAAAAAAAGCACCAGGTTGGGAACATCTGCCATATCTTTTATAGAAGAGTTCCATCATTAATGGAAAAATGAGTTTTGCAAAAAATAACCCCGCCAGACATGTACAGTGTGCGCACACGCCCATGACCTACTTTTATTAGTTTTGTCTAGACATACACTAGTTTAGGGTTAGAATTAGGGTTAGAATTAGCAGTAGTAGAGTTAAAATGCAAAATAAAAACTATTGTGGAATGCATTGTGGATGGTGGAGAGTTTATGTGGAGGCAAACATATAAGGGAAACGATTCTTTTTATGAAAATACTCGATGACATGAATTGATTCCACTCTCTTAAGTAAGTAATAAAGCGTTTTTTCTACAACCCGTATTTTGCCTGTTTTGGGTGGGGGTATTTTTCTTTAATGGGGCTTTTCTACAAAAAATCCAAAGTTGATATAGATCAACCCTAAGGTGTCTGAATTTAAGGTAGAGAAATATCTCAGTGGTGAGAGCAGGGCTCGCTTTGTATGTTACCAGGAGCATCTGAATGGGGTATCTCCACTTACCCCAGCGTTGCTTCTACGTATTGAGTTTCTTTTTGGTTTGTTTGGTTTAGCCAGTTGTTTTGTTTAATGCTGAAATACAAAACCTGCTGTAAACGAGTTACTGTGTCGCGGGAAAAACATAAAGAAACAAAAACGGAGATACGAGCGTAGAAGTTCTGTTCATGGTGCTGCTGATAATTTGTTTCTCTTTTGCAGTTGTTGACGATAATGATGATTGGGTCTCGCGTAGCAAAGCGAAGTATTGCCCTAGTTTTGTCATTGATGTTGTTATCACAAAAAAGAAACAATGAACGAAACTGTATTTGAGAGTTTTTGTTGGTATGAAAATGCAAGTCAAGATTGTCGTAGCTTTGTTTGGCAGTGTAGACATGTTGGATCAAACTGATTTCTTTGCTGTCCAAACTGATGCTTTTATAGACAACTTCATAGAAGGTTCTAGATTCGACCATTTCTTGTCGTAAATGCATTTGGTTGGTCAATCTGTGCATAGATGATTAAGTCATTCATGCGTAGTTCATTCGACTTCCCATCTTCTAGATGAGAACAACTCAGCTAGCTTATTAATTTGGTTAGTGGCATTGGCCGTCTGTGGAACACAATACCACGGGACTGATTCTTAGCTGACTACAACATGGTCGTTTTCAAGTTCAATCTTAACAAATTCATGTCGAGCCGTCCTCTTAAGTAATTAAATTTTGTCCAGTTTCAACCATCGTCTCCAATCATCGAGATGTTGTCTCACCGTCCACCTAAACAAATTCATTGACCCTTATCGTCGAGTGGCTTTGGGGCCTTGATAAGCGATGATTCACTAATGCAAAAAAGATATATCATTTAGAAAATAAGTGAATCCTGACTATTATATACAATTAATTGAATACAGGTTGCTATGTTATTCAAAGTTGCAGGAGATTGCCAGTCCATATATTCTCAAAGGGTATTAATCCAAAAATGACCAAAATGGATCCAAAAAGATTTTACCTTTGTAGAGCCGATCTCACAGTCTGGGATGGTATCTATTAGACCACTTACGACTCCAGTTGATTTACACTTGTCACTGGACTAAAAGTTGGGCTACGAAACGTTTCATCATCTCTGCATTAATAAAACTATCAGACAAGATTTTGGATATCTGTGTGTGTGTTTCTCGCCTCTGCGTAACTAAGATAAATATTAATTTTCTTTTTTGCTACTAGCTGTCACTACCTAGCTAGTCAAATAGAAATTTTATTTAATGAAATAATCCATTGAAATGGCTGACTTGTTTTATAAGAAATCAAAATGCACTATAGTAGATTAAAAAAAATTTGTACTTAAGTTCACCCCAAACAAGGCACAATGCCACTGAGATGTAGAGGGCTACTGTGAATTAGGGGAATCCTATATGGGGTGTTGTGCAGCGATATGCTTGTTCACATTGCATTTAAATGTCTGCGTATTAGTATGGTCAGGGAAACAAGAAGCAGGAAGGGAATTACAAAGGCTATCAATACGAGGAAAGGATCTATTAGAGTAGAAAACTCTCCGGCATCTGGGGGACCTCAACAGTGAAGGGATGGGATCTTGCTGATTGACGGGTTGATCGGGGATATTTACGTAGAGGGGGCACCAGTGCAGCACATTCGTTGGAGCATATTCCATTAAAGTACTTGTAAAACAAGCACAGGGATGAAACCTTGCAGCGATGGGACAGGCGTTGAAGCTTGGTTAACAGTGCAGGATCTATTAGATTGGAACTTGTTTTTGGATTCTGTCTAATAGAGAGAGACTAGTGGTTGATGCACCAGCCCAGATGTGACAACAATACTCCATGCATGGGCAGATGGTTGCTTTGTAGAGATATAGGATAATGTCAGGTGTGAGAAGTTTTCTAGCTCGGTAGAGGGAGCCCACTTTCTTTGCAGCAGCCTTGGCAATGTCTTCCATGTACTTGTTCCAATTGAGGTTATCTGTGAATATTAGCCCTAGTAGTTTGAATGATGAACTCTCGGGTAGGGTGCTATTAGTCATGGCAATCGGTGGTTGAAAAGGTTCTTATAATTATTAAAGGAAAGGAGCTTTGTCTTAGTAGCATTAAATGTTACCATCCACATGTCCCCATTCCACCATGTCTTAATGAAATCACATAAGTGTTGTGCCTGACTCGTAAATGGTAAACAGTAATAAAAGATTTTAAAAACTAGGTTGGATTCGAACCAGCAACTTTTCGAAATGCATTAGCGATGTATGTGTGAAAGAAAATTGTGAAAACTGTGAATTAAATTTCTGGTAAACTTAGATAACAACGTAATAGTCGCTGTTATTGCGTATGATTGTAAGTTCACGAGCTTGAAATGACTGAATTGTTTGATAAGAAATCGATTTAGTTGATTTAATATACAGAAATGAATTCTAGTAGATCTAAGGCAATCACTAAAATATTATATGTAAATAAATAATTGTTTCGAAAAATGATTTTGATATCAAGTAGTAATTTATTTAAATGGCTGACTTGTTTTCTAAAAAAATTAAATGCATTCTAGTTAATTTAAATTAATAAGTAAATTATTTTGGAAATAATTTTCTTTGATACATAAATCGAAATGCATTCTAGTGGATTTAATGTAATCAGTAAAAAAAAAATTGTTAAGTTATTTTTTTCCAAATAGGATTTTTTCAAGAAATAATTCATTGAAATGGCTGACTAACCGAAATACACAATAGTAGAAAAGGATTTTAATTTACTCACGTAAGTGTTCTGTTTGACTCGAATTTTTTAAACAATAATAAAAATTAAAAAAAAACAATAATAATAAAAAAAAAAACAGTTTGGATTCGAATCAGCAACCTTCTGATTGGCAGCTGAAGGCGTGAACACAAATTGTGAAAACTGTAATTTATATCAATGATAAACTTTGATGACAATGTAATCGTCGCTGTTATTGTGTATGCATGTAAGTTAATGAGCTTAGTGCAGAAGCACTTAAAGTCTGCTATGAAATGACTGATAAATATGACGTGTAGTGGCAAACGAGTGCATAATTATATTACTATAGCGATCATCGGATCTACGAGGACTTCTACTGTCTCATGTGGGAGGGGAGGGACGAATGCACATCTATACATATTTTTGAATAATGGATGACTTGCAAACAAGCGCGTAATTATGTTACTATAGCGACCTACTAGGACTGTTAATGTCTCATGCGGAAGGATAAAAAACGAATGCACGCATACAATATCAAGTACTTTAAAGTAGCAAATACGGCAGTAATTAAATACATTCAATGAGTGTTGTAAGAGAAACTGACACCATGTAAACGAACAATTATGGAAAAACAGAATGACGGAATGAGTTGTCTAGACAACTCTAGAGTGTTTTTGGTATCTTTTTATAATCGCTCTAATAGGGAATAATGGAATATGTTACTATAGCGATCATCGGATCTGCAAGGACTTCTACAGTCTCATGCCAGAGGGGAGGGACGAATGCACATCTATACATATTTTTGAATAATGGACGACTTGAGATGGAACTGCGACCGCTTGGATTTTGACATCCGATCCGTCTGGTGGTAAGAGAGAAAAAAGATCATTTCTAATTTGGGATTATTTTTAGAAGAACCCTGTAAAAAATATTCTTGCCCCGCACCCATACAAACAGATAAAATGTGGCTTGTGGTAAAAAATGTCATATATCTCACACCAGATGCTGGAATTCATTCATGTCATTGAGTATTTGGAACAAAAATCGTTTCCCTTAAATTACTGCCTACACATAAACTCAAACAGATTGCTGTCAACAATTCCACGATTCGTTCCACAGTGGCGGTGTTCGTCCAAGTCGAGAATACATCCTTTACAATCAGTCCGACAGTGGCTTTCTTGCTGTCGGGCTGGGGTATAGTTCTGTTCAGTCCTAGGGGCTCCACCCTCCCAAGCTTTATCTTCTCTCTTTGAATTATTTTTTCTATTTACTATCAATCGATTATTTATTGAAATCAAAAATTAAGTAAGGAAAAAAACACAATGAATTTTAAAAAAGGTACTTCTGTCGAACATGAACCAGTTCCCATGAACTTTGTATCCGCAGCGTTTGGGCATGCTACCTAAACACTCGAGAGATGCCGAGCGATTAGCCAATCTGCTGTCGACAATTTTCTAACCCGTATTGAAATTGATTAAAGCCAGAAGCAATTGATCAAAGCCAGTGCATGTTTATTTCCTGTTAAATCCCCCACTAAAAAAAAATTACTAAGAGTTTTGTAGTAGTGTCGAATCTCTTGAAGGAGTCATTTCTTTCTGCCAGGAAAGAAAGATGTTGGCAAAAAGAAAAACATATCAGAAATGTTATTACATGTGCCGGTTGAAAAGGAATAATGGACAAGTATTCGTGTAATTGTACAAACACTAAATGTAGAGCTTGGAAGTGGAAAGTTTTTGTTGTTATTTGCTATCTTTCTTGAAAATAAAATCAAAAAAAATATGACACGGCAACGTATCAAAGTTATTGTCTGCCACCATTCGCCTCGTCATCTCTCGTGTATTTATGTAGCATGCCCGAACTCTACCGATGCGAAGTTCACAGAAACTGGTTAATGTTCGATAGAAGTACAAAAAAAGGAAATTGAAAACATGACTATATTTTGAATGTTTTTTCTTTAAACCCTCCACCGGAAATATGCCTCCACCGGGGCAACGCTGGGTGATAACTGGTTTTGTTTATTTAGGAGTAGTAGAAGGAGATTCTACAATCCAATATTTGAAAAGTATGATCTACGTATCTTGAATGACACCACCAAAACCTACACACACACAGCCAACTCCCACCTCTAGAACAACAACGCCAGAAAAAACACCAGGGCCCCACTTTGTAAATATTGACCCTCCCCCGCACCAACACCTGCCCCCACACTGCATTTACCAAACGGACACCTGCACACCTACCCACCCCGCTCCGAATCCTCTAGACGAGATCAAGTCGAGCTGGGGACAAAAAGGAACCAATCCATGTCTCCTTCTTGCAAAAAGTAAAAAGAAAAAACCCTTTCCTGTAAATTGGGGAAGGACATATGTAAAATTGCCCCCCCCCCCCCTGTCTGTCTGCACGGACTTGTCCTAGCGTCAGAGAAGGAATTTGAAACCTCCTGCGGGTTTCCATCAGATAGGGGTAAAAAAAACGGAAAACAGTGAGCAGTCTATCATTTAGTTAATGTTGCTAACCGAATTTTTCAGTTTTTGTTTTTTCTTCACTGCCCGTTTTATTCCAATGAAATCCGTGTATGTAAATATATGTATGAAAAATAAAATTGTCAACAGATTTGGGGATATCTTAAATAGGATGGCCCCTAGAGTAAATGTGGTATTTTGGTGACTGAAATGATTCTAGTAAAGAGTAGGATAGACGTTTTTATCATTATTGTCCAAGGAGGACAAACGATCCCCGATTCCCCACACTTTTGATGACTTTGTGCCTAATTTGTATTGAATGTACATTTTTGTATTTAGTGCAAATAAATAATTCAAAGTGTAGTATCTGTTCTGTTTTCGGTCAGAGAAGGAGAAATCTTTTTTGACTAGGGTAATTTTTAGTTTTGTCCCATCCAGAGTGACCCTTTTTCACTTTGCCCTCGTGAGACTGTCTCTTTTGACTTATGCATTTGTCTCCAAAGTAGATATCCGAAGACACTGCAATCTGCACACAATCGACCGGACCCTTTGAGAGAATCGACTCCAATGATTCATACAGGCTGCTCGCTAGAAAAGTGAACTCATACATGGCAATTTCCCCAAATCCTCTTTCTGGCTGGCGCAAACGGCGAGAAGGTCAACTAAAAACTGTGGACCATCATGATCAAATTAGACAGTGATCCCAACTTTGGTTTTCAGGTTAGGGTTACGGTTACGGTTTGGCGCCCATCATTGGAAATGTAAGTGGCTGTCACAGTGTCTTCAGCACTCAGTCACCGTATATATTCAAGGTATCTATTCGTTCTAGACGGTGTAAACTCACTTGGTGGAGCCAATGCAACCACTCCCGACTGATCAGTGCAATGAGTACAAGTAAGTTCTTATACAGGGTGGGCCAAAATAAGGGTCCTATCTTTAAATTTGAATAACTTGAATTTGAATAACTTCCACAAAATAAAAGTTAAACTCACCAAACTTTATGTGTGTGTAGACTGACCCTTCCGAGATTTTTTGAAATAAACAAAACAAATTTTAGCCGAAAAACACTTCTTAAAACTTACAAAAACTAAAGTATTGTTTTTTACACTGTTTTGAGTTTTTTAAGCAAAAATAATGTTTTCTAAATGAGGGTACGTTCCTTAGGGCTAATACGGCTCATGCTTGCTTCGAGAGGGGTCCTTTACTTATTCTAAAAAAAAAAAAAAAAAATCAATAAATAAAAAAGTTATGAATTTTTAAAAATAGGACCCTTATTTTTGCCCACCCTGTACATAAGCAGAGGAGGGCATGCCTTTCTACAGAATTATTTTGTCGGAATTATTCAACGATGCAACTGAAAAAAAATAAAATTAAATTCCACGTGAGGCAACAGAAGGATCATCCCTCCAAACAAAACCAAAACTCCAGTTTAAAACACAAATTTATTTTGTGAAGATACAATTATATTTCGTTTCTCTGCCAAACGATGACAATCACTTTTAGCTGAACACAAAACAACAGACCAGTCGGCTGAAATCCTCATCTGTCTCTGAGAGACCCATCTGACCCCCTCTGACCGTTCTGATGGAATCAAGGGAGGCGCGAGAGCGCTCTATCCCTTAATAGACCTCACGAATGACCTATGCTGGAAATCTCATTTCTTTGATCAATCATAACTCAAAAACCAATAAACCAAATTAGTTAAAACTTTGCACAAAATTTTTATTTGATAGGTTCTATAAGTGTGTAGAATTTCAGCATTATTAGTCAAGACAACCCAGAGATCCAGAAAGTTCAATCATGAAATCACGTTATCTGTGTGTACGTACGTACGTACGTACGTACATACGTATGTGCCACCCTGTATCTAATCAACTATTTGATGGATTCAGCCGATTTTTGGCAGAGATAGAGGTTCTAGGGTCTAGTTGATGGCATCTTAATTTCAGTTTACCATATACCTTAGTTTTCCAGAAAATTCCAAAAACCTTAAAAATGACCATTGTATTAAGGCATAGCCTTTACAAAAGTAGTGACATTCCATGAAAAAAGTGTAAAAATTTGGGAATTTCCTTGCTTTTGTACATTTAGGGCATATGAATTTTCATCTTAACCCTATTAAAGGCATATGATTTCAGTATACTGGCATTTTTCATGGAAGAGAAAGAGAGAGAGATTTTTAATTAATTAATTTATAAGCCAATTTTGTTGTACACAGATTTTTATAATTAATTTACAAATTAAATTTTTGCATGCACAAAAGTTAGTCATGGACGTGCGTTTCGTGTTATAAGTATCATCAGAATGCCTCCCAGGACAGGAATCGAACCTTCGATGTTAATATTTGTAGACTACCGCTTTAACGATTAGACTAGACTAGAATAACCTGCTAGTCATGTTTACAATATTTTTTTTAAAATAGACTTTTTTTTTTAATTCGTTTTAGTTTTCCCTTATTTAATTTTTGATTTCAAACGGATTTGAATATGAACAAGTATAACAATAAGGTCTTAGATAAGTTGCCACTGAGACGTAAGACGCTACTGTGATAGGAGCCAGATTTCTAGAGGGGCAACCTAACTGTAGAGTTGGGCAGCCAGATGTTTGTTCACATTACATTTAAATGTATGCGTGTTGGTATGGTCAGAGAAATAAGGAACATGAAGGAAATTCCAAACGCAAGCAGTCCAAGGGAAAAAAAAAGCTATTATCGAAAGTTTTCCGGCATCTCAGGACCTTTACAGTGAAGGGGTGGGATTTTGCTGCTAGTCGGGTCGGTCGGAGATATTTTCGTGGAGAGGGTACAAGTGCTGTAACTTCGTTGGAACACATTCTGTAAAAGTACTGGTAAAACAAGCACAGGGATGCAACACTGTGGCGATGTGACAGGGACTGGAGCTTGGCAGACAGTACGGGACCTGTTAAGTTAAAGACTCTGTTTTGCCCTCTGTACAAGAGGGAGAGGCTAGTGGTTGGTGCACCATCCCAGATGTGGCAACAATACTCCTTTCATATATGTTAAAGAAAACGTATGCGTCATATTTTAAAATACAAATGTCTTCGTCTTCATGTCTGCGAACATTTATTTCAGCTTGCCTGCCCACAAAACAAGTTAGACATAACATCAATGAAACAACAAGGGTGTTGACGGTGTGGCCCAATCCTAAAAGTTATAAAATTATATCCAATTGTAAAATCTTATACAGTTACAAGCATATGGAAATTATAGGGTTACATCTGAATGGAAAAAAACATATATAGGTAGATATTAAAAACTAACAAATATATACTACCTCCGGTTGCATATTTTTGCTAGGTTGGGAAGATGTATTCATGGTAGACGAACATATAGGACACTGACCCCCAAAAGTGAACTTTTGGTTCACTTTTGGCAGCCTCGTAACTATCGCTTCCCTTATTTTGTCCTTTAGTCCTCACATTCCATGAGCGATGTTTTTGACAAAGGGGGGAGAATTGCTGTTTTCTGGGTCGGAATCTATCCATCTAACACTTATCGTTTGCTAGGTGTTGCCCTTGAAGTAGTTTTTTTTTTTTAGCTCCTTACATCAAGTGGCTTCATGCCTTGTCTGGAGTGATTTCCATTAAAAAAAAAAGGGGATAATGACTGAGAGGATGGTATCATGGCGAACGAACACTACCCGCCCATCCAAAAAGGAGGAGTTAATGCTTAGGAGTATGATATCAGAGAACAGATACTACACTATTCCCTCCAAAATAGAGGAGGTAATACCTGGAAGGATGCCCTCCCATAAAATGAGGAGGTAATACCTAGGAGGATCTCCTCCCATAAAAAGAATAAGGTAATGCTTGCAAGTATGGTATCATGGCAACAGAACAGATACTACACTACCCCGCCCCCCCCCCCAAAAAAAAGAAAAGGAGAACGTATTCTCTTGGAAGATGGTCTCGTGACAACAGAACAGATACTACATAACCTCTCCTCGAAAAGGAGGATGTAATACATGGGAGAGGTACCTCCACCCCCTTATAAAGGAGGAGGTAATTCCTGGGAGGACGGTTTTATGACAACATAACTGATACTACACTACCCACCCCATTAAACGATAATACAATAATAGATTAAATCAGTTTTTTTTTCTTTTTTCATTTTATTAATTTAAAAATTCCTAGTCATAAAAAACGTTATTTTTATGGTTTCTTGTTTTTTTTGTTTTGTTTTTTTTGGGGGGGGGGGGGGGGGGGGGGCTAAGATCAAGGTATAGTATCTGTTCTCAGTATCACATCACATCAGACGTTTTATTATCGACTCAACTATTGTGTATATATAAAATATATGACAATGCAAATTACAAATGTATATCACAGAATATTAATTTATTAGAAACTGTTTATAAAATAAATATTCAAATTAAGAAGACCTAAAGCTTTTTGTGGGTGTTTGAGGATGAGTGTATATACAGAGTATCTGTTCCGGTATTATTTTTACTCCACCTAATAAACCGGTATCGTCCGGGCCTTTGGGTCTGGATTTACGCCGGTCTATTGGGGGTTGTCCGTCCTGTGCAGTTCTAGGAGGTGCACCTTCCCAGGCTTTGCCTCCCCTCTTTGGGGAAGAGTAAGTTTATTGCTTACTGTCTGAGGCGCCCCTACCGGGGAATGCCGACGGGGCTGCCCGGGCAATTTTTAAATGGCCAGCGTGCTCACCTCTCGAGCGCTGGCTTATCTAATCCCACTTTCCCGACCTTGTGTTACATCTTACCTTGTGGGAGGTAGATAAATATAGGTATTGTCTTGGCCTTCGGGTCTTGATTTACGCCAGTCTGTGGGTTTGTCCTGTGCAGTTCGAAGAGGTCCATCCTCCCAGGCTTTGCCTTCTCACCCTTTGAGAATGGGTTAGTTTATCGCTAATCGCCTGAGGCGCCCCTACCGAGGAATGTCGACGGGGCTGCCCAGGCATTTTTTGTAGGCCAGAGTGCTCATCTTCTCGGGCGCTGGCTTTTCAAATCCCATATTCCCGACCTTGTGTCACATCTTACCTTGTGGTAGGAAGATAAATAAAATGGATACTACACCCTATAGACCGGTACCGTCTTGGCCTTCGTGTTTGTCCTGCACAGTTCTGCGAGTTCCACCCTCCCAGGCTTTACCTTCTCACCTTTTGAGAAGGGGGTTAGTTTATTGCTATCGCCTGAGCCGCCCCTACCGGGGAATGCCGACGGGCGCTGGCTTTAAATGTCACAAAGACCCACACCTTTCTCCCTTCCACAACGGGCGTTATGCCTAAGGTGTGGTGCATTCTGAGGGATGTAATTTTCATTTAATATAGAAATGAATGTTTCCGAGGAATGCACCAGCCTAAATATATTCTTGGCCTTTTGGTCAAGATCAAAGTGTAGTATCTGTTCCGATGGATACTACACCCCATAGACCGGTACCGTCTTGGCCTTTGGGCCTTGATTTCGCCCCCACTTTTCCCCCTTCCACAACGGGCGTTATGCCTAAGGTGTGGTGCATTCCGAGGGATGTAATTTTCATTTAATATAGAAATGAATGTTTCCGAGGAATGCACCAGCCTAAATATATTCTCATCCTTTGAGAATGGGTTAGTTTATCGCTAATCGCCTGAGGCGCCCCTACCGAGGAATGTCGACGGGGCTGCCCAGGCATTTTTTGTAGGCCAGAGTGCTCATCTTCTCGGGCGCTGGCTTTTCAAATCCCATATTCCCGACCTTGTGTCACATCTTACCTTGTGGTAGGAAGATAAATAAAATGGATACTACACCCTATAGACCGGTACCGTCTTGGCCTTCGTGTTTGTCCTGCACAGTTCTGCGAGTTCCACCCTCCCAGGCTTTACCTTCTCACCTTTTGAGAAGGGGGTTAGTTTATTGCTATCGCCTGAGCCGCCCCTACCGGGGAATGCCGACGGGCGCTGGCTTTAAATGTCACAAAGACCCCCCGACCCACACCTTTCTCCCTTCCACAACGGGCGTTATGCCTAAGGTGTGGTGCATTCTGAGGGATGTAATTTTCATTTAATATAGAAATGAATGTTTCCGAGGAATGCACCAGCCTAAATATATTCTTGGCCTTTTGGTCAAGATCAAAGTGTAGTATGTGTTCCGATGGATACTACACCCCATAGACCGGTACCGTCTTGGCCTTTGGGCCTTGATTTCGCCCCCACTTTTCCCCCTTCCACAATGGGCGTTATGCCTAAGGTGTGGTGCATTCCGAGGGATGTAATTTTCATTTAATATAGAAATGAATGTTTCCGAGGAATGCACCAGCCTAAATAAATTCTCATCCTTTGAGAAGGGGTTAGTTTATTGCTAATTGCTTGAGGCGCCCCTACCAAGGAATGCCGACGGGGTTGCCCAGGCAATTTTTGTCGGCCAGAGCGCTCTTTATTCTCTAGGGTGCTGGCTTTTCAAATCCCACTTTCTGACCTTGCGTCACATCTTACCGCTGTGGGAGGAAGATAAATATTATTAAATAAGCATAAGCTGTTTTGATGTTAATACAGTTAGGATAATTTAAAAAAAACATACTAGCAATTGATGTTAGGATAGGTGGGAAAAACTTTGGCATTTATTTATGGTCACACATTTATTTATCTCAAACGCAATAAATCATGTCACGTTCGAGTAAATGTTAGATGTAGACTTGAGTGTCGCTTTTATTAAACAAGCTAAGCAGTTTGCTAAAAAAAACATACTAGCAATCTAATTAAAAAAACATACTAGTAATCTAATTAAAAAACATACTAGCAATCTAATTAAAAAAACATACTAGTAATCTAATTAAAAAAACATACTAGCAATCTAATTAAAAAAACATACTAGCAATCTAATTAAAAAACATACTAGCAATCTAATTAAAAAAACATACTAGTAATCTAATTAAAAAAACATACTAGCAATATAATTTTAAAAAACATACTAGTAATCTAATTAAAAAACATACTAGCAATCTAATTAAAAAAACATACTAGCAATCTAATTAAAAAAACATACTAGCAATATAATTTAAATAACATACTAGTAATCTAATTAAAAAAACATACTAGCAATCTAATTAAAAAAACATACTAGTAATCTAATTAAAAAAACATACTAGCAATATAATTTAAAAAACATACTAGTAATCTAATTAAAAAACATACTAGCAATCTAATTAAAAAAACATACTAGCAATCTAATTAAAAAAACATACTAGCAATATAATTTAAAAAACATACTAGTAATCTAATTAAAAAACATACTAGCAATCTAATTAAAAAAACATACTAGTAATCTAATTAAAAAAACATACTAGCAATATAATTTAAAAAACATACTAGTAATCTAATTAAAAAACATACTAGCAATCTAATTAAAAAACATACTAGCAATCTAATTAAAAAAACATACTAGCAATATAATTTAAAAAACGTACTAGTAATCTAATTAAAAAACATACTAGCAATCTAATTAAAAAAACATACTAGCAATCTAATTAAAAAAACATACTAGCAATATAATTTAAAAAACATACTAGTAATCTAATTAAAAAAAACATGCTAGCAATCTAATTAAAAAAACATGCTAGCAATCTAATTAAAAAAACATACTAGCAATCTAATTAAAAAACATACTAGTAATCTAATTAAAAAAACATGCTAGCAAGCTAATTAAAAAAAACATACTAGCAATCTAATTAAAAAAAACATACTAGTAATCTAATTAAAAAAACATACTAGTAATCTAATTAAAAAAACATACTAGCAATCTAATTAAAAAAGCATACTAGCAATCTAATTAAAAAAACATACTAGCAATCTAATTAAAAAAGCATACTAGCAATCTAATTAAAAAAACATACTAGCAATCTAATTAAAAAAACATACTAGCAATATAATTAAAAAAGCATACTAGCAATCTAATTAAAAAAACATACTAGCAATCTAATTAAAAAAACATACTAGCAATCTAATTAAAAAAGCATACTAGCAATCTAATTAAAAAAACATACTAGCAATCTAATTTAAAAAACATACTAGCAATCTAATTAAAAAAACATACTAGCAATCTAATTAAAAAAGCATACTAGCAATCTAATTAAAAAAACATACTAGCAATCTAATTAAAAAAGCATACTAGCAATCTAATTAAAAAAACATACTAGCAATCTAATTAAAAAAACATACTAGCAATCTAATTAAAAAAAACATACTAGCAATCTAATTAAAAAGTTATCTTGTTGGACTTTAGAATTTAGATCATATCTGACACATCAATGTTTGAGTTTGCCTTTTTCTTCCTTCCAGCGTGTCTTTCAGTTGAGTTTGTTTGAAAAGATATATTATCTCGGTTAGTAAGATTATTACAATGGCAACAATTTTAAATGATAACTCAAATAAAGGGAGATAACCCCTTGCAGCTTAAAATATGATATCACCCTTACATTATTTAAGTTATTATTTAATATTTTTACATTTCTTTTCTTCTCTTTTCTGTTCTTCTCTATATTAATAACATTCTATGACCACTTTGCCTGTTTCTGTATATGTGTGTTTTTCGCATATACGTGACTTACACATTATTATTATTTTTATTTTACTTTTAATCTAAATTTTATTGAGATAATTATTGAAATAATAAAACAATAAAGACTAAAATATTATTTCTTTTCATCTATAACTTAAAAAAATGTGCAACAAAAAAAATACTAAAATGGCATTGGTGAATCCCGGGCAACGTCGGATATTACAGTTAGTTTCTAATATAATCACAGCAAGCTTGTTCTTGTTGTCGCCACTCTCTTGGTGTTCGTGCCACATTCCTAGTACTCCCTCCAGACATGTCAATATGCACACGTAATGATCCTTTTGTGTCACTGAGTTTTTAAAAATGTCCGCTTGAGGGTAACTAACCTCGAAATGTATAAACCAAAAAATGAAGAAAGAAAAAAAAAAATTCCCGTGGAAAATAGAACAAAGACATTTTTTTTTAATGCGCCAATAATAAACTTGTGGCGATTTTCATACATAAAAAAGTAAGGGCAATTATAGTTTACCGGTACAGATGGTGTTAAAGTGGAATAACTTGAGCGATTCATAATGATAGGTAATAAGGAGACAAGACGCCAAATATGAGAAAAATGCTTTATTTGCTGCGAATAATAAAGCAGCATATTGCGTGCGAAAATTAAGACACGCATATCGCATGATCATATATGTCGCGAGGGCATATACACAGCGTAGTGATTTTCATTACATTGTTATGATAAGGTCAGCGGCCTCTTCACCACCTCTCTTGAGTGTACTATTTTCTTTTGATCATTCAACACAACCCCTTCAACTGAAAATCAGTTTTGAGGAAAAAACACACAACTTTACCGTCATCATTATCATCGCCAAATTTTCAATCTCATCATATTTTCTTAAAATGTTCACTAGATTTTGTCATTTGACTTGTTGTCACATACTCTCATCATCATTTTTTTTTTAAATTATTTAATTTTTTTTAAAATCATTTTGGAGAGATTTTGCATTTGGCTTGCTATCACATGTCCCCTTTTTCTTTTTTTTACCTCTTTACTTATTTTTTAAAAGTTTTTTTAGTGTATTTCAGAGTCCCCACCCCCACAGTCAGGATCACTGAAATGGACCCATTATGCTACACAGACAAGGTGATGCCATGGACAGTTAGTCGAGGGGGGGATCAAGATAAAGATAGAAAATTTGGAAGGAAGTATTTTAGTTCTGGTTGAAATAAGCTGAGAGTAATTAAGAAAACCAGATGTATCGGATTTCCAATAGAAAGTATATTTGGAGGACACTGACTGTTGAGGAGATGCTCGAGGAGAATGATGAGAGACGGGTTCGAGGGGATTGACGGGCAGGTCAACGGTGAATTGTCTTGATAGAAGATAGGTCTGAAGTGAACAAGGAGTTGAACACGGAGAACGACGAGAGAAAAATCTCGGAGGGACAAAGAGGGTCGTCACATGGGTCAAACGACAGAGTCTTAATTGAGATCATGAACTTGAAAGAAGGGAATATGGCTCAAAAGTAGTGACACTAACGACGGGGCCCCAACAACACACGCACGCGCATGTATTCAACTAGTTATGCATACAATGTATACATGTGTTTGTTGTTTTTATAATGTACGTAAATTGTGTGAGCTACGCTTCGTTCTTCGACTACAGGCTACACTAGAATCGACATGGCCAGAATAAGAAGATGAAGAAGAATAAACCCAGCGACACAAACGTTGGAGTGGTCGCATGTTCGGGGTGCGGGTATGATTGCACACCATTAATAAATGTCTGGATTTTTTTTTCTGAATTTATTTGCTGGTTTAGTAAATATCGGCAATGTTTACTTCGCTCATGACGTGGATCAGTTGAAGAAGAGTGCCGTTTTCAAGCTCGTCTCTAATAAAATGTGTTTTAATCTTTGGTTGTATACAGGGATTTTTAATAAAGCTAATGCGCTCTGATTATCGCAATACAAAGAGAATGTATGAATTTTTACATTTAGTAAATCTGCCATGGATGCTTTTAAACATTTTTCTTCTTGCGTAGCTGTGCTTTACGCCATATATTCAACCTCGCAAGTAGAAAATGCAACTGTTTGTTGTTTGCAGATTTTCCAAGAAATTAATGGTCTGTTATGCTTCTTCTATCTTGTGTTACGCTCTCGTCTCGTTGAGAATGACAAGACGGTCACGCAATAAAAGAAAAAGGAATAGATTTTAGGTCCTCAGGTTCAAGTATTGCATATATACTGAACAAGAAGGAAATAGGACTCTTTCTCAAGACACTTGTAAAATGAGGATATGTAGACAATGAACACTTCGTAAAAGAACGGAAGACCAACACAAATTAAGAAGTTAAAAATGGTAAAGTTTATTTATAAAAAGTACAGGGAGGAATAAGATAAAACACAAACAAAAGTAGCATGGGACAAGGTCTTGATAGATATGCAGCTAGACCGAGCGAAAATACATATACAATAGAAAAACATCAGCCTGAGAGAAAGAAAGGGTCTAAATTTACAATTTACCAATGTACCTTCAAAGTTCGTAAGAAACATTCAAATCTTCGACATCTGTAACGTCAGCGTGCGGTTGGCGTGTCGGTATGGGTCACAGTGAGGATGGTCCAAATAATTCTTCTTGATTTAGCGTATTGTGGCTATCTCGCCAGACAACTATTTTTCAATATGCCTTTGGCATTCAGCAAGATATATCTAAGGCGTTCTCTTTATATCAGTGTCCATATCGATTTGGTAGTTTCCAATGTGCAGGGAGTTTTGTACGTCGTTTTCTTTTTTCAAAGTTTAGTCAGTCTTTCGCTTCTGTCGTTTTTAGGAGCGAGTTATTTCGCCTCCTATTCCCCTTGAGGAAGATTATGTACCTATAGAAGTTTTCTTTTTTTCGGCAGCAACAGGAGTTACACTGGCCCATGTATCAATCAGTTCAAGTGGGAAGAGGCAGGTCGCATGTACTCCATGAGCTTTCATAGGGATAGCGAGATAACTAATTCCCTTCCCCGACTGTTATGCCTTTGAGTGCATGAAGATTTAAAAAGTGAGAAAGGACCAAAGTCAAGCCCACCGCAATATTCTATTTCGTTCTCCCTCTTTTCCTATCCCCCTTTTTCCTTCCGTCTCTCCAGCTAAGAAGCAAGTAAAATTTAAAAGAATATATTTTCGCTCTGTGATATTTTATTTACAAAAGTAATCTTAGTTTTTAGATTACGTTACACTTGTGAATTTTCCCAATCGGCATCACAGAAACCTATAAAATTTAAAGTATTTTTAGTGGATTTAAATACTAGTTGCTGGTCAATTGTGTCTTTTATGTATCTTAAAGCGTGCTTAACTAATAGCATGTGATTTTCATATGGTTTGTTCATAAATTGTGGAAGCTTTATTGCTATAAAACATAAGTCTGGCCTCGTTGCGGTCATTGCAAATTTATACCTACAATTTCTATATATATATAGTTTTTTGTCTGCTAGTGTTTTTCTTACATGACAAAACTTATTGATATTATTTTCGCTGGGTGTGTATTTTGGTTTGTAATCTTTCGTTCCAAATCTTTCTAATCATTTTTGGAGATATTATTTTTTAGGCATGTATATTATATTGTTTTTGATACATGTATATTATATTGTTTTTTAGGCATGTATATTATATTGTTTTTGAAGCATGTATATTATATTGTTTTTGAAGCATATATATATTATATTGTTTTTGAAGCATGTATATTATATTGTTTTTTAGGCATGTATATTATATTGTTTTTGAGGCATGTATATTATATTGTTTTTGAGGTATGTATATTATATTGTTTTTGAGGCATGTATATTATATTGTTTTTGAAGCATGTATATTATATTGTTTTTGAAGCATGTATATTATATTGTTTTTTTAGGCATGTATATTATATTGTTTTTGAGGCATGTATATTATATTGTTTTTGAGGTATGTATATTATATTGTTTTTGAGACATGTATATTATATTGTTTTTGAAGCATGTATATTATATTATTTTTGAGGCATGTATGTTATATTGTTTTTGAGACATGTATATTATATTGTTTTTGAGACATGTATATTATATTGTTTTTGAGACATGTATATTATATTGTTTTTGAGGCATGTATATTATATTGTTTTTGAGACATGTATATTATATTGTTTTTGAAGCATGTATATTATATTATTTTTGAGGCATGTATGTTATATTGTGTTTGAGACATGTATATTATATTGTTTTTGAAGCATGTATATTATATTGTTTTTGAGGCATGTATATTATATTGTTTTTTAGGCATGTATATTATATTGTTTTCGAAGCATGTATATTATATTGTTTTTGAGGAATGTATATTATATTGTTTTTGAGGCTTGTATATTATATTGTTTTTGAGGCATGTATTATATTGTTTTTGAAGCATGTATATTATATTGTTTTTGAAGCATGTATATTATATTGTTTTTGAAGCATGTATATTATATTGATTTGAAGCATGTATATTATATTGTTTTTGAGGCTTGTATATTATATTGTTTTTGAAGCATGTATATTATATTGTTTTTGATGGATGTATATTATATTGTTTTCGAGGCTTGTATATTATATTGTTTTTGAGGAATGTATTATATTGTTTTTGAAGCATGTATATTATATTGTTTTTGAAGCGTGTATATTATATTGTTTTTGAGACATGTATATTATATTGTTTTTGAGGCATGTATATTATATTGTTTTTGAGGCATATATATTATATTGTTTTTGAAGCATATATATTATATTGTTTTTGAAGCATGTATATTATATTGTTTTTGAAGCATGTATATTATATTGTTTTTGAGGCTTGTATATTATATTGTTTTTGAAGCATGTATATTATATTGTTTTTGAGGCATGTATATTATATTGTTTTTGAAGTATGTATATTATATTGTTTTTGAGGCATGTATATTATATTGTTTTTGAGGCTTGTATATTATATTGTTTTTGAGGAGTGTATATTATATTGTTTTTGAGGCATGTATATTATATTGTTTTTGAAGCATGTATATTATATTGTTTTTGAAGCATGTATATTATATTGTTTTGAAGCATGTATATTATATTGTTTTTAGGCATATATATTATATTGTTTTTGAGGCATGTATATTATATTGTTTTTGAGGCATGTATATTATATTGTTTTTGAAGCATGTATATTATATTGTTTTTTAGGCATATATATTATATGTTTTTAGGCATATATATTATATTGTTTTTGAGGCATGTATATTATATTGTTTTTGAAGCATGCATATTATATTATTTTTGAGGCATGTATATTATATTGTTTTGAAGCATGTATATTATATTGTTTTTTAGGCATATATATTATATTGTTTTTGAGGCATGTATATTATATTGATTTTGAGGCATGTATATTATATTGTTTTTAAGCATGTATATTATATTGTTTTTTAGGCATATATATTATATTGTTTTTGAGGCATGTATATTATATTGTTTTTGAGGCATGTATATTATATTGTTTTTGAAGCATGTATATTATATTGTTTTTGAAGCATGTATATTATATTGTTTTTGAAGCATGTATATTATATTGTTTTTGAGGCATGTATATTATATTGTTTTTGAGGGATGTATATTATATATTGTTTTTGAGGCATGTATTATATTGTTTTTGAAGCATGTATATTATATTGTTTTTAAGCATGTATATTATATTGTTTTTGAAGCATGTATATTATATTGGTTTTGAGGCATGTATATTATATTGTTTTTGAGGCATGTATATTATATTGTTTTTGAGGCATGTATATTATATTATTTTTGAGGCATGTATTATATTGTTTTTGAAGCATGCATATTATATTATTTTTGAGGCATGTATATTATATTGTTTTGAAGCATGTATATTATATTGTTTTTAGGCATGTATATTATATTGTTTTTGAGGCATGTATATTATATTGTTTTTGAAGCATGTATATTATATTGTTTTTGAGGCATGTATATTATATTGTTTTTGAAGCATGTATATTATATTGTTTTTGAGGCATGTATATTATATTGTTTTTTAGGCATGTATATTATATTGTTTTTGAGACATGTATATTATATTGTTTTTGAGACATGTATATTATATTGTTTTTGAAGCATGTATATTATATTATTTTTGAGGCATGTATGTTATATTGTATTTGAGACATGTATATTATATTGTTTTTGAAGCATGTATATTATATTGTTTTTTAGGCATGTATATTATATTGTTTTTTAGGCATGTATATTATATTGTTTTCGAAGCATGTATATTATATTGTTTTTGAGGAATGTATATTATATTGTTTTTGAGGCTTTTATATTATATTGTTTTTGAGGCATGTATTATATTGTTTTTGAAGCATGTATATTATATTGTTTTTGAAGCATGTATATTATATTGTTTTTGAAGCATGTATATTATATTGTTTTTGAAGCATGTATATTATATTGTTTTTGAGGCTTGTATATTATATTGTTTTTGAAGCATGTATATTATATTGTTTTGAGGCATGTATATTATATTGTTTTCGAGGCTTGTATATTATATTGTTTTTGAGGGATGTATTATATTGTTTTTGAAGCATGTATATTATATTGTTTTTGAAGCGTGTATATTATATTGTTTTTGAGACATGTATATTATATTGTTTTTGAGGCATGTATATTATATTGTTTTTGAGGCATATATATTATATTGTTTTTGAAGCATATATATTATATTGTTTTTGAAGCATGTATATTATATTGTTTTTGAAGCATGTATATTATATTGTTTTTGAGGCTTGTATATTATATTGTTTTTGAAGCATGTATATTATATTGTTTTTGAGGCATGTATATTATATTGTTTTTGAAGTATGTATATTATATTGTTTTTGAGGCATGTATATTATATTGTTTTTGAGGCTTGTATATTATATTGTTTTTGAGGAGTGTATATTATATTGTTTTTGAGGCATGTATATTATATTGTTTTTGAAGCATGTATATTATATTGTTTTTGAAGCATGTATATTATATTGTTTTGAAGCATGTATATTATATTGTTTTTTAGGCATATATATTATATTGTTTTTGAGGCATGTATATTATATTGTTTTTGAGGCATGTATATTATATTGTTTTTGAAGCATGTATATTATATTGTTTTTTAGGCATATATATTATATGTTTTTAGGCATATATATTATATTGTTTTTGAGGCATGTATATTATATTGTTTTTGAAGCATGCATATTATATTATTTTTGAGGCATGTATATTATATTGTTTTGAAGCATGTATATTATATTGTTTTTTAGGCATATATATTATATTGTTTTTGAGGCATGTATATTATATTGTTTTTGAGGCATGTATATTATATTGTTTTTAAGCATGTATATTATATTGTTTTTTAGGCATATATATTATATTGTTTTTGAGGCATGTATATTATATTGTTTTTGAGGCATGTATATTATATTGTTTTTGAAGCATGTATATTATATTGTTTTTGAAGCATGTATATTATATTGTTTTTGAAGCATGTATATTATATTGTTTTTGAGGCATGTATATTATATTGTTTTTGAGGGATGTATATTATATATTGTTTTTGAGGCATGTATATTATATTGTTTTTGAAGCATGTATATTATATTGTTTTTAAGCATGTATATTATATTGTTTTTGAAGCATGTATATTATATTGGTTTTGAGGCATGTATATTATATTGTTTTTGAGGCATGTATATTATATTGTTTTTGAGGCATGTATATTATATTGTTTTTGAGGCATGTATTATATTGTTTTTGAAGCATGCATATTATATTATTTTTGAGGCATGTATATTATATTGTTTTGAAGCATGTATATTATATTGTTTTTTAGGCATATATATTATATTGTTTTTGAGGCATGTATATTATATTGTTTTTGAAGCATGTATATTATATTGTTTTTGAGGCATGTATATTATATTGTTTTTGAAGCATGTATATTATATTGTTTTTGAGGCATGTATATTATATTGTTTTTTAGGGATGTATATTATATTGTTTTCATGTGTAAATTCTCCCAGATCTATAATGCACACCCTGGATGGGTTGGGGGCGAGAAGTAAGTGCTCCTGAACTCTTGAAGAATCTCTTAGTATGTGGTCAGCCATCTCATCACCAAGTCTGCACTTCTTGCAAATTACGTCAACGGCCCGATTGATTTTAGGTTAATGTTCCTGCTTGTCATAGTCGTTGTGGATCGCCATGTAGCCTGACAGCAACAGTAGGGCTCAATGTCAAAAATGTGTGTCTGCTGCTGGCAGTGTCTTGATGCCATCTGATTGGTTGTTGGAAGGGAGATGCGCGAAAAGAGACAAATTTATGTCTATTTCTGTCACATTGGCTAAAGTTGGGGGGGGGGGGATAACTAATAATTACGTTACTAAGGAGTGGTTAGGGTTAGGGTTAGGGTAAGGAGTGGTTAGTTGTAAACAGACTGTGACCAAGAGTTATCTATTATCCTCAAAACAATGTTTAACAAAATGGGTAATGACAATACGCTCTAATATAGCGAGTCAACTAGGAAAAGATTTGATCGAGTGTGATTTTTTTCAATTCGTCTTGATTTAAGTACTCGTATCACATCGTCCACTCGATTGGCAATGAGTCCCAGGTATTTTAGTGATCATGAAATTCATGAGGAATTGCTTACAACAAACCGATCACTTTCATGTGGATGTAATGCAGCGGATTTTATAGTTTGTCTATTTTTTATCCAATCAATGGCTTCACAAGGTTAATTTTTATCCAATCAATAGATTCGCAAGATTATTTTTTTATCCAATCAATGGCTTCAAAAGGTTAATTTTTATCCAATCACTGGCTTCACAAGGTTAATTTTTATCCAATCAATGGATTCACAAGATTAATTTTTTATCCAATCAATGGTTTCACGAGGTTAATTTTTTATCTAATTAATGGCTTCACAAGGTTATTTTTTTATCCAATCAATGGCTTCAAAAGGTTCATTTTTTATCCAATCACTGGCTTCAAAAGGTTAATTTTTTATCCAATCACTGGCTTCACAAGGTCAATTCATTAGCCGAATTAGAGATCGATTAACATCTAAAGATATCAAAACGAGGCTAGAGATGAAAAGACAACTGTCAAGTCGCATGACAAATGAATCAAGACAGAACATGGTGGCTTGTTGTGCAGGAGAGGATGCCTATCCCCGAACTAGGGAGGACCTAAGTCTGCTTGGGAGCATCGGAATGAATGCCTTCAACAGGTATCTGGAGAACTAATTCTATGACGTAGTGTATTGGACAAAACATTAAAATCGTAGAATTCTACCTAAAGTTCTTTAGAACATCGCCAAGGCATCCTAGCGGTTTATGCCAAATGCGGCTGCACCCCAAATAACAAATGAAATACTCAAAATTTTTAAATACGTGTCTAATGATATTATAATTTCTCAAAAAACAGAAAACCCATGAACGCTCCATTCTCCAGATCTAATTCTGCTGAATGTTTTCCTTGTAGCAATATGCAATAGGCAGTGTGTTCAAAAGTCACCCAAATAGTTTACAGGAGTTAAATGAAGCAATTACTGGTTCTGTGAGGGGAATCCTCCAAATAAATGTGTGAGTGGGTAATGGAGAACAATACCTAAACACATTTTGTGACTATATGCGAAAATAACTGTTTTACAATTTTAGAGACTATATGCGCAAATAACTGTTTTACATTTTTAGAGATTGTATGCGAAAATAATTGTTTTACATCGTTTAGAGATTATTTGCGAAAAATAACTGTTTTACATCATTTAGGGAATATATGCTAAAATAACTGTTTACATCGTTTAGAGACCAGATGCGAAAAAAATAACTGTTTATATCATTTAGAGATTATATGCGAAAATAACTGTTTTGCAATTTTAGAGACTAAACGAGAAGATAACTGTTTTACATTATTTAGAGACTATATGCGTAAATAACTGTTTTACATTTTTGGAGATTATATGCAAAAATAACTGGTTTAAATTATTTAGAGATTATATGCAAAAATAACTGGTTTACATTATTTAGAGATTATATGCAAAAATAACTGGTTTACATTATTTAGAGATTATATGCAAAAATAACTGGTTTACATTATTTAGAGATTATATGCAAAAATAACTGGTTTACATTATTTAGAGATTATATGCAAAAATAACTGGTTTACATTATTTAGAGATTATATGCAAAAATAACTGGTTTACATTATTTAGAGATTATATGCAAAAATAACTGGTTTACATTATTTAGAGATTATATGCGAAAAATAACTGTTTTACATTTTTAGAGACTATGCACGAAAATAACTGTTTTACATGATTTAGAGAATATATGCAAAAAGAACTGTTTTACATTTTCAGATACTATATGTGAAAATAACTGTTTTACATTTTTAGAGATTATATACTAAAATAACTGTTTTACATAATTTAAAGAATATAAGCTGAAATAACTGTTTTACATCGTTTTGAGAGTAGATGCGAAAATAACTGCTTTATCTCATTTAGAGAGTATATGCACAAACAATTGTTTTACACTTTTAAAGATTATATGCGAAAATAACTGTTTTAATCGTATAGAGATTATATGCAGAAAAGTAACTGTTTTACATTTTTTTAGAGATTATATGCAAAAATAATTTTTTTACATTGTTTAGAGATTACATGCAAAAATAACTGTTTTATATCATTTAGAGAATATATGCAAAAAGTAACTGTTTTAAATTTAATTAGATTACTCCAAGTTATAAATAGCAGTCCATATACGTGAAATTGAAGGAGCTGACAGTTATCCAGTCGCGAAATGTGTCAATAATCAGTGAAGTGAAAAGTATTCAATGTTAATGATAAATAAATCAAATAATATAGAAAGTTCAATAAACTCACTTAAAATTCCAAAATCCTGATATGGGCAACCCAAATCAAGTCAAAGTTCGTTGTTCAATTAGAAATGTATGACCTGGATGGATTGTATAGATACAACAAAAAGTATGTTTTTGGGTTGATATATTTGATGTTATGTATTTTTATGTATTTGTGTATATAATTTTTATATATTTTCAAAGCTTAATTTGATTACCTGTAGTAGTATAACTGCAGTAATGGTCCTCTGAAGAGAAGAATTATCTTTGAAAACTCATGAGCTAAGGACTTAAGGATACTTTGCATGAACTTTGAATTCTAATAAAATTTGATTGACACCTTATTTTATTACTTCATTTTATATTATAATATATATATATATATATATATATATATATATATATATATACATATATATATACATATATAT
>OY744516.1:17073934-17566434 GCA_963556195.1 Sepiola atlantica | reverse complement strand
TGTAAACCTATGCGGGTGTATAAGTAGTGTGTGTGTGGTATGTATTTCTGACTATGAATATACACGTATACATTTGTCGGTATATTTGCATGGCCTTGTTCTTTTATGTATATTCTAGTTATGTGCTTATATATATAAATTTGGGTGTGCTTTGCATTGGTATAGGTGTACATGTTTAGATTTGTATTCGCATATATGTATAGGGGCGAACTGTAGGCGCCTGTATATATGTGTGTGTATGCGTATGTATGTATGTATGCGTATCTGTGTATGTATATATATGTATGCGCACGTGTATTGGTATATGTGTGTGTGTGTGTATGTATATGTATATATATATATATATATATATATATACATATATGTGTGTGTGTCGGTGCGCTTGTGTGTATGTATATGTATGCATGTGTGTACGTATTTTTATGAACTATTTTTAGGAACTATTTATACTAAAAGTGTATGGGTGAATGTAAGTTGTATACCTAGGTTACGAATATGCTCGTGTATGGGTTTATATATATATATATATATATATATATATATATATATATATATATATATATATATATATATATATGTGTGTATGTAGGGGTGTATGTATGTGTATGTAAGTCTATATCGTTGTATATGTATATGTGTGTATGTATATATATGTATATGTATGTGTGTGTCTGTATGTATGTGCATGTATATGTAGTTATACGTGTGTATACGTGTATCGGTATGTATAGATATATGTATGTGTATGTGTGTATATATATATACATATATAGGTATATATATATATGTATATGTGTATATATGTATATGTATTTGTGTGTGTGTGTTGACCCTGTATAAGAGTATGGATGTGTGTACTGAATATATATCTAGAATATTCTTATTTCTTTAGTTTTTGTTGAATATACATCTAAAATATATTTATGGGCGTGTATGTATTCTGAATATATGTTTGATTAATAGTGAATCGGTGTAAGTGTCCATGTTTTGGATGTGTATATCGATGTCCGTTTCTTTATATGTATGTTTATTTAGGTGTGTCTGGGTTTGTTTATATATGTAAGATTCTTGATGTATGGATGAGATCTTTTTGCTTGAGTGAATCTGTTAAGCTGGCAAGCAAGATCAATAAAATAAGGACAGGAGGAAGCAGTTGAGACACCATGGGGGGTTATAAGTGATTAAAAATTAGGGAGTGGACAACCACTGGCAAAAAAAGGTCAAGATAAGAAAATTAGTAATCCAATACTAATTCATAGGAGTCAGAAGATACGAGAAATAGAAGATGCTAGATCCCAAAAAAGAATTATTTAAGACAGAAAATTCTTAAAATCCATCCATTCCTGAAAGATTCTCGGTCTGATGAGGTTGACTTTCTTGGGAGAGTGCAACCGAAACATGTATGCACATATGTAACCGATAATGTTTGTATAAATAAAAATGTATACTTATAAACAGCTCTACTTGGTATTGAGCACTTTTTATAAACACTTGAGTTTCTACGGATTTACATTTACAGAAACCAATACATATACGATATATATATATATATATATATATATATATATATATATATATATATATATATATATATATATATATACATATAAACAAGTGTTTGGAAGTACAAAATGTATATATGTTTTTGAAAATGATTTGCGAAAAACTCTCCAGAGCTCTTTCGACTATCATCTCTTCCTCCTGGTTCAGAAACAGTCTGGGTCCAGTGGCGAAACGTTAATGGTGATAAAAATGCTAATATAGTCAGATGAACCTACAAAATCGACCCAACTATCTGCGAATGTGAAGAGGGGGACCATGCAACACTGCTTTCCCTGTTCGCTACTATCCAACCAGTCCAGCTTGAAAGATCACGTACAGTTCAATGATACTGCAATAGACTGCATAAAGAAGTGCATGAAGAAGTGCATGAAGAAGTGCATAAAGAAGTGCAAAACTGCCGTATAACCACACGCTTCAAAGATATGCAAAGAGAAGCCCTCACAGCACTTCTTTGTCTGTCCAAGGCCCGTCCCAAATATTTTAATGACCACTGTGCAATGCTCGGTGTTGATCATTACTGATCATTCATTCTCATTTTCGAACCAGTAATAATGACCAACTAGCGGAACCAGTGTAAATTACACGAAATGATGTTTTCAGTACGGGTCCTAATAACAAAGCACCCTCTATTTGTTAGTAAGTTACGCTTGCTTTATTATGAGCCCCTCCCCCCTACTGGATAAGAGTGAAATAATTTGTTAAAATAGTAATTCGTGTACGATGGACACTGCGCATATCTACTAAAGAAGGTTGATATGTCATCCGTTCAAAAAAAATAAATAAATAATACTGGCCCTCTCTACAACCAAAAAGGAAATAAATGGTTTTCACGTTTTAAGAAATACCAATGATACGTTAACTGCTTAAAAAGTAGGGTAATTAAATAGACAATGCCCTTAATAACAACAACATAAAAAACAAAAAATAGTTTTAAGTTTTGAGGAACAAAAAAGAGTACTTTTTAACCAAGTGATAAAACAAATGTATTATTTCTTCCCCTTCTTCTCGAAATGTAGAAAATGTAGAGGTTGGTTGGGATCGAACTATAAACCAGTCGGGCCGAAGTCAAAAATACTACGTCGCTAACGGTTGCGCCAAATGGAAATAATTGAAAATGTTTCGAAACTTATACTAGTTCCATGTTTTTCAAAATCTAGGTGCGGCACGCATGCGCAGAGCTTTTGCGTGAAGCGTGACAGACGAACACACACGCTATCGTATTAATATATAGATGATCCCATGTTTTGATATTGCAACCCGTGCACTTGATGGAGTGCAGTGACCATTGAAAAAAAATTTCTCATTTGCTTGCAACTCCAAAAACTTCAAATAACTCATTGTAAATGCTGCAGAGGGGGACACTTTTTTGATCGATTTATCAATCGGCTCAGTTACAACCATCGTTACTAATCGTCACGAAGTCTCACCGTCCATCTGACAATTACATTAACCCTTATCTTCGAATGGCTTTTGGGCCTTGATAAGTGGTGACTCGTTAGTTAAAACAGAAGAAAAAAAGTACATGTAATACTTTCACATTCACCGGATCATAACCCCCCCCTCCCCGATTTTTACCTGTGAGGTTATCACTGATGGTATTGCAACTCCTCCTCCCACACTTCATATTGGAATGGTTGAAGAGACACTTTGATGATCGTCTTATCAGTAGAAGGTGTGATCTTGAATTACCTTCACACATTTGGAGCATATCATATCTTTGTCCTGCCAGCGACCTGCCAAGAAGAACTGTAAGAAAGAACTTCCGTGATTGTTTCATCGGTCGAAAGTGTGATCCTGGATGAGCTTCATACTCGCTGGACCGCCGATTTTTATATGTGGGGTTCATCTCAAAGATAATGTCTGTCAAAACAATTCCCAGACTATTGGTGAACTGATAAAGGCATCACAGCCAAAAAACAGGTCAGTAGCGAGAGAAGAGTGTAGCAGAGTTATTGACAATTTTGCACCTCGTATTCAGATGCGCGTGCAACGCAGAGGTGCACATTTGGTGCATATCATTGAACGGCGATAAAAAAAAAAAAACTGTTGGATATTCATGACTGAAAATTGATGGGCAAGTCAGGCAAAGACTAAAGTCTATTTGTACTAAATATGGTTGTATTGTAGAAAGGATTGCGAATTTTATTAATGATTAATTTCATGGATGCCATTTTTGGAGTGAAAAGAGGGGGGGGTCACCCGGAGAAGGGGTGTCACTCGGAGGAGAGAGAGGATCATTCGGGAGAGAGGGGGTCACCCAGGGAGGGGAGTCACCTTATTTAACAATAATCTCAAATATCACACATTTAAAAAGCTTTATGTATGCATAATACCCCCATAAGTTGAGTGTTGTGTCCCAATGTACCATGGTGGTGGTTTCCTGGGTAACTTCTTCCATTGCTGGTTCTACTGCTTGTCTGAACTTCTTGCATTGGTTTTATTATCTCAATATCAAATAAATTAGGAAACAACTTCACAGCGTGTCTGTGTATTTCTCGTGTCAACGTAACTTTGATAATTACGCATTGAATTTAGTATTTATTATTTGTTATTTTATTATTTACTGTCAACCAAATATTTATTGAAATCAAAAATGTTATTGCTTAAAATAACACGAAATTAAAAAATACTATTTCTTTTAAAATAATAATTTGATTACGAAATTACATCTCCCAGAATGCCTTTCGGTTAATTGATAAACAAGTCAGCCATTTCAATATTTTGTTAACAGTTGGAAAAAATAAAAAATTACTTTGTGACTCTTCGAAAGTTGAAAGGAATTTCGAAACATTTAAACTGTCGAATAGATAGTCAATTAAACTAGCTTTAAAATTCATGTATTAAAAGATTGAAAGTTTTGGAAGCTTTTTACATCCAATGATTTTATAAATAGGGATTAAAACAACATAACCCTAACCCTTAACAAAATTAATTATAGTTTTATAATAATTTGGTTGAATTAATTATTTAATCACCAAACGATACTGTAATAAGTAAATTTAACTTTCGAAATACTATTTTTTTAAAATAATTTGGTAAAAAAGAAAAAACATTATAGTTTAAAAAAAAGAAAAAAGCGAAACAAAAATTAAAATAAAAAGATTCCCGTGTAACGTCTGGTAGGTACAGTGGGTATTCAATAAAACCTTGTCCCCACTGAGCTGGTCAGAGAGAGAGGGGAGGGGGAGGGAGATATAACTATTAATGGACTCATTTTCTTGTCCTTTTTGTGGTTAACACTTGTAGTGACTCATCGTGAGTGTGTAACTTCCAACTCTCTATCAATGTCCAAACCTGATATCAAAAAATATATCAACTCATGTACATTTGAATCTGTGAAAACTCTTTATTATCTAACTTCTCACACATCTCACTTCTGGCATAGGTGACAGCCATTTCCAACAATGGTTGTCTAAATCCCTAATTTAGCCTTAAGTAGAAAGTGGACCTTAGATTTACTTTCGGCAACCTCGAAACTCTCGATTCCCTTATTTTGTCCTTTAGTCTTCACATTCCATGAGCGATGTTTCTGACAAAGGGGGAAGAATTGCTGTTTTCTGGGTCAGAATCTATCCATACAACACTTATCGTTGGCTGGGTTTTGACCTTGAAGTGGTATTTTAAAAAAATTTTTTAGCTCCTTACATCAAGTGGCTTCATGCCTTGTCTGGAGCGATTTCCATAAAAAATGAATAAAAAATAAAGTATGGCACAAGGTCTAGCTATAATATAACATGGAGATTATAGAGAAGTGTCCCCCCCCCCAAAACACACGCATTTAAGATCTGAGATTTAATCTTTTGTTCCTTCTCGTAAAACTTTCACAGCTTCTTAATAAAGCTTTCTTTCCAGCTAACCTTTCCATTATTAAGACACAGTTAGGTTTTGTTTCGTATACCAACACTTAATAGAATAAATACACTGGAACACAAGGTTAGGAAATAAACTATATTTCTTTTCATTCTCTTTCTCACATTATACACAACATCATTCAATAAGAACTACAAATACAACATATTTATAGTCCTCTTCCGGACTTAGTCTATTATTGTCATGAGGGGTGTTATCACTCCACAACAATGTTTCACTCAGTTCAATCATGCGGGGTGTTATCACTCCACAACGCTGTTTCACTCAGTTCAATTATGGTTTGAAATCCACGTTTTCAGCAAGACTGCGTAATTATTGAATCTGAGTTATTCTGATGACACAGCGGCCATTAGTGATTCCAGAGGCCATTACACGGGAAATTCTTCAGTTCCCACCGGTTTCTGGGACAGTCACTCGTCACGTAAACAGCTGAAGTCTTGTACTGACACGTAGTAGGTAATCGGTTCAATAGGTAGTGGCGTCTCTCTGTAACAGTGGCAGTAGTAGTCATCATAGTTGCGATTTGGTAACAGAAACAGAGTCGTTTGCTCTCTTCCTTTCTTTAATTTTGGTACAACCGTTTTCTTTTTTCCTTGTAGCAATGACAAAAAAACAACAACACCATTATTTGCTCTGAGTTGCATAGTATTATCTTGTTGATTTTTTTAGTTTTTTAACGGCATTCATCTAGGTTCTTAATAATGCCTTCTTTCCAGCTAGCCTTTCCATTATTAATACACAATTAGGTTTTGTATAGAATAAATACACTGGAACACAAGGTTAGGAAATAAACTATATTTCTTTTTATTCTCCTTCTCACATTACACATAACATCATTCAATAAGAACTACAAATAAAACAAATTTATAGTTTTTTTAGGACTTAGTCTATTATTGTCATGAGGGGTGTTATCATTCTACAACAGTAAATAATTTTTTTTTAAGATTTAGAATTAATACTTTCACATAAATATAAAATTATTTACTAGCTAAACCTAGCATATCCCGGGATTCATTAATGTCATTTTTGTTTAAAATTTTAAAATTAAAAAACAAATAATAATATGTACGTCAGAAAACACTCAAAATGTATTCTTACCTTTAAACTAAGAAAGGAATTATCTCTCTTATATTTTGAAATTTTAGGTCATTATTTTAAATTGTTTCCATTGTAATAATCTTTGCTGGTATAATTATTTTTAGAAAGAAACTGAAGCAAATTACACTTTTTTAGTGTAAAGAACATGCTGTAAGGATTAAAAGGAAGAAAAACGCTACTCAAAATCAAATATCGATTTGTCAGATGCACTACTATTTAGGTCTAACATGGAAATTCCGACAAGATAACTTTATATATTAGATAATAAATTTAATCTAGTATTGAACTTGAAATAGCTACTTTTTTAATTCCTGCACAACAGATTTCATCTGTTCCTATGGTTTTTCTAATATTTTTGCCTAGTGCGACCCTCAGCTATAATTTATTTAGTTTATAAGCAAATCCCGCACTGGACCAGATCAATACGGAAATCAATACTAGTGTTGAGTTATTGGCTTAACAAAAGTATTATTTTTAAAACTGACATGCTATTTCGAGAACGTTTTAGAAAGGTTGGTAATGTAGACGAAAATATAATACACCTTGACAAGAGATCCCCTAGATTTTGAGACCCTAGTCTTCAGTTTATACATAAATACAATACTGTTCGTGTCCCAGGGTCTACTAGACAAAAGTATTTAGTGGATGCACATACAGCCAGTTGTCATACCATCCTTGAAATCATCGACAACCTAGAGACTGACTTGAACCAGTGGATTCTTCTTTGTCGAAATGACGTATGGCCCGGTCTGTACTAGGAACTGCACACTCCCAGGCATTACCTCCTCTTTTGGGAGTGGGTGCTTGTTTATTGCCAATTGCCTGAGGCGATCCTACCGAGGAATACCGATGAGTTCGTTCTCACCTGTTGCTGTACCCGACCAGTTTCCTCGTTGAGGGAGTTGTTTTTCACCAGCTTCCGGCCTTGTACCACACCTTGCTGCTATGGAAAACCAGTAAATACCAACAGATACACAAACACTACATATATATATATATATATATATATATATATATATATATATTGAATTTTTTTCCTAAATACCTGCGGGGGCTTTGAAATACCTGACTAGTACATGGGCACAGGATTACCCCTCTCGGTGTGATGGACCCATAGATCTTGTCATGTCATCCATCTAGAAGAAGAAAAACTTTGATATAAAACCTGTGCTACTGACTAATTACATCATGGCAGCAACCGTTGGGGAGGGAGGCCTCCTTAGTCCTGATCAACAACCTTCCTAAAGCTAAAATATCCGGTTTGCAAACCTAAAATTGCACTCCTTCTTCATCTATTAACAAGGCGCAGAGGTACTAGCGCAGGGACACCTCAAAGACACCCAGTGCTTGGCCTTGTTTCATGACTAGGACAATGAACGCCGTCTCTCTTTCTCTCTATCTGGGCAACATGGGGAAAGTTTTTTGCCTCATGATGCTTACTACCTCAGGTTACCCTAATTATTTTTTCTGTTAAATTTCAGGTGCTTTTTTACAGTAGGACCCACGCTAAAAATGCCTCGGCGTCTGTACTTTCCGGATGTTTACGTAGAACGCCGGACAGTGCCGAATGAAAAATCCGTTTACTTACATGCCTCCAAACAAGCAAAAAATTACAGCAAAAAATTCTGTATGAAATAAATATTTATTTTTTAACGAAGAAATAAGAGATTTTAATAAAAAAATAACAGTGATTCAAACAAGTGTTTAAATTAAAAAGTTAATCAAGTAAGAGTTTTTTTTAATTTTACGGAAACTATTTGTTTTGTTATTTATTTTGAATGATTATTATTGTTGCTTTTGTTAGGGTTTGGGCAGGGTTAGGAATTAGGGTTTGGGCAGGGTTAGAGTTTGGTTAAGCTCGTTTGCAGACGTCAAAAATTCAATTATCAAGTTGAGATGTCGTCTGCTTATTCATTTCTCACAGTTTCATTGACTAACTGCTTCAGGCCTTCTCGGCATTTTACATAAAACGCAGGAAAGCACCGACGCCTAGGGACTTTTAGCACGGGTCCCAATCTAACAAAGTACAAAATTTTATTTTATTTATTTAAGGTTTTCTTTTTTAACTAAGTAAATATAAAATAAATTCAATTATTGAAACCCTGAAAACAGCCCAAAATAGTAGGCATTAAATAAATTAATAATAATTAAAAAAAAAAAACGGAAAAAAATATTTCAGACATTTGTGTGTGGGGTCACTTTCGAATCCAATCAAGTGGTAGCCAATAGTGACAGCTGTTATTGCATTTTATTGGGGTGGATGGGGGGGGGGGGGCTCATCAAAATGAAATAACGAATAGTGCGATGTGAGTATTAAACAAAATAGAAATACATCGCCCACGCGAATGTGAACTAGAAACAAAAATTGCTGTCCAAAGTTTTATGTTAATTTACAATACGTCTCTGCAGTAAATTTTAATTAAGTTAACTTTTTCATTATGGGCTTGGAATAGGCCATTTTGTTATTGACCTTGAAAATCCTTGGTGATTTCTTAGTATTTTAGGTTGGATTTTGATCTTAAAATTTGATGGTAGTCAATCTTGTAGATGTTCAGAGGTTGTTGGTCATCAGTGGTGAACTAACTGCATTCACTGAAGGTTTCGGGTTCAAAAATGATCACGCTCACTCCACCAGCAACCCAGGTATTTTTGCAAATATTAATGACGTAGTTAATTGATTTGGATTTTTAAAAATGCACTGAAATATTTTTTGTTCTCTCTCTCTCTCTCTCTCTCTCTCTCTCTCTCTCTTTCTCTCTCTCTCTCTCTCTCTCTCTCATGTGTCTATATTGACTTTCTTTTGTTACATTTGGATTGTCTTTTATCCTTTGTTTCCATTTCATTTCACCTATACATACTGTCGGATGATTTTCATCTATTAAATCTCTCTCCCCCCTCCCACACATATAATATTTTATGTATAAATTTTCAGTATTTACTTCAACAGTGTTCAATACGTGAGTAGAGCTAGGTAGTAAGTTATGAAAATATATTTATGGCAATTAAGCTAAGAAGCTTCCGCATTTCATTCCCGTAGAGAATCGTCAGGCTAAAATGCCTGACGATTCCTTACGGGGATGAAACTCAGAGCCTCTGTGTAGCTTAATTGGCATAAATATATTTTCATTCCAGGACAAAAACAATTTCCCCCTAGAGGGGAATTGCAAAATTTATTCCCTAGTACATAAGGCCACTGTCACAAGCCAGCCCATATATATATATATATATATATATATATATATATATAAACTTCTTTTGTAAGATGGTAGGAAAAATCCCAGAATGCTCAATTAATTGAGGAAATCAAAATTAAGAGCGTAATATGTATTTATTATTCGCCCAGAAGGCGTTAACCTCAACAAAGACAACAAAGCTGAAGATAGCCGGGAGGTTAACGCCTTCTGAGCTTGAAACCAATGGTACTGATGTTGTACTGATTTTCTGTACTGAATAATAAATATACGAGGCCTGTCTAAAAAGTATTCGACTTAAGGCCAGAAAAAATATTTCAAATACCTGACGGGGTTGAGACCCTTATCCCCTTCAAAGTATGCCCCTTGTGCTTGCACACACTTAGCTCAACGATCCATCCACTGCCGGAAACACCTCTGGAAATCTTTTTTTGGAATGGTGTTCATCTCCGCCGTCACGTTCCGCATTATCTCTTCTCTAGTCTCAAAACGGGAACCTTTCAATGGCGTCTTCAATTTTCGAAAACTACCAGAAGTCGTAAGGAGCCATGTCTGGAGAATAGGCAGGTTGGCAAACGAATGGAATTCCATGTTTGGCCAAGAAACGTTGGATCAATTGGGATGAATGTGAGGGGGGGGGGGCGTTGTCATCATGCAGTTGCCAGTTTTTTGCCGTCTACATGTCTGGTCTTTTGCACAGAACTGCATCACGAAGACGCCAGAGAACATCTTGATAATACTCCTTTATCAATGTTTGTCCTTCTGGTGTGTATTCGTGATGCACAATTCCACGGATATCAAAGAAGACAGTCAGCATCATCTTGATTTTGCTTCGCACCTGTCGCGCTTTTTTGGCCTAGGAGACTTGGGATGCTTCCATTGCGACGACTGTCATTTGTTTCTGGGTCGTACCCGTACACCCATGACTCATCTCTAGTTATCACGGTGTTCAGAAACCCAGGATCAGTGTTGGCGGTTTCTAGAAGGTCCTGTGCAACTTGAAAACGGATTTTCTTTTGTCCCTGCGGCAACAACTTTGGCACAAATTTCGCAGCTACTCTGTGCATGTGCAAATCATCACGCAAAATTGCATGTGCAGAATCTTTACTCACTCCGACCTCTTGGGCGATCTCCCGTACGGTTGAATGACGACCAAATTTTGCACCCTCTCAACAACAGCTGCACTCCAAGCAGTTTAGGTGCTGCCAGAATGCTGGTCACTCTCCACTGATGTGCGGATATTTTTGAATCGGTTGAACCACTTCTTAATTTTTATTACACTATCGCATCTTCTCCAAACACCTGTTGAATCTTACGAATTGTTTTGCTTTGAGAATCACTTTGACAAAATTTGATGCAATACCTTTGCTCAACACGTTCAGTCATCTTGAGAGAATCGGTAATCCGACGAACACGTTGTGTAGCACCCCACTCAGCGACCTACAGGCAGCTACTAACGTGCAAGGAAGGCGGTGATAAAATTCACACATGCACATGAAGATGTCTTCCTTCACTGTGTAGAGTGATGCCGCCCTATCGCACGGAAAAATAAAGGTCGGATACTTTTTAGACAGGCCTCGTATATATATATATATATATATATATATATATATATATATATATATAGTAAGCAATGAAAATATATATGGCAATCAAGCTACACAGAGGCTCCCGTGTTTCATCCCCGGGTGGAATCGTCAGGCTAAATGCATGGAGTTATTGTTGTCAGGTGTTTTTATATACATGGCTTGCTAGTTAACCAATCAGATTCTTTGTTGTTCCCTCAGCCAATCGTTGGGCTTCCTGCGAACAAAGGCTTTGTTGGTGACGCTTCTATGCCTATCCTATTTGTTTGTTAACAATGGGTTTTCCTATATCCTGTTTCCTTTGTTTTGTCAATACAGTGGGCGAATTTATTTTAACACGTGGTTTCTTGTATTTCTATTTTAGGTTTCAAATTTTAACTTGTTCAGCTTTTTATTTATTTATTTATTTATTTATTTATTTTTATTTTATTTTATTTTATTTTATTTATTTATTTTTTATTTTCTTATTTTTTTATTTATTATATATCATCCTAAGGTAAATTTATTTCTGTGTAAACAGTTGTTTGCTATTTCACTTCTAGAGTTTAATATGTTTCGGGGATCTTTAAAATTTAGGATTTCATATATTTCATTCAGGCATAATCTACACGGGTCGTCTAAGTTTCTACATGTACTGGCCTGTCTTACTATTTTCCATTCAATTATTGGTGAGTGTCCATTTTCTTTGAGCTCCCAATAATGGTTAGCTAGTGCTGTTTTAGTTCGACGTTCTTTGTTTTTAAATGTGCTTTTGTGGTCATAGTATCTGGTTTTAAAGTCTAGGGATGTCATACCCACGTAGTATTTCTTGTTATTTGGTCTTTCGTTGGCAAATATCGTTGCTTGGTATACAACACTTTTAGTTAGGCATTTATTTTGTAGTGGACAAAGTTTACGATTTATGCAGTTACATCTTTTCTCTTCATTGCTAACTTTTTCGTTTCTATTCGGTTGGTTATTATTAGTGTTTTGTTTATTTCTATTAGTATTGTTTATATTTTTGTTCTTCGTAGTGTTATTTTTGTTATATTTTCCACTTTGTTTATTTTTTTCTTCTCTGTTGTTGTCTTTTAGTATTTTGTTGTTGTGTGCCTTAATTATCATTTCTAGGTTTTCACAGCAGCTGTAGGATAGTTTTAGATTATTTTTATTGAATATTTTATGTAGAGGGTTGGTTACGGGGAAGTGTTTTTCAATCAGATTTAGGAAATCTTTGCCTAGTTAAGTTTTTAGCATCTGGTTATAGGGAGGGGTATAGTAGATTATATTTCTTTTTCTTTTGTTTTTATTTTTAATTTTGTTGTAATTATTGGTGTCCTGTTTTTTATATTTAATTTCGGTATTATGGTAACCACTATTTTCTAGAGCTGTATTGTAAATGTTGATTGATTTTTTAAAAACGCTTTCGTTGCTAGAATTGTTGATACGCCTACTTTCGATCGAATTCGGGATATGTTTTATGATTGATGGGGGTGATTAGACTTTGGGTTTACGTATATTGGGTTGGCGTTATCTTTTAGGTATGGTTCGTAGGTGTTTTTACTTAAGTTTAATGTGACGTCTAGAAAGTTCGTTGTTTTTATGTTAGCCATTACTTCTACTTTTAGGCCTAGTTTTTTCATTTCCATATGTATAATTTTCTTGAAGTTTTCTCCCTTGACTTTGTTGGAGTCTCTTATTATCGCTAATCCATCATCTCTATAAAGGCCGATATCCGTATTATCGAATATATTTGTGAGTGTATATAAAATGAATAACCCCACAAGATCAGATGCCTCCGCAGAGTCAAGGGCACCCATGGCCAAATAAAAGGAGTTTGTCATATTCGTTTTAATCCATTGGTCCTCGTTGTTGATTAAAACTGATCTCCTACATTTCTTAATGATGTGAATTTCATCCTTGGATATATCGGTATATATCTCGGCGAATTCTAGGGCGATATTGAAGAGTTCTTCTGATATGGATGGGTAGAAGTCCACTATGTCGAATTGTAAGAAGGTACAATTGTTCTTATTTTCTATACTGTTAAACCAAGTGATTGCGTCGGCAGTATTCACCCATTGGTTTAATTCTAGGTCTTTTCTTATTTGTTTGTTAATTCTAGATAGAATTGTTTGGCTGATTCTTCCTATTTGATTATTTCCAGCCCTGCAGACTAAATAATCATTTGTTTAGTAATATTATCTTGCACAGATAATATTAACTCGGTTAAATAGTATCAACAAAAAAGCATCTTAATACATAATATTCTTCTTTTCATTTAACGTCACTTTCCCCCCTTTTTAGGGGTCAGACATTTTCTGGTATTACACAAGCTCACTCTCCACTTCTCACGGTTCAGCAGGTCAGCAGTCTCCAAATTCGACTCCATGCGGTCTTATCCAATCACTTGATTCCAAGTTTTCCTTGACCGGCCAACCTTCCTGCGATTTATAACATTCATGCTTCTGCAACGGTTTATCCACTAATATACGTTATTATATGTTCCTTACTATTAATCGATTACTAAAACAAAGTTTTTTTAAATTTCTGTTTCACAAAATAATTTAATTACGCAATAAAAGTCACCAAATTAATTTCCGTTTCTTCGTAAACAAGTGAGTCATTTGTTCTTTTATACCCAGCCAACTAGTTCCTCATAAATATAAAAAAATGTCATCACCGCTATTGATTTAATATAGATTTTTGAAAGCATTTATTAATATAAATATGAGTCATACACAATACACAAAGGTAAAAATATATAAAGAAACGTCTTATAAAAATTCACCTATGGTGAGAAATGGTATATTTTTCAAACAAATCAATCAAGCGTTGAAACAATAGGTAAAATTTTAATATCGCAATAACATTTATGTAATAGACGGAGCCTATCACTCCGTAGTAAGCGACATAAGATCGCCTGTGTCGTGCATACACTGACTGTGATAAATACAGACAGTTATTCGCACCAGCTCACTTTGAACCGGACCTTGAAAGCGACGACGGTTGAGGAAAGGCTTGAAGGCAACGACGGTCTAAAAAACACTTCAGATTGACGATGCTTAAAAGAGTTCTACTTGCGAATCTTACAAGCTATTTCGGCTGTGTGATGACAGCCAAGTTTGATTTATTTCATTATTTTATTTTTTTTTACTTTTGTTTACCTCAGACCATGAATGAGAACCAACAAAATTTTGCGGAACTTACTAGCTAGTCCTATTGCTCACAGCCTAGCCGTCGGGCTGGGTTGAGAGTAAGTATTGCCTGCCCAGACAGTATCTCGTTCAGGAGAGGGTATTGGTTTATAGCCCATAACCAGAGGCGCTCTCACGAAGGAATGCCAACCGGTGTGTCCTTAGCTACTTTTGCACCTGTAGTAGTTAGATGTTTTATGCAGATTTTTCTCTTGGTGTAAATAGACAAAGTTTATTGCTGAACAATTGTGCTATCTACGAATAGAATTAATATATTTTGTTGGACTAGTTCTTTGAAGAGCCTACGCAATTGTTAGTTTTCCCACATGTTGACAGTTAGAGTTAAACCACACTAGGAATTGGACGTGCTAAAGTTGGTCCCGTCCAACTCACCAGTCTAGAATGGAATCCGTCAGGATGCGTGACACCCTACTTTTTGTAAAGACTACGATTGGATGTCAGGATGCGTGACACCCTACTTTTTGTAAAGACTACGATTGGATGTCAGGATGCGTGACACCCTACTTTTTGTAAAGACTACGATTGGATGTCAGGATGCGTGACACCCTACTTTTTGTAAAGACTACGATTGGATGTCAGGATGCGTGACACCCTACTTTTTGTAAAGACTACGATTGGATGTCAGGATGCGTGACACCCTACTTTTTGTAAAGACTACGATTGGATGTCAGGATGCGTGACACCCTACTTTTTGTAAAGACTACGATTGGATGTAAGGATGCGTGACACCCTACTTTTTGTAAAGACTACGATTGGATGTCAGGATGCGTGACACCCTACTTTTTGTAAAGACTACGATTGGATGTCAGGATGCGTGACACCCTACTTTTTGTAAAGACTACGATTGGATGTCAGGATGCGTGACACCCTACTTTTTGTAAAGACTACGATTGGATGTCAGGATGCGTGACACCCTACTTTTTGTAAAGACTACGATTGGATGTCAGGATGCGTGACACCCTACTTTTTGTAAAGACTACGATTGGATGTCAGGATGCGTGACACCCTACTTTTTGTAAAGACTACGATTGGATGTCAGGATGCGTGACACCCTACTTTTTGTAAAGACTACGATTGGATGTCAGGATGCGTGACACCCTACTTTTTGTAAAGACTACGATTGGATGTCAGGATGCGTGACACCCTACTTTTTGTAAAGACTACGATTGGATGTCAGGATGTGTGACACCCTACTTTTTGTAAAGACTACGATTGGATGTCAAGATGCGTGACACCCTACTTTTTATAAAGACTACGATTGGATGTCAGGATGCGTGACACCCTACTTTTTGTAAAGACTACGATTGGATGTCAGGATGCGTGACACCCTACTTTTTGTAAAGACTACGATTGGATGTCAGGATGCGTGACACCCTACTTTTTGTAAAGACTACGATTGGATGTCAGGATGTGTGACACCCTACTTTTTGTAAAGACTACGATTGGATGTCAGGATGCGTGACACCCTACTTTTTGTAAAGACTACGATTGGATGTCAGGATGCGTGACACCCTACTTTTTGTAAAGACTACGATTGGATGTCAGGATGCATGACACCCTACTTTTTGTAAAGACTACGATTGGATGTTTTTAATTCCTTTTCTGTTCTGCCAAAATTAAAGGTATTTTCTATTAAACAACGATCTCTTTCTTTCGTGAATCAGAGAGGCATTTTATCTAACTGTTTCGAACATTGCGTCAGAAGGTCCGTCGACCTCAAATAAAACTTTAATTATAAGAGGTTCATGGGGTTTACTTGAACCTTTTTTTAGTGTGTATATATAACGGTTATTCGTAGGAATCAATACAATGCAGAAGCAAATTAAGACATATAACGGTGGAACAAGTTATACAGTTTCACCTTTTTTATTAATAAAATGTATATATATATATTGTTACGATTAACATGTATGACTACTTGGACAAAAGGGGGACGTAAGCAAACGAGCCTTGCCCACAACACGACTACTAAGAGAGGAGGAAGGCGTATGCGAACAACAGTGACCACGGCGTACTGTCCCTTTGTTCACTTTTCATCCCTCGTTGATGCCGGGTGTACGCTTAACCCCTTTTCCATACTTGAATCAAAGAAGCGGGCCAGAAAAGGGATATAATAAAACAAGAGAGAAGGATACAAGTGGTTATATCGTACAGTATGCTAATTCCCGGGCCAACCCACGTGCGGAGATTTAAATGGTTTTTAATGAGAAGTTAGTTAGAGGAAATATCTTGAAGCGTTCGCCTCGATCGAGAAACCTCTCTTAAGAAAATTCGGACTTGCTTGCTATCCAGATTTGAAGACGGGATCATCCTTTTCTGTCTACTAACGTGGGATTTAATAAGGACAAGTGGGATATCGACATAGTCCCGAGCTAAGTCAAGAAACATCTATCATTTAAGTAAAGAAACCTCTATCATCTCTCTCCATAAACATTCACACATTAGCCAACAAACTCTTTTTTCGTTTCACGTTGACACACATCGCATCACATTTTGTTTAAACAATAATACGTCTTTCTCCCATCCTACTTTCCGAAATAAAACTTTCTTCAGTTTTATAAATCTTTGTTTGTATTTTCTTTCATCGTGCATTGTGTTTCGTGTTTTTGTTTATCAATTCTCGTCCGACAGACAATTCTTCGAGTCAGCAAAACATCGTTAGCTAGACTGACGGAGTTAGAAAAAAGGCCCAAAATATAAAATATCTCTAGTCACGAATACAGGTCGTGACAATATATATATATATATATATATATATATATATATATATATATATATATATATATTATGTCCAGCATGGTTTTATGGAAGCTCCGTACAGTATGATATTTCGGGAACATTTCCCTTCGTCAGATGTATGTTCAACTCTAGTTCAAACGCGCATGTGAAGGCCGCTAATTTAATTATAATGATTATGAATACCCAATCACCTCAATCTAATTAATTATAACTGCCATTATACAAATGTCTAGAGTCGCCCTCTTTGCGGGGAGCTGGACTAACCACTTAAAACTCCACCTTTTATTACACCAGGCATCAGTAGGGGTGCGAATAAATCCCATGACTTGCTAGTTCAACATAGCAATTGCTAAAATGACTTTGTTCCCCTTTTATCGCTTGTTTAGTAAACCTTTTCTTTCCTCAATATTTCTATTGTTTTCTGTTTAGTTTCTTCTATTATTTTCTCTGTTAACCCTGATATTCGAGTCACAACATTTTCCCACGATGCAATCGAGCTGTTTGCAATTGAAACTTGCCTCCATAGCTCCAAAACACATTGCTTAACATTATTGCTTATCAAGCCAAGATCGTTTCGCTATATTTCACATTTCTTATTTTGACCCAACCTAAATATCACCTGTCGCTGTGAAATTCATGAAAACAAAAATGTTGAATAGTTTTTCTTTTGTGAAACGCTGCCGGGGGCGAAAACAGCGTCAATCAGATGATTTCTTTTTTGTTAAAGACGATAAGTCTTATCTTTCTAACACGCATTCAACGTTTATTTACTTTACTAAACTTTAAAATAAACAAGAATCAACAGTCTTAAACTGTGTTCATTCAACATACGCATTGCTTAATAGACCAACGAAAATCCGATTTTGAACTTAAGCGTGACAGACCAACGAAAATGATATTTGAAACGTAAGAATGCCAAACCGACAGACGGATAGTACTTATTATAGAAATGCATCGACGTATCTAAGCGTGACAGACCAAATTAAGCCTGACAAAACGCTGAAAATGCTATTTTAAAACTTAAGACTGAAAGACCAACAAAAACGCTACTTCAAACTTAAGCCTGACAAACCGACAAAACCCCTATTTTAAAATTCAGTATAACAGAACAAGAAAAAACTGTTTCGAAGTTAAGTGTGATAAACCCCAAAAATGCTATTTCAAATTTGAAACAGACAGACCGACAGAAATGTAATTTTAAATGTGATAGACCAACAAATAGACTATTTAAAAACTTAATTGTGATAGGTTAAATGAAAAAACATATTTCAAATTTAATAAACCAAAATACTATTTTGAACTTAATTGTGATAGGTTTAATAAAAAAAACATATTTCAAATTTAAGCAACAAAAATGCTATTTTAAACTTAATTGTGATAGATAAAATAAATAAAAAATATTTAAAATTTAAGAAACAAAATGCTATTTTAAACTTAATTGTGATAGGTTAAATTTAAAAAAATATTTTAAATTTAAGCAACAAAAATGCTATTTTAAACTTAATTGGGATAGGTTGAATAAAAAAAAAGATATTTCAAATTTAAGCAACAAATATGCTATTCAAAAACTAAATTGTGATAAGTTAAATAAAAAAAAACATATTTAAAATTTAAGCAACAAAAATGCTATTTTAACCATCATTGTGATAGGTTAAATAAAAAAACATATGTACAAATTTAAGAAACAAAAATGCTATTTTAAACTTAATTGTGATAGGTTAAATAAAAAAACATATTTCAAATTTAAGCAACAAAATGCTATTTTAAACTTAATTGTGATAGGTTAAATGAAACTAAAATATTTAAAATTAAAGCAAAAAAATGCTATTTTAAAGTGAATTGTGATAGGTTAAATAAAAAAAAACATATTTCAAATTTAAGCAAAAAGAATGCTATTGTAAACTTAATTGTGATAGGTTAAATAAAAAAAACATATCTCAAATTTAAGCAACAAAAATGCTATTTTAAACTTAATAGTGATAGGTTAAATAAAAAAAACATATTTCAAATTGAAGCAACAAAAATGCTATTAAAAACTTAATTGAGATAGGTTAAATAAAAAACAACATATTTCAACTTTAAGCAACAAAATGCTATTTTAAACTTAATTGTGATAAGTTAAATATAAAAAAAACATATTTCAAATTGAAGCAACAAAAATGCTATTTTAAACTTAATTGTATTAGGTTAAATAAAAAAAACATATTTCAAATTGAAGCAACAAAAATGCTATTTTAAACTTAATTGTATAAGGTTAAATAAATAAGACATTGAAAATTTAAGCAACAAAAATGCTATTTGAAACTTAATTGTGATACTTTAAATAAGAAAAACCTATTTCAATTTTAAGTAACAAAAATGCTATTGTAAAAATAGTTGTGATAAGTTAAATAAAAAACATATTTCAAATATAATCAACAAAAATGCTATTTTAAACTTGATTACGATAAGTTAAATAAAAAAGACATATTTCAAATTCAAGCAACAAAAATGCTATTGTAAACCTTATTGTGATAGGTTAAATAAAATACAACATATCTCAAATTTAAGCAACAAAATGCTATTTTAAACTTAATTGGGATAGGTTAAATAAAAAAAACATATTTCAAATTTAAGCCACAAAAATGCTATTTTAAACTTTATTGAGATAGGTTAATTAAAAACACATATTTCAAATTTAAGCAACAAAACTGCTATTTAAAACTAAATTGTGATAGGTTAAATAAAAAAACATATTTCAAATTAAAACAACAAAAATGCTATTTTAAACTTAATTGTGATAGGTTAAATAAAAAAAACATATTCTAAATGTACGCAACAAAAATGCTATTGTGAACTTAATTGTGATAGGAAAAATACAAGAACATATTTAAACTTCAAGCAACAACATGCTATTTTAAACTTAATTGTGATAGGTTAAAAAAAACAACATATCTCGAATTTAAGCAACAAAAATGCTATTTTAAACTTAATTGTGATAGGTTAAATGAAAAAACATATTTCAAATTTAAGCAACAAAAATTCTATTGTAAACTTAACTGTGATAGGTTAAATAAAAAAAAACATATCTCAAATTTAAGCAACAAAAATGCTATTTTAAACTTAATAGTGAGAGGTTAAATAAAAAAAATATATTTCAAATTGAAGCAACAAAAATACTATTTAAAAACTTAATTGAGATAGGTTAAATGAAAAAAAACTTATTTCCACTTTAAGCAACAAAATGCTATTTTAAACTTAATTGTGATAAGTTAAATATAAAAAAAATTATTTCAAATTGAAGCAACAAAAATGCTATTGTAAACTTAATTGTATTAGGTTAAATAAAAAAAACATTGAAAATTTAAGCAACAAAAATGCTATTTGAAACTTAATTGTGATAGGTTAATTGAAAAAAAACATATTTCAAATTGAAGCAACAAAATTATATTTTGAACTTAATTGTGATAAGTTAAATAAAAAAAACATATTTCAAATTTAGGCAACAAAAATGCTATTTTAAACTTAATTGTGATAGGTTAAATAAAAAAAAATATTTTAAATTTAAGCAACAAAAATGCTATTTTAAACTTAATTGGGATAGGTTGAATAAAAAAAAAGATATTTCAAATTTAAGCAACAAAAATGCTATTCAAAAACTAAATTGTGATAAGTTTAATAAAAAAGACATATTTCAAATTTAAGCAACAAAAATGCTATTTAAAACTTAATTGTGATATTTAAAATAACATAATTATATTTCAACTTTAAGTAACAAAAATACAATTGTAAACTCAATTGTGATAAGTTACATAAAAAACATATCATATATAAGCAACAAAAATGCTATTTTGAACTTAATTGGGATAGGTTAAATAAAACAGACATATTTCAAATTCAAGCGACAAAAATGCCATTGTAAACTTAATTGTGATAGGTTAAATAAAAAACAACATGTCTCAAATTTAAGCAACAAAATGCTATTTTAAACTTAATTGGAATAGGTAAAATAAAAAAGATATATTTCAAATTTAAGCAACAAAAATGCTATTTTAAACTTAATTGTGATAGGTTAAATGAAACTAAAATATTTAAAATTAAAGCAAAAAAATGCTATTTTAAACTTAATTATATTAGGTTAAATAAAAAAACATAGTTCAAATTTAAGCAAAAAGAATGCTATTTTAAACTTAATTGTGATAGGTTAAATAAAAAAAAACATATTTCAAATTCAAGCAACAAAAATGCTATTTTAAACTTTATTGAGATAGGTTAATTAAAAAAACATATTTCAAATTTAAGCAACAAAACTGCTATTTAAAACTAAATTGTGATAGGTTAAATAAAAAAACATATTTCAAATTAAAACAACAAAAATGCTATTTTAAAGTTAATCGTGATAGGTTAAATAAAAAAAAACATATTCTAAATGTACGCAACAAAAATGCTATTGTAAACTTAATTGTGATAGGAAAAATAAAAGAACATATTTAAACTTTAAGCAACAAAATGCTATTTAAAACTTTATTGTGATAGGTTAAAAAAAACAACATATCTCGAATTTAAGCAACAAAAATGCTATTTTAAACTTAATTGTGATAGGTTAAATAAAAAAAAACATATCTCAAATTTAAGCAACAAAAATGCTATTTTAAACTTAATAGTGATAGGTTTAATAAAAAAAAACATATTTCAACTTGAAGCAACAAAAATGCTATTTAAAAACTTAATTGAGATAGGTTAAATAAAAAAAAACATATTTCAACTTTAAGCAACAAAATGCTATTTTAAACTTAATTGTGATAAGTTAAATATAAAAAAAAACATATTTCAAATTGAAGCAACAAAAATGCTGTTGTAAACTTAATTGTATTAGGTTAAATAAAAAAGACATTGAAAATTTAAGCAAAAAAAATGCTATTTGAAACTTAATTGTGATAGGTTAAATAAAAAAAACATATTTCAAATTGAAGCAACAAAATTATATTTTAAACTTAATTGTTATAGGTTAAATAAAAAAAAACATATTTCAAATTTAGGCAACAAAAATGCTATTTTAAACTTAATTGTGATAGGTTAAATAGAAAAGACATATTTAAAATTTAAGAAACAAAAATGCTATTTTAAACTTAATTGTGATAGGTTAAATAAAAAAAACATATTTCAAATTGAAGCAACAAAAATGCTATTTTAAACTTAATTGAAATAGGTAAAAGAAACAAACATATTTATACTTTAAGCAACAAAATGCTATTTTAAACTTAATTGTGATAGGTTAAATGAAAGAAAAATATTTCAAATTAAAGCAAATATATGCTATTGTAAACTTAATTGTATTAGGTAAAATAAAAAAAACATATTTCAACTTTAAGCAACAAGAATGCTATTTTAAACTTAATTGTGATAGGTTAAATAAATAAAAACATATTTCAAATTTAAGCAACAAAAATGCTATTTTAAACTTTATTTAGATAGGTTAATTAAAAAAACATATTTCAAATTTAAGCAACAAAACTGCTATTTAAAACTTAATTGTGATAGGTTAAATATAAAAACATGTTCTAAATGTACGCAACAAAAATGCTATTGTAAACTTAATTGTGATAGGTTAAATAAAAGAACATATTCAAACTTAAAGCAACCAAATGCTATTTCAAGCTTAATTGTGATAGGTTAAATAAAAAACAACATATCTCCAATTTAAGCAACAAAAATGCTATTTTAAACTTAATTGTGATAGGTTAAATGAAAAAAAGATATTTCAAATTGAAGCAACAAAAATGCTATTTTAAACTTTATTGACGTAGGTTAAATAAAAAAGAACATATTTCAAATTTAAGAAAAAAAAATGCTATTGTAAACTTAATAGTGATAGGTAAAATAAAAAAAACATATTTCAACTTTAAGCAAAAAAAAGGCTATTTTAAACTTTATTGTGATAGGTTATATAAAAAAAATATATTTCAAATTTAGGCAACAAAAATGCTATTTTAAACTTAATTGTGATAGGTTAAATAGAATAGACATATTTAAAATTTAAGAAACAAAAATGCTATTTTAAACTTAATTGTGATAGGTCAAATAAAAAAAACATATTTCAAATTGAAGCAACAAAAATGCTATTTTAAACTTAATTGAGATAGGTAAAAGAAACAAACATATTTATACTTTAAGCAACAAAATGCTATTTTAAACTTAATTGTGATAGGTTAAATGAAAGAAAAATATTTCAAATTAAAGCAAATATATGCTATTGTAAACTTAATTGTATTAGGTAAAATAAAAAAAACATATTTCAACTTTAAGCAACAAGAATGCTATTTTAAACTTAATTGTGATAGGTTAAATAAATAAAAACATATTTCAAATTTAAGCAACAAAAATGCTATTTTAAACTTTATTTAGATAGGTTAATTAAAAAAACATATTTCAAATTTAAGCAACAAAACTGCTATTTAAAACTTAATTGTGATAGGTTAAATATAAAAACATGTTCTAAATGTACGCAACAAAAATGCTATTGTAAACTTAATTGTGATAGGTTAAATAAAAGAACATATTCAAACTTAAAGCAACCAAATGCTATTTCAAGCTTAATTGTGATAGGTTAAATAAAAAACAACATATCTCCAATTTAAGCAACAAAAATGCTATTTTAAACTTAATTGTGATAGGTTAAATGAAAAAAAGATATTTCAAATTGAAGCAACAAAAATGCTATTTTAAACTTTATTGACGTAGGTTAAATAAAAAAGAACATATTTCAAATTTAAGAAAAAAAAATGCTATTGTAAACTTAATAGTGATAGGTAAAATAAAAAAAACATATTTCAACTTTAAGCAAAAAAAAGGCTATTTTAAACTTTATTGTGATAGGTTATATAAAAAAAATATATTTCAAATTTAAGCAACAAAAATGCTATTTTAAACTTAATTGTGATAGGTTAAATAAAACAAACATGTTTCAAATTTTAGCAACAAAAATGCTATTTTAAACTTAATTGTGATAGGTTAAATAAAACAAATATGTTTCAAATTTTAGCAACAAAAATGCTATTTTAAACTTAATTGTGATAGGTTAAATGAAACAAAAATATTTCAAATTTAAGCAAAAAAATGCTATTGTAAACTTTATTGTATTAGGTTAAATAAAAAAAACATTGAAAATTTAAGCAACAAGAATGCTATTTTAAACGAAATTGTGATAGGTTAAATAAATAAAAACATATTTCAAATTTAAGCAACAAGAATGCTATTTTAAACTTTATTGAGATAGGTTAAATGAAAAAACATATTTCAAATTTAATTAACCAAAATACTATTTTGAACTTAATTGTGATAGGTTTAATAAAAAAAACATATTTCAAATTTAAGCAACAAAAATGCTATTTTAAACTTAATTGTGATAGATAAAATAAATAAAAAATATTTAAAATTTAAGAAACAAAATGCTATTTTAAACTTAATTGTGATAGGTTAAATTTAAAAAAATATTTTAAATTTAAGCAACAAAAATGCTATTTTAAACTTAATTGGGATAGGTTGAATAAAAAAAAAGATATTTCAAATTTAAGCAACAAATATGCTATTCAAAAACTAAATTGTGATAAGTTAAATAAAAAAAAACATATTTAAAATTTAAGCAACAAAAATGCTATTTTAACCATCATTGTGATAGGTTAAATAAAAAAACATATGTACAAATTTAAGAAACAAAAATGCTATTTTAAACTTAATTGTGATAGGTTAAATAAAAAAACATATTTCAAATTTAAGCAACAAAATGCTATTTTAAACTTAATTGTGATAGGTTAAATGAAACTAAAATATTTAAAATTAAAGCAAAAAAATGCTATTTTAAAGTGAATTGTGATAGGTTAAATAAAAAAAAACATATTTCAAATTTAAGCAAAAAGAATGCTATTGTAAACTTAATTGTGATAGGTTAAATAAAAAAAACATATCTCAAATTTAAGCAACAAAAATGCTATTTTAAACTTAATAGTGATAGGTTAAATAAAAAAAACATATTTCAAATTGAAGCAACAAAAATGCTATTAAAAACTTAATTGAGATAGGTTAAATAAAAAACAACATATTTCAACTTTAAGCAACAAAATGCTATTTTAAACTTAATTGTGATAAGTTAAATATAAAAAAAACATATTTCAAATTGAAGCAACAAAAATGCTATTTTAAACTTAATTGTATTAGGTTAAATAAAAAAAACATATTTCAAATTGAAGCAACAAAAATGCTATTTTAAACTTAATTGTATAAGGTTAAATAAATAAGACATTGAAAATTTAAGCAACAAAAATGCTATTTGAAACTTAATTGTGATACTTTTAATAAGAAAAACCTATTTCAATTTTAAGTAACAAAAATGCTATTGTAAAAATAGTTGTGATAAGTTAAATAAAAAACATATTTCAAATATAATCAACAAAAATGCTATTTTAAACTTGATTACGATAAGTTAAATAAAAAAGACATATTTCAAATTCAAGCAACAAAAATGCTATTGTAAACCTTATTGTGATAGGTTAAATAAAATACAACATATCTCAAATTTAAGCAACAAAATGCTATTTTAAACTTAATTGGGATAGGTTAAATAAAAAAAACATATTTCAAATTTAAGCCACAAAAATGCTATTTTAAACTTTATTGAGATAGGTTAATTAAAAACACATATTTCAAATTTAAGCAACAAAACTGCTATTTAAAACTAAATTGTGATAGGTTAAATAAAAAACAACATATCTCCAATTTAAGCAACAAAAATGCTATTTTAAACTTAATTGTGATAGGTTAAATGAAAAAAAGATATTTCAAATTGAAGCAACAAAAATGCTATTTTAAACTTTATTGACGTAGGTTAAATAAAAAAGAACATATTTCAAATTTAAGAAAAAAAAATGCTATTGTAAACTTAATAGTGATAGGTAAAATAAAAAAAACATATTTCAACTTTAAGCAAAAAAAAGGCTATTTTAAACTTTATTGTGATAGGTTATATAAAAAAAATATATTTCAAATTTAGGCAACAAAAATGCTATTTTAAACTTAATTGTGATAGGTTAAATAGAATAGACATATTTAAAATTTAAGAAACAAAAATGCTATTTTAAACTTAATTGTGATAGGTCAAATAAAAAAAACATATTTCAAATTGAAGCAACAAAAATGCTATTTTAAACTTAATTGAGATAGGTAAAAGAAACAAACATATTTATACTTTAAGCAACAAAATGCTATTTTAAACTTAATTGTGATAGGTTAAATGAAAGAAAAATATTTCAAATTAAAGCAAATATATGCTATTGTAAACTTAATTGTATTAGGTAAAATAAAAAAAACATATTTCAACTTTAAGCAACAAGAATGCTATTTTAAACTTAATTGTGATAGGTTAAATAAATAAAAACATATTTCAAATTTAAGCAACAAAAATGCTATTTTAAACTTTATTTAGATAGGTTAATTAAAAAAACATATTTCAAATTTAAGCAACAAAACTGCTATTTAAAACTTAATTGTGATAGGTTAAATATAAAAACATGTTCTAAATGTACGCAACAAAAATGCTATTGTAAACTTAATTGTGATAGGTTAAATAAAAGAACATATTCAAACTTAAAGCAACCAAATGCTATTTCAAGCTTAATTGTGATAGGTTAAATAAAAAACAACATATCTCCAATTTAAGCAACAAAAATGCTATTTTAAACTTAATTGTGATAGGTTAAATGAAAAAAAGATATTTCAAATTGAAGCAACAAAAATGCTATTTTAAACTTTATTGACGTAGGTTAAATAAAAAAGAACATATTTCAAATTTAAGAAAAAAAAATGCTATTGTAAACTTAATAGTGATAGGTAAAATAAAAAAAACATATTTCAACTTTAAGCAAAAAAAAGGCTATTTTAAACTTTATTGTGATAGGTTATATAAAAAAAATATATTTCAAATTTAAGCAACAAAAATGCTATTTTAAACTTAATTGTGATAGGTTAAATAAAACAAACATGTTTCAAATTTTAGCAACAAAAATGCTATTTTAAACTTAATTGTGATAGGTTAAATAAAACAAATATGTTTCAAATTTTAGCAACAAAAATGCTATTTTACACTTTATTGTGATAGGTTAAATAAACAAACATATCTTAAATTAAAGCAACAAAAATACTATTTTAAACTTAATTGTGATAGGTTAAATGAAACAAAAATATTTCAAATTTAAGCAAAAAAATGCTATTGTAAACTTTATTGTATTAGGTTAAATAAAAAAAACATTGAAAATTTAAGCAACAAGAATGCTATTTTAAACGAAATTGTGATAGGTTAAATAAATAAAAACATATTTCAAATTTAAGCAACAAGAATGCTATTTTAAACTTTATTGAGATAGGTTAAATGAAAAAACATATTTCAAATTTAATTAACCAAAATACTATTTTGAACTTAATTGTGATAGGTTTAATAAAAAAAACATATTTCAAATTTAAGCAACAAAAATGCTATTTTAAACTTAATTGTGATAGATAAAATAAATAAAAAATATTTAAAATTTAAGAAACAAAATGCTATTTTAAACTTAATTGTGATAGGTTAAATTTAAAAAAATATTTTAAATTTAAGCAACAAAAATGCTATTTTAAACTTAATTGGGATAGGTTGAATAAAAAAAAAGATATTTCAAATTTAAGCAACAAATATGCTATTCAAAAACTAAATTGTGATAAGTTAAATAAAAAAAAACATATTTAAAATTTAAGCAACAAAAATGCTATTTTAACCATCATTGTGATAGGTTAAATAAAAAAACATATGTACAAATTTAAGAAACAAAAATGCTATTTTAAACTTAATTGTGATAGGTTAAATAAAAAAACATATTTCAAATTTAAGCAACAAAATGCTATTTTAAACTTAATTGTGATAGGTTAAATGAAACTAAAATATTTAAAATTAAAGCAAAAAAATGCTATTTTAAAGTGAATTGTGATAGGTTAAATAAAAAAAAAACATATTTCAAATTTAAGCAAAAAGAATGCTATTGTAAACTTAATTGTGATAGGTTAAATAAAAAAAACATATCTCAAATTTAAGCAACAAAAATGCTATTTTAAACTTAATAGTGATAGGTTAAATAAAAAAAACATATTTCAAATTGAAGCAACAAAAATGCTATTAAAAACTTAATTGAGATAGGTTAAATAAAAAACAACATATTTCAACTTTAAGCAACAAAATGCTATTTTAAACTTAATTGTGATAAGTTAAATATAAAAAAAACATATTTCAAATTGAAGCAACAAAAATGCTATTTTAAACTTAATTGTATTAGGTTAAATAAAAAAAACATATTTCAAATTGAAGCAACAAAAATGCTATTTTAAACTTAATTGTATAAGGTTAAATAAATAAGGCATTGAAAATTTAAGCAACAAAAATGCTATTTGAAACTTAATTGTGATACTTTTAATAAGAAAAACCTATTTCAATTTTAAGTAACAAAAATGCTATTGTAAAAATAGTTGTGATAAGTTAAATAAAAAACATATTTCAAATATAATCAACAAAAATGCTATTTTAAACTTGATTACGATAAGTTAAATAAAAAAGACATATTTCAAATTCAAGCAACAAAAATGCTATTGTAAACCTTATTGTGATAGGTTAAATAAAATACAACATATCTCAAATTTAAGCAACAAAATGCTATTTTAAACTTAATTGGGATAGGTTAAATAAAAAAAACATATTTCAAATTTAAGCCACAAAAATGCTATTTTAAACTTTATTGAGATAGGTTAATTAAAAACACATATTTCAAATTTAAGCAACAAAACTGCTATTTAAAACTAAATTGTGATAGGTTAAATAAAAAAACATATTTCAAATTAAAACAACAAAAATGCTATTTTAAACTTAATTGTGATAGGTTAAATAAAAAAAACATATTCTAAATGTACGCAACAAAAATGCTATTGTGAACTTAATTGTGATAGGAAAAATACAAGAACATATTTAAACTTCAAGCAACAACATGCTATTTTAAACTTAATTGTGATAGGTTAAAAAAAACAACATATCTCGAATTTAAGCAACAAAAATGCTATTTTAAACTTAATTGTGATAGGTTAAATGAAAAAACATATTTCAAATTTAAGCAACAAAAATTCTATTGTAAACTTAATTGTGATAGGTAAAATAAAAAAAAACATATCTCAAATTTAAGCAACAAAAATGCTATTTTAAACTTAATAGTGATAGGTTAAATAAAAAAAATATATTTCAAATTGAAGCAACAAAAATACTATTTAAAAACTTAATTGAGATAGGTTAAATGAAAAAAAACTTATTTCCACTTTAAGCAACAAAATGCTATTTTAAACTTAATTGTGATAAGTTAAATATAAAAAAAATTATTTCAAATTGAAGCAACAAAAATGCTATTGTAAACTTAATTGTATTAGGTTAAATAAAAAAAAACATTGAAAATTTAAGCAACAAAAATGCTATTTGAAACTTAATTGTGATAGGTTAATTGAAAAAAAACATATTTCAAATTGAAGCAACAAAATTATATTTTGAACTTAATTGTGATAAGTTAAATAAAAAAAACATATTTCAAATTTAGGCAACAAAAATGCTATTTTAAACTTAATTGTGATAGGTTAAATAAAAAAAAATATTTTAAATTTAAGCAACAAAAATGCTATTTTAAACTTAATTGGGATAGGTTGAATAAAAAAAAAGATATTTCAAATTTAAGCAACAAAAATGCTATTCAAAAACTAAATTGTGATAAGTTTAATAAAAAAGACATATTTCAAATTTAAGCAACAAAAATGCTATTTAAAACTTAATTGTGATATTTAAAATAACATAATTATATTTCAACTTTAAGTAACAAAAATACAATTGTAAACTCAATTGTGATAAGTTACATAAAAAACATATCATATATAAGCAACAAAAATGCTATTTTGAACTTAATTGGGATAGGTTAAATAAAACAGACATATTTCAAATTCAAGCGACAAAAATGCCATTGTAAACTTAATTGTGATAGGTTAAATAAAAAACAACATGTCTCAAATTTAAGCAACAAAATGCTATTTTAAACTTAATTGGAATAGGTAAAATAAAAAAGATATATTTCAAATTTAAGCAACAAAAATGCTATTTTAAACTTAATTGTGATAGGTTAAATGAAACTAAAATATTTAAAATTAAAGCAAACAAATGCTATTTTAAACTTAATTATATTAGGTTAAATAAAAAAACATAGTTCAAATTTAAGCAAAAAGAATGCTATTTTAAACTTAATTGTGATAGGTTAAATAAAAAAAAACATATTTCAAATTCAAGCAACAAAAATGCTATTTTAAACTTTATTGAGATAGGTTAATTAAAAAAACATATTTCAAATTTAAGCAACAAAACTGCTATTTAAAACTAAATTGTGATAGGTTAAATAAAAAAACATATTTCAAATTAAAACAACAAAAATGCTATTTTAAAGTTAATCGTGATAGGTTAAATAAAAAAAAACATATTCTAAATGTACGCAACAAAAATGCTATTGTAAACTTAATTGTGATAGGAAAAATAAAAGAACATATTTAAACTTTAAGCAACAAAATGCTATTTAAAACTTTATTGTGATAGGTTAAAAAAAACAACATATCTCGAATTTAAGCAACAAAAATGCTATTTTAAACTTAATTGTGATAGGTTAAATAAAAAAAAACATATCTCAAATTTAAGCAACAAAAATGCTATTTTAAACTTAATAGTGATAGGTTTAATAAAAAAAAACATATTTCAACTTGAAGCAACAAAAATGCTATTTAAAAACTTAATTGAGATAGGTTAAATAAAAAAAAACATATTTCAACTTTAAGCAACAAAATGCTATTTTAAACTTAATTGTGATAAGTTAAATATAAAAAAAAACATATTTCAAATTGAAGCAACAAAAATGCTGTTGTAAACTTAATTGTATTAGGTTAAATAAAAAAGAACATATTTCAAATTTAAGAAAAAAAAATGCTATTGTAAACTTAATAGTGATAGGTAAAATAAAAAAAACATATTTCAACTTTAAGCAAAAAAAAGGCTATTTTAAACTTTATTGTGATAGGTTATATAAAAAAAATATATTTCAAATTTAGGCAACAAAAATGCTATTTTAAACTTAATTGTGATAGGTTAAATAGAAAAGACATATTTAAAATTTAAGAAACAAAAATGCTATTTTAAACTTAATTGTGATAGGTTAAATAAAAAAAACATATTTCAAATTGAAGCAACAAAAATGCTATTTTAAACTTAATTGAGATAGGTAAAAGAAACAAACATATTTATACTTTAAGCAACAAAATGCTATTTTAAACTTAATTGTGATAGGTTAAATGAAAGAAAAATATTTCAAATTAAAGCAAATATATGCTATTGTAAACTTAATTGTATTAGGTAAAATAAAAAAAAACATATTTCAACTTTAAGCAACAAGAATGCTATTTTAAACTTAATTGTGATAGGTTAAATAAATAAAAACATATTTCAAATTTAAGCAACAAAAATGCTATTTTAAACTTTATTTAGATAGGTTAATTAAAAAAACATATTTCAAATTTAAGCAACAAAACTGCTATTTAAAACTTAATTGTGATAGGTTAAATATAAAAACATGTTCTAAATGTACGCAACAAAAATGCTATTGTAAACTTAATTGTGATAGGTTAAATAAAAGAACATATTCAAACTTAAAGCAACCAAATGCTATTTCAAGCTTAATTGTGATAGGTTAAATAAAAAACAACATATCTCCAATTTAAGCAACAAAAATGCTATTTTAAACTTAATTGTGATAGGTTAAATGAAAAAAAGATATTTCAAATTGAAGCAACAAAAATGCTATTTTAAACTTTATTGACGTAGGTTAAATAAAAAAGAACATATTTCAAATTTAAGAAAAAAAAATGCTATTGTAAACTTAATAGTGATAGGTAAAATAAAAAAAACATATTTCAACTTTAAGCAAAAAAAAGGCTATTTTAAACTTTATTGTGATAGGTTATATAAAAAAAATATATTTCAAATTTAAGCAACAAAAATGCTATTTTAAACTTAATTGTGATAGGTTAAATAAAACAAACATGTTTCAAATTTTAGCAACAAAAATGCTATTTTACACTTTATTGAGATAGGTTAAATAAACAAACATATCTTAAATTAAAGCAACAAAAATACTATTTTAAACTTAATTGTGATAGGTTAAATGAAACAAAAATATTTCAAATTTAAGCAAAAAAATGCTATTGTAAACTTTATTGTATTAGGTTAAATAAAAAAAGCATATTGAAAATTTAAGCAACAAGAATGCTATTTTAAACTTAATTGTGATAGGTTAAATAAAAAAACATACTTCAAATTTAAACAACAAAAATTCTGTTTTTAACTTTATTGTGATAGGTTAAATAAAAAACATATTTCAAATTTAAGAAACAAAAATGCTATTTTTAACTTAATTGTGATAGGTTAAATAAAAAACATATTTCAAATTTAAGCAACAAAAATGCTATTTGAAATTTAAGCTATAAAAACCAACGAAAATAATATTTAAAGCTGAATAAATTTTCTTTTAATACATTCTGTGCAATAACAGGATGGATTTGAAAAACACCAGGGCGTTGTTTGATATTATTTTTAGAGTGTCCGATGAGAGAAATCTTGATGAGTCGTCTTAGCACACTCTAAAAGTAACATCAAGCAACGCTCTGTTTTTGTTTTGTCTTTTTTTCAAATCCATTCCGATATTGCAAACAATATTTTAACAGAAAATTCTATTTTTTAACGACCAGGACTAAACTTTCACACAACACTACGTTAAATAACCCAATGTCACATTATACATACCCCCTTACATGCCTCTCTCATCTACCCAATAATAATACTATATTCAGTTACCGACTATCCTATGGCACACTCCACCACTTACCACCACTCTACAACCTACCAATCTAAACTTTCTCTGTCTACATACCTACCTCCTACTCTCACACATAATTCCTCACTCCTTCTAAAGATACTATCCACCTGCTTCATAAGGAATCTCCCACTACTACCTTGCTACCTCCATGCTTTCCTCCCACTCTCGCAAATTATCCGCTCCCACTCATATGCATTTTGGAATTTTACTTCTACCTCTGACTGCTGTATATACAAGGTGTTTGGAAAATCGATCTTATAATTTCGGGATTATGTTCTATATGTGTATATAGGTCCGGAAACGCTTGTTTTTTTTTTCGAGTTATGGGCCATTGAAAAAAATACTGATCAACATTATTTATTGTAATTATTTAACACAGACAATGTGTGCGATAGTGCACTGATATTTCTACATATAAAATAGATAAACACTATCTCTGTGACAGGATCACAGGTAAAATAAGCCTGGACCTGGTGTTGCCACATGCACCAACAAAACTATGAAAAAAAAAAATATATATACATATATATAATATATTATATATATAATATATATATATAATATTTTATATATAATATATATATATGTATAATATATAATATATATAATATATATATATAATATAATGTATAATATATATAATATATATATATAATATAATGTATAATATATATAATATATATATATAATATAATATATATATAATATATATAATATATTATATGTAATATAATATATATATAATATATATAATATATATGATATATATATATAATATTATATATATATTATATATATAATATATATATAATATATATAATATAATATATACATCATATAATATATATATATATTACATATAATATAATATATACATCATATAATATATATATATATTACATATAATATAATATATACATCATATAATATATATATATAATATATATATACATCATATAATATTTATATATATATAATATATATATATATACATCATATAATATATATATATATATATAATATATATATACATCATATAATATATATATATAATATATATATACATCATACAATATATATATATATATATATAATATATATATACATCATATAATATATATATATATATAATATATACATCATATAATATATATATATATATATATATAATATATATATATACATCATATAATATATATATATATACATCATATAATATATATATATATATATATATATATATATATATAATTAAATTATAATAATATAATATTAAGTTATATTTTAATATTTTACCTATGTACGACGTCGTTTCGAGCTTTTACCTCTCATCAGTGCAGGGGAATAATAATCTCAGATAGTCACATAGACACCTTAAATCTATAAGCGTTCACTTAGTCCGTGAGGCCACAAGAGATTGTCACGTGATAACGGAGAAATTAAGTGATATTTACACTGAAAGCGGCGAGTATAAATATCTAGACATTCGATAGAACTTAACGACAGTCAGAGCATTGCACTGAGGCTTTTAGGTGAATTCTAGGTGAATTCTTTCCGAATGTGCTTTACTTTCAAGTTTACTTTAAAGGTTTTTTTTAATAATATTAAATTACATTTAAGTGAAATATTTTTGAAAATCAACACATCGTGCAATTTAAATGAAAAAAATCATTTAATTTTTTTTTTTTTTTTTGCAAGCTTTCGTTGTAAAACAACTTTGTCAGGCGAGACTGTTTTATGGGTTATTTTCTTCTTCTTCTTCTTTCGCATTTTGATGGTATTAACCCCGAGGGGTCGAATCACGGTAAAGGCAGAAGAGCACGTTAAGTTCTAGAAAACGTTAGGATAAGTATAGTCCGGTCGATGTTATGCGCAAATTGGCGCTTTTTGGATAAGGAAATTGACAACATCTTTGAAGCACATATGAAAATGTATTTAAGTGAAATATTTTTGAAAAGACAGTCTCGCCTAACAAAGTTGTTCTACAACGAATGCTTGCAAAAAAAAATTAAATAAATAATTTTTTTATTTAAATTGCACGATGTGTTGCTTTTCAAAAATATTTCACTTAAATACATTTTCTCAAAGATGTTGTCGATGTCCTTAATATTAAATTATATTTTAATATTTTACCTACGTACATTATATAATATATATATATATATATACATGGACGGTGGCAGCGGGGGGGGGGGGCTTAAGTCCCCCCACTTTTTCATTTGCCCCCCCCCACTTTACAGTCATCAATAATTAAGTTATATATGCATGTGTTTAACCGCCCCCCCCCCCCACTTTTTAGGAGAGCCCCCCCCCCACTTTTATAACTGTCCCGCCGGTTATATATATATATATATATATATATATATAATTTAAATCAGATTCGAATAAGAAAATCTTGTTTTGAGCTAACTAAACGAAACGATTCCAATTTGCAATGTGAAAGGAAGCTCAATATTTCTATACAGAAAGTAGAGCTTAGATAATATGTATTCATAGATTTAAAATAACATTTAAACCAACTTTCAAAAATGAAAAGTTCCAGGAACTATAAGTTATGTATGAAAAATTTGTTAAGTGGGTTGACAGAATATTTTAAACCTTCATCCGAATAAAAAAAACAAAAAAAAGTTCAATTCCCTCCCTCCTCGCCAGAATACATTCAAAACAACATGTCACGCAATGGATTGCATAAAAACTTCAGATTACCCGGGAGCAAACAAAAGAACCAATTGTTAAAACACCAAGACATTTAAATGCTTATATATGCGTGTGGGAGAGGGATGGGGGACAGAGAGAGAAAGCAAGTGAGATAGATAGGCACAAACTGAAAGAGATTAACTGAAGTGTTAAGATGGTCCAGTTTTGATAGAGTTATACAGTTGTACTTTCTTTCTCTAACTTCTTTACAAATTACGTGGAAGATTTGAAAACTTAAATGCGTACGACGTCGTTTCGAGCTTACTGCTCTCATCAGCGCAGGGGAATAACAATCTCAGACGGTCACAGGGCGCGAAGCTGGTTCACAGAGACACCTTGAATCTATAAGCGTTCACTTAGTCCGTGAGGCCACGAGAGATTGTCACGTGATAAGACGGCACACCTTGCTACTTTTACGTTAAAAAAAAAAAAGCATCTTCGTTTGTATTTTTTGTCCTCAACGAAAAAAAGAATTTCAATGACATTTTGTTAGAAGAGGAGCGAGTAGGCTACAAAACGATTGGTAGGAAAATACTTTTGACATATTTTCACAACTGTCTGGAAAGTTTAGCTTTACATAATAACACGCCCTGTATCGAATGAATGAACTATTTTCGTAACGATCGTTTTGGTAATGGTATCCGGGAAAGGGAAGGGGGTAGGGTTAGGGTTAGGGTATCCGGGGAAGGGGAAGGGGGGGGGGTCAAGTTGTTTTCTTTTGTGTTTCGGTATATTTTATACCAAATCGAAATTTAGATAATTCGATCTCCTTCACCCCCACCTCACCTCAATTTCGTCCCAGGCGAATGATTTCTGGGGGAACATTTTCATTTCAAATTGTTAAATTAGATTAGAAGCTCTCGGCAGAAATAAACAAAAAGAACAGAAAAAAAAAACGCCTTGTACCGCTTGTCTGTCTAGCTACACTGAAGAGCCGTGATACAGCGAAACAGTCTGTCTGCAGATGACTACATATGTCTCCCCCTCCCCTTCGTGGGTTTAGCGCTGTGGTAAGTGAAATCGACAACTATCATTAGCAATAATGAAAAGCTCTTCATAAAATCAAATAAAGTCCTCTTTGGTGGTTGAACCGATTCTCTCTAACTACACTGAAGAGCGAAACAGTTTGTTTTCAGATGACTACATATGTCTCCTCTCCCCTTCGTGGGTTTAGCGCGGTGGTAAGTGAAATCGCCAACTATCATTAGCAATAATGCAAAGCTCTTCATAAAATCAAATGGAGCTCTATTTGGTTGTTGAACCGCTTGTCTGTCTAGCTACACTGAAGAACCGTGATACAGCGAACCACTCTGCCTGCAGATGACTACATATGTATCCCCCTTCCCTTCGTAGGTTTAGCACTGTGGTAAGTGAAATCGACAACTATCATTAGCGATAATGCAAAACTCTTCGAAAAATCAAATGAAGCCCTATTTGGTGGTTGACAGTTTTTATATAAACATTGAAATTTCGCTTACTCATGGATTGTTGTTGACGACAGAATAATTAAAATTGCCGACTCTTAACAAAATGGCTGAGTTTCGATTCCAGCTTAAAACACTTGCCTGTTTAATCATACTAAAGAGCCGTGATACAGCGAAACAGTCTGCCTGCAGATGACTACATATACTGCACCCCCTTCGTACGTTTAGCCCTGTGGTAAGTGAAAGCGCCAACAACCATTTTCATAAAAACCAATGATGCACTCAGAGCTTTAAAAGACTTCAATCTGTATGCATTTGTCAGACTATGGGCATAACAATATAGAAAAAAAAACATGAGATATCACGTAACCAAACGATTTCGTAACATAAGTATTTTCGAGGGATATTGCATGTCTTTACTAAAATTTTAAAGAAGATATCGTGACCCTTGTTACGGGTCGGCACTCTGATTTAAACCATAATGTACTACGGACCTTGACAACTGAACGTTCGTTGATTAACTCCTTAATTAATGAGCAGACTCATCTACTTCGTATGATGCGCTCCGACAACAGCGCAGACCCACTTCCACTCATCTCTTCGATTTTGCAGACCCGCTTGCAAACATTGTGCTCCAACAACCATGCAGACCAGCTTACACCACCGATCTTGACAATTAACAATTCATTAATTAACTCCTTAACGAAATGACTCATCAATTTTTAAAAATGCATACATGCTTGTACGACTGACTGCAACCACAGAGCAGACACATTCGTACTCCACACTTCAACCGTCCTTGCAGACTCACTTTCAACACTTATTCACATCCGTTTTGTTAGCAACTCTTCTCAACAACATTTCTAGGGAAAGAGCCTTGCCATACCCCCGTTTACCGTTCGACACTTCTTGTAACAAAGCCGGATGTTAATCTTTCTACAGATTCGGCATGTGTGGCAAAGATAGACTTAATTTCGTCTTTCTGCACAGATCTACCTGTTCGCCGACCAATCTCGTGTTATCGGGGCGTCAGCATGAGCAGCAGCTAATAAATCAGTATAAAAACAAGGGCAATTTCCAATCAAGAGTAAATTTGAGGTCCCCCCCATCATCGCTGTCCGATGAGATGGTGATTTGGCAGCAATATCAGCTGACCTTTCTCCCGTCTGAGAACTTGGTAAATCAACGAGCAGCTTTTACCCGACGAGGCTAAATGTTTTATGTATATATTGTTGTCAATTTGAAAAAGGCATTTTGAAAATAAAGCTTGTACGTTGAAATATGAAGGAAATGTATAAAGTAAAGTCAGTTTCCCCCTCCCCCTATAAATGTGACTGATAGCTTTCCTAACAAAAGACACATGTTCCGACAGTCATATATAGCAAACATCTGTGTGTGTTGTTAGAAAATAAAATTGTACTTCCAATCAATTTTATTTAACGATGACTGCTATTTGTTAGTCATCTTTAGTGGAAGTGGGAGGAGAGTTTACTTTTTCATTCAGAAACCATCTTATGATAATCCAATACACCGAGTAATAACCTTAATAAGTGTTCTAGTACCTTACCTATAACGGACTACTTGGACTCTTCCACTCACCATAAATACTGGTAGCACCTGCTTCTCAAGGTTGGAACCAACCCCAGCCCGATCAGTCTCTCATTAACTTCGGTTGATTGAGGACGTCGGGATGGGGTAATACCAGTCGAGGATTCGTTCTCGACAATCAGTCCGGCAGGAACTGGTCCATTTAGTTGGCCTTTTATCTGCCGGGCTGAGGTATATTGTCCTGGGTTTTCCTAGGAGGTGCACCCTCCCAGGCCTTGCCTTCCCTCTTTGGGGAGGGGTAAGTTTATTGCTTGCTGCCTGAGGCGCCCTCACCGGGGAATGCCGACGGGGTTACCCAGGCTATTTTTGATAGGCCAGAGTGCTCCTCCTTTAGGGGCGCTGGCTGGCTTGATCTCCCCACTTTCCGACCTTGTGTCACATATTGCTTTGTGGGAAGCGATTAAATACCTGGAACCAACCCCAACCCGATCAGTCTTTCATTAACTTCGGTTGATTGAGGACGTCGGGATGGGGTAATACCAGTCGAGGATTCGTTCTCGACAATCAGTCCGGCAGGAACTGGGCCATTTAGTTGGCCTTTTATCTGCCGGGCTGAGGTATATTGTCCTGGGTTTTCCTAGGAGGTGCACCCTCCCAGGCCTTGCCTTCCCTCTTTGAGGAGGAGTAAGTTTATTGCTTGCTGCCTGAGGCGCCCTTACCGGGGAATGCTGACGGGGTTGCAGAGGCTATTTTTGATAGGCCAGAGTGCTCTTTCTTTAGGGGCGCTGGCTGGCTTGATCTCCCCACTTTCCGACCTTGTGTCACATATTCCTATGTGGGAGGGAATTAAATACCTGGAACCAACCCCAACCCGATCAGTTTTTCATTAACTTCGGTTGATTGAGGACGTCGGGATGGGGTAAGGTAATACCAGTCGAGGATTCGTTCTCGACAATCAGTCCAGCAGGAACTGGGCCATTTCAGTGGCCTTTTATCTGCCGGGCTGAGGTATACTGTCCTGGGTTTTCCTAGGAGGTGCACCCTCCCAGGCCTTGCCTTCCCTCTTTGGGGAGGAGTAAGTTTATTGCTTGCTGCCTGAGGCGCCCGACCGCGGAATGCCGACGGGGTTGCCCAGGCTATTTTTGCTAGGCCAGAGTGCTCCTTCTTTAGGGGCGCTGGCTTGACTCTTCCCCCACTTTACCTGGAATCACGCCAGTTTATACTGGCAGGCAAGACTGACATACTACCACTCTTGTTCTCTGTTGTATTACGATTTTTTCAATATACTTGTTTTCTCTAAACTCCAAGTTCCTGTCTTCCTTCCGGTCCCTTTACTGGGTAACAACAACTGGCAACGAGGTACAGTAATAGATTCTTGAGGACCTTAAACTGGACGCCACAATTGGCGATGAAGTATATTAAGGTTTTTTTTTAGAACCTTAAAAAAGAACAAACGTAGACAAATCAACGGCAAATTCACCTGCCAATGTCCTAGTTCTAAAAACTGACTTTACCGGCAGACCAAAAAGAAGAAAAACAATGCAAAAGACCAGCTTATTTTCTGTCATGAAAAATAGTCAGTGATTTTTTTATTGCTATTCTGGCACTGTGTTAATTTTCAACAAGAATGGAATACATGCTATTTTCTTTTCTCTCCAAAAGTCATGCTGTCGGAAGAAAAAAATTAAACCCTTATATTTTTCTATTGACTAAAGTGCTGACCACAAATTATACGGTTACGTGAAAGGCGTACTAAAAAAGTTATTTTTTTGTCGAAGAAAAAAGGTTTTATATTCTACTTCTCTTTTTTACAAATAAGATTACATTTAGCAACGTAATATACAAGAAAGAAGATCGAAAAGCCGTATTCTGTAAAGACACATTTTAAACATGGAAGATTTTAAAACAACCATGTCAGAACTTGTAAAATTCCAAATGCAAAAGAAAGCTGAAGAAAGACAGCTTCCCGGCAGACTACAGCATGTTCATCCTTAAGTCACCTGCCAACAAATACTTATCGAGCCGTTCTCTTAAGTAATCAAATTTTGTTCATTTCGTCCATCTTTTTCAATCCTCTCATAGCATTGTTCATCATCCAACTGATAATCTCGTTAATCCTTATACTCTAGAGGCTGTTCGCCTTAGCAAATGGTGACTCATTAGCATAAAAAATAAATAAAGTATAAGATTTGAAAAGTGACAGGGTTTTTTTCAATTCTTTGAGTGTGAGTGCATATCTCTGCCTGACAAAGTAAAGATGGGCCAAAATCTTATCTGTGCATTACTTCTTCATATTGTACGAAGTATTCCCAAAGTTATGCCATGGACACGTTGATAACTCGAAAACTATTTATCTGATTGAGCTAAAATTGTGCATGGGTCGTTACTAAAGAATATCATATCCATGCATCAAATTTGAAAACTCGGTAATTGAAATTCCGTCAAGATTTTGACCATAAACGAACTTTTCAAGGTGAAGTTCGAAATTCAAGGTCACAAAAAAATGTAGGACTTCATTCGCTACAATATGGGCCGAGTAGTGAGTCTCTGCGATAAACAAAACTGAATTTATCACTAAAAGTGTAATTTTTACATTTTCGGTGACAGTGACCGTCACCTAGATATCCTAAAATGAAATCAGTTCTAAGTTTGACCATGACCGATATTTTAACCAAGTTTTAATCAAGCATTGTGGCCAATAGGCCGTACATAAACAAACTCGACCGAAAACATAACCTCCTTGACAGAGGTAATTAATTACTAATGTCTGACTAGAATTAAAGTGAATTTAATCGAATATTTATCTACTATGTTTTATTATTATTGCAGGTTAGTATGTGCATGCGTGTGTGCGTGCATGCGTCGTGTCAGCTACTTTGTAAAACTATTATTTAGACTTCCTCCGCCCTATTTATTTCGTTGACAGCATGGGGTAGAGGGTAACATATTAACTCCCTTCCACCCCCCCCCCCAAAAAAAAATTATTATTTAGGCAAAAAGATCTCACGCCCCTCACAAAAATAAGTATAATCAATATTTCTACTGATTTAATGGGGTTTTACAGTAATATTGTACGATCTGCTTTGCCACCAGACGTCCATAAACACTTTCAATTTATTTTATTTATAACTTGAAAATTAATCATTATAGAAATTAAAAAATAAGAATAAAAATAGTAATATGGAGTTCAGGCATGGGAGCAGGAGTTTCTTGGGTCCTTCACTTTTTCCTGGATAACGCCGGGTATATATATATATATATATATATATATATATATATATATATATATATAACGGTAAATGAAGGAAGAAAAATAAAGAGATACGGATGACAAATCTATTTTATCTTCGATTGTTCAATGCAAGGTGTAATCGATAAAAACATGTTTATTTTTTCTTTCCTTAAGCTAGGCTTTTCAAGGGATCTTATCATCAGAGGAATTACATAGATTGATAAGTTGGCAGTGGAATAGCCATTATATAAGACATTATATATATATATATATATATATATATATATATATATATATATATATGTATATATAAAATTATAAGACATTATATATATATATATATATGTATATATATATATATAAAATTATAAGACATTATATATATATATATATATATATATATGTATATATATATATATAAAATTATAAGACATTATATATATATATATATATATATATATATATAAAATTATAAGACATTATATATATATATATATATATGTATATATATATATATATAATGCGTTTCTTGGCTAAAAGTAATCAATTTAATCACATTTTACAAATAAAAATAGCCTTATAAAAAACATAAAAGCGTGTTAAATTATAGGTGTTATTTTAATTTTAATATTTCGAGTGGTCTACTCTTTATCAAAAAATGATCATTCAATTCATTTCAATAAATTTGGCAAAAAAAGTAAAACAAGCTTCATTTGTATAATTTGGAGTATTCGAACAACTGTTCTCATCTTGAGTGTTATTCTCACAACGTTTCAGCCACTATAACCTCCGGCCTTCTTCAGGTGTATCTTTTCGAACTCGAGAATATTTCTGTCGAAGAACCCATGGCGCAATGGATATAGTACTAAGTAAAATTCAGTTCTAAGTGATAGTCATCTGAAGGTTGAAGGTTCAATCCTCGGTGCTGGTGATATAAGAATAACATTGTAGAATGTCTCAGTCATGGATGACAGAACGAGAGCTTGCTACCCCCGTGGATTGAATAAAGGGTTCCATTCGAAATTCCGTCCAGATTCCCAAGTTCGACAGAAATATTCCTGAGTTCGAAGAGATACACCCGAAGAAGGCCGGAGGTTACATCGGCCGAAACGTTGTGATAATAACACTCAAGATGAGAACAGTAATCCAAATTATCAATCATCAGCTAAAAGGTTCAGAAACACAAGAGAAGTAGAAATTTACGCAGAAGACAATATAATAGCGCAGTACTTGTTCAATTTCGCCTTGAATTGCTGCATTGTTGGCACATAAGTTCATTCCAAGGTTGAGGAATCCTGATTAGGAAAGTGTCCTCCAGTTCAATCGAAATCAGTTTCTGGTAATGACTGCACAGACCTCTTTCTGGTGCTGGATCGAATAGTAGGTTAACGAGGGCCATTGAGCAGATTGTAAGTAAAAATGAGATCACAGCATAAACAGCGGTGCTTCTTGAGTCAGCTTTCATAGAGCAGATCCCGTAGTGCCCACACCATTCAAGTCAGGTGCTGGATATCACATATTAAATATGGAGCGGGGACCTGGACACCATACTCTGCTTTGTTCGCATTCTGAATGCAGTGTTTAGATGGCTTGAAGGACGAGCTAACCAGAAAGCCAAACTGGTTTGTCTCATTCATCTTGAAAGTAAGAGCCGAGTTTGAAAGAGAACCTACTGCAATATGACATTGAGGTATAAGTCCAATCCAATGGACCATTTCCAGGCACGTTGAAGGCTATGGTACTAATTAAACGTCATCTGCAAATAGGAGCATGATTCCACCAATCACATCCGGCATGTCATTGATATAGAGTAGAAACAGAATAGGACTCATCACGATGACACACTACCATTTATCTGAACCGAGTACATACGATCACAAAGAAAAGATCTTATCCACTTTTTTAACCGATTCATGGAGGTCATAAGTGTTGAGTTTATATAAAAGTAAGCAGTGATTGACAGAATCAAAGGTCTTGGTAAAGTGCAGAAAGACCATGTCAGTAATATCTCCATCATCCATTATGTTCGTGACCCATTGTTCCATCACAAGTAAATTTGTGAGACACGAACGTTTCAGAATGTAACCATGTTGAGATGGAGAGATGTCAGCAATAGACGTAAGATGAGCCATGGTTGCCCGCTTGAATAGAACTGCCATGGATTTTGAAACGATAGAGGTAAGACTCACTGGTCTGTAATTCATTGGGTCTTCTTTGTCACCTTTTTTAAGATTGTGGCTACCCTCCAATCAACAGGAAAAAATGAATGAAAATGACACTGTTGTAAAAAAACTGGATTTTCAATTTTGTGCAGCGTTCATTCTTTGTCTTAACGTGCAAGTCAGTTCATATGAAATCTTTCTACCAAATGACAAAGTATAGTATTGTCTTTTTTAAAAGTGGACGTGACCGTTAAAAGCCAATGATTCTTTTAGTCAACAAAAATTCATTCCAAAACAAAGATTCTTCTAAGGCTGTAAAATATTTATACATACCAGAGACTTTCATATCGAAGTTTCGACCTGTTTTGCATGAGTTCGGTTTTGTAATCCATTTCGTTTCTTTCTGTTTGTGTGCAATACATGGTGCTTCTCCAGATTAGGACCCACGCTAAAATAGACTTGGCGTCGTTAGTTTCCAGATATTTATGTAGACGGCCGGAAAAAGCCGAATGAAAAGTCGGTTGCCTGCATCCAAAAAATCCAAAACGAGGCTGTGTGTACAAATGGAAACAATGTTTTTTTTTACATGTAAAATTTTTTTTTTAAGAAAAATTTCACTGAACAAGTGTTAAAACGGTGTTAGGGTTCGGGATAGATTTATTATCGCTTTGATCAATTGTTATTTCCAATTAGTGAATTTTGCGATTCAATTAATTAAAACGTTAACTTGTCTACTTATTTTCTAGCATTCTGATTGGATAACCACTGCGTCATTTTCCGTCATTTTCCGTCCGTCTATCCGGAACCTACCGACGCCAAGTCGAATCTAGTTTGGGTCCTAATCTGGACAAGTACCAAATACATTTAATGTTTTGGAGTGTATGGTTTGTTTGGTTGAATGTTTGGCTATTTGGGAATATTATGTGGTTTTTCTAGTAGCGCGTTTGTTATTATTAAGTCTAAAAGGTAATTTTGTCTCGCCTATGTATGCTCTTATTCAGACATTTTGTACAAAACATGTCATATATTACATTGGGACTATCACAGGTTAGGTGTTGGAGTTATATTACGATGAGTGTATTTGGAAGTGTGAAGGAGGAATCTGTTATTAAATGTTGACAAATTAGACATCTACGTTTATTGCAGGTATAGTTACCATGTTGTGTGGTGTTCTGTATTTCGATGTTGTTAGCATGGTTAAAAAATTAAATGGTTGTCTTTTAGCATTAATGGGTGGCTCCTTAAAAATGGAATTATTTGTGGTGTCTAAAAGTTGTAAAATCTCTAGTTAGAGAATGTGTAAGTTTATATTTATGTTGGCCATTAGTGAACACCATGCAAATGTGGTGTTGTGTGTGGGTTTTTTTCTTATATCTGTTGTCTATGGATGTTGTCTTTCCTATGATTGATTTAATAAGTTTTATAGGGAAGTTTTATAGGGAAGTGGCTCTGGTAGAATAGTTGTGTTCCTTTATGAATATGGTAGCTATAATCATAGGGGTCGGAACAAATAAATTTTATGTGGATGATGGGATTATGATTTTTTTATACTGAGAAGGTGATTGCTATAGTAGTTGTGGTTGTCTATCGGTTTAGTGTAGATGGAGGTAGATAATATGTCATTTTACGATCTGATTATTATATCTAAGAATAGAAATGAGGTGTGTGAATATTCAATGATAAATTTTATTGTGTGGTGTATTGATGAAAATTCAGTCGGTTGTCTACTTCATGTGCCTATATAAAGAAAATGCCGTCTATATATCTAAAGTAGGTGATAGATTTAAAGGGGATAGTTGCTAATTAATTTAGCCTCTAATATATACATTAATATATTTGCATAGCTGGCCGCCATTTTAGTGCCCATGGTTTGTTATTAATTTGAAAGGTATTGTAACAGCAAGCCAACTGGAGCAAAATCTCGGACACAAATTATACTGATGAATATATATTTATTTGTGTGCACGTGGCCAACGCTGAACTATGACATCTTTTCACCGTAAAACTGGAAATACATGAAAATAAACAAGTCTTACAAACATGTTCTAAGACAAAACAAAGCAAATTATAAAAGAGTAAAAATCCAAATAGGTTTAGAGAACTATGCGTTGCTTACCTCTATTTTTGCCAAGCTACTTGCCCCAGAGCCAACGTCTATCATAAGCGGAACAAACGTCCGACTCCCATGTTGACTGATTCGAAAAAGACCGCCTCTGGGCAAGCAGGCGGTGTAGAAGTATGACAGTTACCCCGTGCGCATGCCTTCCAGAAGAGGACGGTGCTGAATACAAAATGTCCCCTTCCTGAATTATGACCGGCCAACATGTGAAACTCCTACGTTTACAGGTATCATGTGTTAAGATAAATTGGATTATATTGTATAAGTCTTGTATTTTGTTATTCGGGAAATCTTTGCCTGTAATAGATTCTTTGCATGTTTTGATACCCTCATTATGTGGGATGTTTCTATAGAGGGCAGAGATCTTTACAAAATGTAATTCAGAAGAAAGATAGAAACTGAAATGCATTCTAGTAGATTTTTACGAAATTATTATTCTTTTTAAATAGGATTTTTTAAATTTTGTTTCATTTTATGCTATTGCATTTTTGATTTCAACAATAAATAAAATTTAAATTATTCAAATTAAATGTTTATCAAAGTCAAAGTGATGCACGAAAACACGCAGGCGCACAAGTTTTCTCAAAACTTTATTGATATCATAGCAGGGTGACCCGACGTTGCTCGGGATTGAATGAAGATCACTACCATGTACTTTGTCACTATGCTCATGACACTGTACTATTGTTTGTTGTTTGTTTTTACTGCCCCTTAATATATTCGGAATCAGCTAAACTATTGGAAAACTCTTTGAATTAATGCCTTGTTCATATGGTTTAAATTTCATTAACATCAGATATACTTATTTGAAGTTTATCTGGTTCTGTCCCTATGGGTTACTTAGAGGCTGTGGAACATCGATATTCAGAGGGACCCATAGAGATTCGGGACCACTTCCATTGTATTTCCAGAGAATTTTATGCATATGATAAAAATTTCATCAAAATAGGATATATTTGAAGTTTTAAAGAAGGTGCGGACCCCTTTGGGTTAGGAAGGCACTTAGAGATTCGGGAACACTTCCATTGTCTTCCCCAGAAAATGTTATGCCTATGATTTCAATTTCATAAAAATAAAATATATTTGAAGTTTTAAGAGAATTATGCTTTTGTTTTATTTCATTAAAAAAAAAAGAATATTCAAGTGTATGTCCCTTAGGGATGCACGTAGAGATTTGAGAACACTTCCATTGTCTTCCCTGATAAATTTAACATTAGAATACACTTTTAGATTTTAAGCCCCGATTGCTATGGCCAATATCACTCTACCTGCAAGTTCGTCATTCAAACTCCTCAGCCTAACATTCACAGATAACATCTTTTGGAGCAAATACATAGAAGACATTGCCAAGGCTGCTGACAAGAAGGTGGGCTCTCTTTACCGAGCTAGAAAACTTCTCACACCTGCCAGTATCCTATATCTCTACAAAGCCACCATTCGCCCATGCATGGAGTATTGTTGCCACATCTTGGCCAGAGCATCATCCACTCGTCTCTCACTATAAGGCAGGGTCCAAAAAAGAGTCTTCAATCTAATAGGCCCCACCCTGTCGACCAGGCTCATTCCCTGTCCCATCACCACAATGTTGTATTTACAAGTACTCCAATGAACTCGCGGCAATGGTGCCACCCAACTTCCATACGTAAATACCCCCAACCAACCCGACAAGCAGCTAAATCCAATCCCTTCACTGTGGAGGTCCCCAGATACTAGAAAGCTTTCTACTCTAATAGTTTCTTCTCTCGAACTGTTAGCCTTTGGAATTCACTCCCTGCTCCTTGTTTCCTTGACTGTACTAACATGCAGAAATTTAAATGAAATGTGAACAGACATCTCGCTACTCAACTCCCTACTTAGGATGTGCCTGTAGGTATGGTCCCTAATTCACAGTAACCAATTACGTATCAGTGGCAATGTGCCTTGTTTGGTGTGAATAAAAGTTTTAAAAAATGTTTAATGTAGATTCTCTCATCTTTCTTTCCATAGGGAACATGCAAACATCACACACACACTGAGTTTTATATATAGAGAAGGCATATATATATATATATATATATATATATATTAATAGAAATTTGAAAACCACAACAATGAAATTAAAAAATAAATAAATTCATTTATTTTAAAGGCTGAGACTTTCGGCAAATATGCCTTTCTCAAAGCAGAAAAAAATTACATTCAAATTTCTATTAAAAATATACAGAAACAATGTTTCTTACGATGTGACAGCTTTCTTTCTTCAAAAACAGCGCCAACCACGTGAGACACATCCAAACCAGACTTTACATTAAAAACTCGTGTCAGCAACATTGGGCATGTATGTTTCTGTTTCCGTAGGAGGGTAATCCTTCCTAAGGTTAATAACAGTAAAATGAAAAAAAAAGAAAGAAAAAGAAGTCTTGCTTTGAAGAAGGCATATTTAAAATAAATGAATTTATTCATATCTTTTTTAATTACATTTCTATGGTTTTCAAATTTTTATAAAAATATACGAAAACAATGTTTCTTAGGATGTGACCAGCTTCCTTTATATATATTTATGTATATATACATAGCATATATATGTGTGTATATATATATATATATATATATATATATATATATATATATATATATATATATATATATATATATATTATGGGAAAAAATAAGGTTAATACCTTTTATTTGTCTAAAGCTCTGACGAGGCTTGTTGTATCAAGCAAAATTATTAGATAAAAAAGTCAAGATGAAGAAAAAAAAATATTTTGTTTTGATTTTATTTTTGATTTTGATAAAAAATATCTGCATCTAACACATGGTTTTTGAAGGCATTTTGCCTCTTTCTTTAGGTTTGAAATTTTATAGATGCTTAAAAAAATGAACTTTCCCAAATTTATACCTACCAGCGACCGTGCGCGATTTAAGTTCAATTTAAAATAGACATTTACACCGTTAAGTCCACACAACATCGGACGTCACTTCTACAAGACCAGGAAGGATTGTTACAGAAAAAAAATAAGGTTAATACCTTTTATTTGTCTAAAGCTCTGACGAGGCTTGTTGTATCAAGCGAAATTATTAGATAAAAAAGTCAAGATGAAGAAGAAAAAAAATATATTGTTTTATTTTTTTATTTTGATTTTAATAAAAAATATCTGCATCTAACACATAGTTTTTTGACGGCATTTTGCCTCTTTCTTTAGGTTTAACATTTTAAAGATGCTTAAAAAAATGAACTTTCCCAAATTTATATGTGTATATGTATATATATATATATATAGTAATTCAGGTAGGGTAAAAATCCACAGGGTAGAAATCCAAAGGGAATCAAATCGGGCTTATAAAAGAGTGCTCAATAAAAATATAGAGCTGTATTGTGAATACTTTTATTCAAACATGTACAAGGTCTGCTACACTGGCATGTCGATGTTATCGATCTACAGCTATCAAGAGCTGAGGTCTCATCAGGCAGAAAGTGTTTTGTGATTCAGCCGGTCGCTGAATTCTAGGAAGAATGGAGTCAAGCAAAGAAGAAGAGGAAAAAGAAATAAGTCATGTGACCGATTTTTTAAATATATTTGCCGTTAGAAATTCATATTTTCATTTTTTTATCCAACGCTGAGCTGGGGTAGAGGGGGGGGGGGAAGAAAAAGAAAGAAAAATATATTGGCCGTTAGAAAAGTTTAATTTACAGCTATTCGTATTTTTATTTTTATCAAACACTGAGCTAGGGTAGGGGGGGGGTCGAAGGAAAATAAAAAGAAAGGGAAAGGGAAGAGAAGGGAAGACGGGTAGAGAGGGGTTAGGGGTGAGTGTCTATAGCCATTTAGGATTTGTCGCGGGCTGAGAAGGGTTAATGTAAGATTTAAATTAAATTCATATTTTTATTTTTATCCAACGTTGAGCTGGAGAAGAGGGGGCCGGGGGAAATGAAACAAGAGGGAAAGAGAAGATAGAGAGAGGGAGAGAGAAAGAAGGTGTTAAGAGTGTATGTCTGTAGCCATTTAAGAAAGTTGTCGTGGGTTGATGTGTCTGTTTCCTGTACACGGCATTGTTTTAATCTATTTCAATGCAGACGTTTAACAGTTACACGACAAAAACCTAAAGGGATATTTAGTTTAAATTATTATTAGTGATAAATGAATTTAATTTTGTTTAGTATTTGACCATGTAATGGTGATCATTCCTAGTAAAAATTGTGTATAGATTTATGACCTTAGTATTAATAAATTATGCTGTTATATTTTGATCAATTGGCATTTAATTTTAATTATTTTGATGGATAAGTAAATGTATTTTAATTCTAAATAATATTTAGCAGTTAATTAATAAAACATAGTGGTAATTACCTTTATTTTTAGTAAGAGTCATATATGGATTAGTGGCAGTAGTATTAATAGATTTAATTCTAGATAATAATGAGTTAAAATATAGTGGGGATTATTCTTAGTAAGAATCGTATATAAATTTATGACATTTATATTGATGGATTATACCATTATATTTAGTTTTAATTATTTTGGAGTATAAATAAATGTATTTCGATTATAAATAATAGTTAGTAATGAATTAATAAAACATATTGGTAATTGCTATTATTTTTAGTGGAAGTCATATATGGATTAATGGCAGTGGTATTAATACATTTTATTATTCGTTGTAATTGTATTACTAATGGTGGAGTTAACACCTGTTATAAGATTAAAGATAATATTGGCGGTAAGGTGTTCTAGTTAAATTTGTTAACACAAGGTATGGTCTATGAGTGGGGGGACTAGAAATGGTGGGGGCCAGTAATTTTGAGTAAAGTGAGCAGTATATAATTTTTAAAAAGTGATTCTGGTAGTATGTGGTTGACTTTTGTGGGATTTTGTGAGTTGGATGTTAAATACATATAAACGCATACACGCACTTGTGCATACATATAAATATATATATGTATATGTATACACAGATATTCATACGTGCACTCATACTCATACACACATACACGAACACAAAGATACACATATATGTGTACACATGCATACGTATACATACAAACACACAAGCGTACACATACACATATAAATAGTTACAAATTTTATATTTTCATACATATGCATATACATATATCCACAAAATTCACCTATACATAAATATCTAACTGTTCTACTTGAACGTGTTATAATATTTATTCAAAAGGGGGGTAATTGTATTATATTTGTAGTTGAGGGTTAAGGTTATTTGGTTTGGAGGTGTTTATGAGTGTTAATTTTAGGGGGTTGTTGGGTATTGTTTTGTTTTTTTGTTTTAATGGTATTATTTAGGAGGTGTTGTACAAATTACTAAGGAGATGTGATCTGTTATGCCTACAGTTGATCGTGTTTCCTGTTTTTTGTTTAAAAGCTTTCCTCTGTCGGTAAGTTTAATTATTTCAAGCTTTTCGCCGAAGCATAAATAGCATGGTGAGTTTAAGGAGCTACAGGTGCTAGTTTTTCTGATAGTGTTCCAGATTACAGTTGGTGATTTATTTTTATTAGTTAATTCCCAGTGGTAATTTGAGAGTGAAGTTCTGTTTTGGTAGCTTGGGTTGTTGAATGAACATTTATGGCCGGTGTATCTTTCTTTGAAAGTATTACCTGCCATACCTATGTAGTATTCTTTTATATCTGGAGTTTCCTTAGTCGAGATTGTTGCTCAGTAAATAGTTTTTGTTATTAAACAATTTTGTTGCAAGGGGCATTCATTTTTATTTATGCAGTTACAGGACTTTATTTTAGTTGTTTTTTTTGTAGCAGAAAAAATTAATCTTCCACCTCTTCTTTCTCTACTTCGTTATCTTCTTCTTTCTCTTCTTCTTCCTCTTTCTCTTCTTCTTTCTCTTCTTCTTCTTTCTCTTCTTCTTCTTCTTCTTCTTTCTCTTCTTCTTTCTCTTCTTCTTTCTCTTCTTCTTTCCACGTCGTCCCTCGTAGACTACGCTCTCAGCCTTCTTCCGTCTTGCCTCCAGCGACCCGTTTTTATATCAAACTGGACTCTCGTCTCCGCGAGAGAACACGAGATTTCACGGGATTACCTGGCGATATTAAGCCTAGGACGCCATCTTGCCGCTCTTTGGGCGGTCCAGCCCTGCAGAGCGCGCATCGAGACCGTTTGCCAGGTAATCCCATGTTTTCACAATTTATAACACACTCCCCCCTGATCTCATTATCACAGAAAGAGCAGGGAGGCCGTGTCCTTTTTCTTCGAGTGCTTCTTCGGGGAGGGGGATTCGGGGCCTCATCGTCATCTGTGCTGTCTTCCGTGGCAGGAAGGTCAGCGAACCTGAGGCTGCGCATCGCAGCATCACTGTCCGGGCTTTCATCAGCAGTAGGAGGGTCAGTACATTCAAGGCTATCACTCTCAGTGTCGCTGCGCGATGAAGCCGTCATGAACCAGAATGATGGTTCGCTGGTCACGGATTCAATGTCATTATCCTCGTTAAATGGCAGCTGCGTTTGGAATACCGATCTTAAGTCTTTAATGTGACGGGGTACTCCATCAACTCGCACCGCCTGCGGGCTGATCACTTCAGTGACACGACCGGTTCCGTAACGAGTCGTGCACTGGCCTCGGGGTTTTTTAACCCAAACGACATCTCCTTTTTTCATTTTCTCCTGTGGAGGTTCTGGTTCGGGCAGTAAGCTGCTCTCCAAACCTCTCACCCTGACATGGTATGTATGTAGCGCATTAGCTGGCGCGGTGGAGGGTGAAGTATCGTCCTTAGGGGTGACGTTATACCAATAGACTGCTTCAGCCACCGTACACCCCTTCCGCGCTGCGATGGTCTTGATAGTCCTATGGTTGCGCTCAATAATTCCGTTCCCACTGGGCACATGGGCACACCGAAAACGCAGACGGACACCCCAGCCATCTACAAACTGTTTGAACGGTGCACTAACAAAAGCGGGGCCATTGTCGGTCAATATCTCAGAAGGAGGGCCACGCTCAAGGAACACACTTTCCAACTCATGGACAATGGCAGCCGTATCCTGCCGGCGAAGGGACCGCCACAATGCAAATTGGGACGGTCCGCAGTCAATAAGGGTCAAGAAATTCCCCCCGTTGTAGTGAGTTATGTCCATCGCAATCCTATCCCAGTTATACTTCACACCGAGTGTGCCCTTCTTCCACCGGACAGGTGCTGGGTCGATCGATTGGCAGGTGTTGCAACTTCTCACAACAGATTTCACAGCCCTCCGTGACACAGAGGGGTCAACCAACCTGGCGAAGTAAAAGGTTCGGTTTACACCAGGGTGCCCGCTTTGGCAATGGACATCAGCGATACACTCTGGGCTGAGTCTACGTCCCACCGCAGCACAATTTACAGGTGCTGGTTCGTTCACTTCTTTCTGCAGGTCCAGCCAACGGCGAGGCACTCTGGTCAATCGATCCGCTCGATTCAAACAGGACTGCACCAGTGTCACATCTATGACCAAGTTGTATTCATTGATGGTTTCGGTTAGGGTAGCAAGCCGCCTCCGGATTAACATTTCGGCCGATGCCTTCGTTGTCAGCCGTGCTTTTCCGTTCAAGGCATCGGTCATCCACCGATGCACACACGTGGAATCCGTGATAACGTGGAGGACGCTAGCCTGCCACTGAAGCGCTAGATTGACTCCTTTCAGTGTAGCATCGAGTTCAGCTAGGTTTATGTGCTTAGCGTCATTCTCTGGCCGGAGCCAGCAGGCATCTTCTACTATACTTCCGTTGACTGCCAGAGCAACGCCAAGGGCAAGTGAGCTGGCGTCCACCCAAACTGTAAACTCACTCCCATCGACGCACCAGCTCCCTCGTACAGGGTCATCATTGGTCACTCTGGCCACAGCTTCCACCAGCATGCTTCGCAGGGAAGGATCACGCACCTCATCGTCCCATCCTGTTGACAAAGAAGTTGCCCGTCGCTTTATAGCCGCCACAGCCACTCGGAGCCACCCACACACAGGGAAGTGACCCACCAGTTTTCCACACACGGAAAACGTGCTCCGACGTGTGATGGTAGATGGGATTTCCGGGATTTCACCGCCCCTTCCCCATTGGAGGCCATCTGCACTTCCGCTCACCTGCAGCCCGAGCACTTTCGCCCCATCCTGCAGCCGCTCCGGTTCCTTGCACGACAACCCGAAGTGCTCAAAGTGTTCTTTGACCGCCTGGGCAGACAGCAGGCTCTCATTGACAAAAATGTCGTCTATATAAGACGATGTCGCCTGTTGCACAGCTTTATCCTGACGCCGGATCGCCCGCATGATCGCCGTCATGATGCCCGGGGCTACATTCAAGCCGAACCCCAGCCTGGTCAAGCAATAGCGAGTTCCTTTGATTACCACCGTCTGGAATGGCCACAGCGATTTCTCAACACGTATTTGTAGGTAAGCTCTTCGCAAGTCCAGTATGGCCGCTTCCGCACCCTGCCGTCGCCACTCTCGCAGTTTATGAGCACAAACGTCAGCCCCCGAAGTGTACGGGTCAACGTGTTCATTGAGTTCCCGGTAATCAAGAACAGGTCGAACTTTCTGCTTGTTCTCTTGTCTGATAGCCATCAGGGGAATTAGCCCCCGCGGGGGCCCGAGCTCATCCTCTGGGTATGGAATTAACCAGCCGTTATCCAGCCACACTTGAAGTTCTGCCTCGTACTGCCCCCTAAGCCATGCAGGAGGGGGATACTCTGTCAGCCGATTCCGCAAAGACACTGGTGGCTGGTCGCCTGCCCACTTCCAGGACGCTGTCCATGTGTTTGTGCCCTTGTCATATTCTGCGTGGAAATCGGGTTCGTCAAGAGTGATTGCTGCACACATTTGTTTGTCTGGTCGAGGGAATCTCACATCACCGATGCTGTTTACAGTAATTCCGCCTAGCTGTGTAATAGTGTCCATTCCAAGGAGAAGGTCATATCCGAGCAGCTCCCCATCGACCACCAACACCGTCACAGCCACCGGGGGGCCATTGTCAATGCTGATATGAACAACACTGGATCCACAACACACTAATGAGCCTTTGCCGACAGTCAGGACGGGGATCTGTCGTTTCTTCCATGTGGTGCAACATTCCTTTCGAAGGAGGGTTTGGGTACAGCCGGTGTCAACCAGCGCTGAACGTTTACACCCATCAACTTGAACTGTCACTGCAGGAAGCGCTTTGTTCAATGCCGCTTTGGGGAGGGTGCTAGCGCTGCGGCGTCCTCCCCTTGCCCGTTTCCCGGACAATTCCGTGCTATGTGGCCTGGCTTATTGCATTGGTAACACCATATTACTTTTCGTGCTCCATAATTTGGGGTGCGCCTTGTGCCGCCTCTGCAGTCTCTGGAGAAGTGGTTGGGGCCACCACATGTATAGCATCGTAGGCCCTCTGCTGGCGAGTCCAAGGTGTCAACCGCTGCAGAGACCAGTTCTCGATCGTCCTTCAAGATGTTTCGTGCTCTCGCCAACAACTCCACCAATTCAATCTCTGTGAGTCTCAATGATGCTCGCAGCAGTCGGCTTGCATCGTCCGGAAGTCCAGACAAAAAGGCGCATGCCAATATGCGGTCACTCGCACCGCCGAAGGGAGCAGCAAGCTTTTTCAAGTCGGCCATGTAGACGTCCACTGTCTCCCCCGGCCCAAGCCGGCGTTCGGAAAATTGCCTCCAGGCAACAAAAGGATCTGCACCAAATGCCCCGTGCAGCGCCTGTGCAATCTGCTCCATGGTCGCATCATTACTGAGCTGCTGGTACACGGCGTAAGCCCCCTTAGTGAGTCTCAATGGGATGACCATAGCTGGGTCTTTAATTTTGCACAACCGGCAAACACGCTCGGCCTTCTCCAGCCATTCGACCACCGATGGACCAACAGGAGAGCTGTCGAATTCCGGAATCAATCTGATGTCAAATTTTTCCATAACAATGCCGAAAATAGCTTGTAGCAGAAAAAATTAATCTTCCACCTCTTCTTTCTCTACTTCGTTATCTTCTTCTTTCTCTTCTTCTTCCTCTTTCTCTTCTTCTTTCTCTTCTTCTTCTTTCTCTTCTTCTTCTTTCTCTTCTTCTTTCTCTTCTTCTTTCCACGTCGTCCCTCGTAGACTACGCTCTCAGCCTTCTCCCGTCTTGCCTCCAGCGACCCGTTTTTATATCAAACTGGACTCTCGTCTCCGCGAGAGAACACGAGATTTCACGGGATTACCTGGCGATATTAAGCCTAGGACGCCATCTTGCCGCTCTTTGGGCGGTCCAGCCCTGCAGAGCGCGCATCGAGACCGTTTGCCAGGTAATCCCATGTTTTCACAATTTATAACACATTTTTGTTATCTGATTCAGGGTTTAGGTTGCTGTTTAGGATTTTGTTATTGTGTTTTTTAATTATCATTTCTAAGTTTTCACTGCAACTGTAACTTAGTTTAAGTGTATTTTTGTTGAATATTTTATGTAAGGTATTGTTTTGGGGGAAATATGTGTTTATAAGGTCTAAAAATCTTTTTACCAAGTTTGGTTTTAACTGCTTGATTGAAGGGGGTGTAAACCATATTATATTCCTGTTTCTTGCTTTATTGTTTTTATTGTTAGTTGTTGTAGGTTTAGTAAATTTAATTTGTGTATTCTTGTACCCACTGTTTTTTAGTGCTTTATTATAAAATTCTTTATGTTTGTTAAAGATTGTTTCATTTGAGGAGTTATTGCTTATCCTTTGTTGGATAGATTTAGGGATGTGCTTAATGATAGTTTTGGGTGGTTGGAGAGGGGGTGTACATAGATTGGGTTAAAGTTTTCTTTATTATATGGTTCGTATGTTTCTTTAGTTAAGTTGAGAGTTACATCTAGGAAGTTTACTATTTTAATGTTAGAAGTTATTTCAACTTTAAGGCATATCCTCTTCATCTCTCTAATAATAATCTTTTTAATATTTTCGCACTTTTGTCCATTAGAATTTCTGACTACTAATAGTCCATCATCCCTATATAGGCCAATGTCTTCAATATCTATATCTTTAGTTAGGTTGTAGAGGATGTATAAGCCAACTAGGTCGGTGATTTGTGCAGAATCGAAAGAACCCATCGAAACATCAAAAGAACCAGATTGGTTGCTCTTTGTCCATTGATTTTTTTTACTAATTAACACTGTTTTCCTACATTTTCTCACAATGTTAATCTCTTCTTCAGAAATATCCGAAAGAAGAGTAGCAAATTCCATGACGTTTTCAAAGATTTCATTAGAAATTGAGGGGTAATAGTTAATTATATCAAATTGGATGAAGGAACAATTTATTTTGTTTTTTATTTTGTGGAACCAATTAATTGTATATATATAAGTCTGTGTTTGTCATAACCTATTTAATCTCACTCCATTCTCTTTCCAGAAAGATATCAACATGAATAAAAGTAAACATCCTCGAAATGGCAAGCAGCTCCATTTGAACTTGTCTCTGCCAGCCCACCCGTTCGATCCAACTGAATCCGTGCACGAGTGGACCATGTGGCGCGCCGCAGTGAACCGATGCATCCTAAACAAGGTGATTCCATCTCCGGAAGAGGCACCACTAAGTTCACACATCCATCCCAACCACGAGTTATGCGTTCTTCACATTCCCCTGCGGAATTTCATCAGCATGAGGACGGGGTGCGAGATGAGGGCACACCAGATGTCGGGCTTCACCAACAACCAACCTTTGACTCTCAAGCAGTTTGTGTATTTCGGCCTTCCCAGACCAAAAGTGAAGAGGGATGTTTCGCAAGGCTTCCAAAGGGTCCCGATTGATAAACTTGCGGAACAATACACTTGAGCCGCTTTTTTAACGGAATAAAATATTTAAATAAGTAAAATCATGGTACCAATCGCAGGACAGGTTTCCACGATTCAATCCATTAACACTTTTCTCTACATGCATACATTCCAACACGATTGAATTTTCTTCTATTTTTAATGAAATAAATTTTTTTAAATAAATGAAATGTTTCTGTTGGTGGGTTTTACGGCATGTCAACAATTATTGGGCCATTTTATACTGGAACACGTGTTGTGTACAGTGAGACCCCTAATTAAATCCTACCCATCCACGTAATTATTAATATTAATATTAATTATTAATAAAATTAAAAACCTTTTCTGCAATCCAACCATGTTTAGTACAAATAAACTTCAGTCGATGTCTGACTTGTCCACCAAGTTTCAGTCATGAAACAGTCTTTGCTTTATCACGGTCTTTGCTTTATCACGGTTCAATGATATGCTCCAAATGTGCAAGCACACGTGGATACGACTGATTTCGGCTGTGATAGTCATCTTCAGTTCAGAAATAGTCTGGGGATTGTTTTGATAGATATTATCTTTAAGATAACCCCAAAGATAAAAATCTAGGAGGTTATGGTCCGATGAGTGTGAAGCTCATTCAGGATCACAACCCCTACTGATGAAACAATCACCAAAGTGTCCCCGCATATCATTGAACGACAATAAAAAAAAAACCTGTTGGGCATTCATGACTGAAACTTGGTGGACAAGTCAGGCATAGAATGAAGTTTATTTGTTATTAATATGGTTGGATTACAGAAAAGATTATGAATTTTATTAAAGATTCCATGGAATTTAAAAGGGGAGGGTCACCCTATACAATTGATTTGTAAGTTAATTTGAATAAGAGATGTTTGTTACATAGAGCACCTGGTCTTTCCAAATGGTCACCCATTTAGTACTGGTCAGGATCAATGTCGCTTAACTTCAGTGATTTTATGGGAACATAGTTAAGTTATGTTTGCATGAATATTGGTATTAAATTAATATAGTTCATAAGGAGAGTAGAAAGTGGACCTTGGGTTTACTTTCGGCAGCTTCGTAACTCTCGCTTCGCTTATTTTGTCCTTTAGTCCTCACATTCCATCAGCGATGTTTTTTATGACAAAGGAGGAAGAATTGCTGTTTTCTGGGTCGGAATTTATCCATCTAACACTTATCGTTGGCTATTTTCTTTACCTTGTAGTAGTATTTTTTTTTAGCTCCTTACATCAAGTGGCTTCATGCCTTGTCTGGAGCGATTTCCATAAAACAAACAAAAAAACTTAATCAGCAGAAGTATCCATAGCAGGATAGTTTTATAATATTAAGACGTCTTTGGATCCATTAATCTCTTCCTTGGCATTGTTCCCATGTGGGAACATAAAATACTTAAAGATGGGCTGCATATCTGAACCATCGAAGACATTGCTGCAACAAATCAGACGACAGCAAGTTCAGCTTCAGGTGTGAGCAGAGAACAGCAGTTGGAACATGGTTGGCCGACAATGCAAAAAACTGCGAGGGCAGTCATTGTCAAAGATTTCCCACTTCCGCCGATTGACCACCCTCATTGATTATGTCTCACAACCATAGGAGGATCGACCGGATGGCAGATTAGTAGACACGATTCTTGGTTGATGATGAAATATACCAATGCTCACACAAGGACACTTCGATGTGCACAAAGGAGAACCTAGCAGGCCCAACCTGATGATCAACCTCCATTGCGTCCTGCCCAGACACAACAATGGTGGACACAAGGGACACGAATGACTCGATATCCTCCAATGGTAAACCAAGTTCAAGTCATGTTCAGGATATTTTGTACCTTTGGAAAACTCTTCTCAGCTCCATCATAAAATACTTAAAGATGTCCAGAAAGTCGGGAGACACAGGTCAAAGTACAAGTTTTTATTCAAATAAAATCTTCACTTACGATGCAAATATCGATGAGTTTCACAAAACTTTTGTGAACTCAATGCAATAAAACCACATTTCTTTCAATTTTGGCGCATTCACTATTTTGAGTCAAATGAATTGGATCTGTGATTTTTGTTGGAGACACTTTCTCCTTGGATATGTCCCAGAAAAAACAGATCAAAGGGACTAAGATCTGGTGAACTAGGAGACCATACCACGTGACCACGTCTTCCAATCCAATCAGAGAAACTACCATTCAACCAATCTCTTATGTCCATGGCAAAATGGACCTGTGTTTTACCTATGTGTCCAGACTTTACAGACACCCTGTATAATTGTAAAAAAATTTTATGCGTAATAATAATAATCTCGAACCAGAATGTAGTTTACCGGTGAAATAAGAAAAATTGTCTGTTATTTATAACTTCTATTTAGAGATAGATCACCAAAAGATTGTTACATAGCATCGAGAGCTAAATATACAATTGGCTCAATACTGTGACTTGATTTTTGTTTGATGATGATGCTGATGATGATGATGGTCGTCGTCGTCGTGATAATCTGATTCTTTCTGTCCACCATCTTGGATTAGAAGCACGCTCTTAAATAACCAACAACACAATCTGTTCTTACGGGTGACATCGTTTCTTAAAGTTCCCCAGAAGACAAAAGCAGTGAACCGCAGTTGTTTTAAAGTAACCCAGGGAGGAGGGGAAAGAGATGCACCCCAACGGTGTAAACACTGTTCGTCAGCAAACACATCCGTCTCTTTCGAAGTTCCAGAGAAAAAGATAAAGAACTAAGCAGAAGCAAAAGTGACCTCACCCTTTTCCGGCTCTGATGTCACCCACCCCTTGATCCGATCGTGGAAAGGGCAGACAACTTATCCTCCTCCTCCTCCTCCTCCTTAGATACAGTATTCAACAAGATGATGACAGAAATAGAGACGATCGATGGATAGACATGATGCCATGATTGGAGGCATGATCACTCATGCTGTTGGCTGACAGGCCAAGAAGATGGTTTCAGAGATCGTGGGGTACTTTTTTCAGAAAGTGGAGGTAGCAGTGGAGATGGTGGTTGGAGGGAGCATTGAGATCCTTATGAAGATCATTAGTGCAGAAGTCCTTGTGATTGTCCTCCAAACGATGATAATTGGAGAGCTTCTCAAGACTGATTGTGGAGACATCTAGTGTAGCATGATTATATGCGGGTGTGAAAAAATGTGAAAAAAAAAACGGTATTTTCCACATAAGGTTAGAATAAGCAGAGAAGTGGAAAATTCCAGTAGAAGTTAAAGATTAGAACTAGGGCTACGTGTCAGGATATGACGTCTTGGACATGAAGTCCGAAGTGAGACGAGGTGAAGAAGATAGCAAAGTCTTTCTCTTTGACACGTGAGCTGATTGGTTCAGCCGTTTGTTTTTTATCTGTCTTCATTCGCTCCTCTGTGGATCGGGCTAGAAGTGCTATAAAAGACTAAAACATCGAAGAGCATGAGCCATTGAGCGTTTATGTTGTTGGCATTTTATTATTCATTATTTTTACTGGTGCAAAAGGGAAAGTAGAAACCATATCGTCTATAGGTATGAAACACTTTAATATTTAAAATAATATTTATAGTTTATGCCCCTTTAAGATTTAATAGTCTTAAAAGTAGAGCCCTGTTTGAAGTTACAAGATTCTTGTCATCCCGCAATTAAGCAAAGTTTCACTCGAGCGTTGAACACTATCAACAACATGCCGCTTGTCCCTGCTTCCCGGGTAAGTGTACATTAATTTCAATACTGTCTGTGATGATTTCTTGCAGCTGTGTGGGCTTGAGCGCTAGGCTCGTAATTCTAGGCTTAATCTACGAACTGAATCTACGAAAAAGAGAGTGAATAATTCTGTTTCTGCAGCTATATCTCCACTTCGGCGACCACCATGACTGAGAGACTCCACTAATCATTACTATTACCGACATAAATTATTTTAAAGGAAGTACCATTAGAAAATTGGTCAGAAACAATTTATTTTGATTTACCTACTCATTTGTGGCCTATTTGCATTAAAAATATACATATTTAATATAAGTTATAAGTCTTTAAAGTTCATGTAACTATAGATTTTCAGTAAAACAGTCATTTTGTTTACGTTACTGACTAAACAAAGATGGCTTCTTTGCAGAGAATCGGTATTTAGGCAAATTCTAAAGGCTTATAACTTCTATTAAATATATATTTTTTAACGTAAATAGGTTACAAATGAGTATTGATTTACTCCTCTCCAGGAGTTAGGCACAAGGCCAGTTTTTATCTTACTCCCACAAGTAAGATGTGACCCAAGGTCGGGTCAGGAAAGTGGGGTTTAAAAATTGTCTGGGCAGCCCCGTCGGCATTCCCCGGTAGGAGCGCCTCAGGCAGTAAGCAATAAACTTACTCCTCCCCAAAGAGGGGAGGCGAAGCCTATGAGGATGGACCTCCTAGAACTGCACAGGACAGACCCATAGACCGGCGTAAATCAAGCCCCGAAGGCCAAGACAATACAAGTCTATGGGGTGCACTATCCATCGGAACAGATACTACACTTTGATCTTAGCCAAAAGGCCAAGCAGTTACAAATGAGTAGATAAACCAAAATTCATTGTTTTTGACTAATTTCCCAACTGTATTTCCTTTCAAATAATGTTTGTCGGTAATAGTAATAAAAAATCTATTAAGCTGTCTACTTTCAACATGTCAATGAGAGATTTAGCTTTTTTTTTGTCAATATGAAAACAATTATAAGTCATCTGGTGGGTTTGAAGGGATTCCTACATCGTATATTACAAAGACTTATTAGCACAGCATAACGTTGCACTGGGGCAGTGACAGATGGCCGAGGGGAGGTGGTGGTGGATATAAGGACTGAAGGACACCTGTCACATCTGATAATGACGAATAAGTGTTCATCTAATTACTGAAGAGATCCTGTAACTATTGATGGGTTAGTATTGATCTTCATTTTCTGTGTGATGAATTCTTGCTCTAAAAGATTGGAACTAAGTTGAGCACATACCATAGAAATAATGATAGAGGAGAGAAACACTAGCAACGTTGTTATATAATGTCATTGGGGCCGATTGGATTCCAGCCGGTTGAAGATGATGGGGCAGAGATGTCCAGCTGTGTTTAGTTCCTAGTTCTGACCAGGCCCTGCAGATGGGTGTGAAAAAGATCTTAAGATTGTTTTTTTTATAAGGGAGAAAGGAATGTTACATAATGGATATAAAGAACAATTACATCAGCTAGTATGGATTTGGTATCTAGGTGAACCAGTGACAGTTATCTTGATACGAAAATCTGGGGAACAAGTTCGCTCTCGGACTAAAAATATAAACATACCTGAACTCTCACCCCTCCCTTATCTCTGATCTAACAGGTGCGTGGTGACAGGCTGAGTGTCCCCTTTGAAGCAAATACGTCACAATCGTCGGAACGAGAAAAGAAAAAAGTTTTTTTAGTCAGTTTGTGTTTCTGGAGCGTGGTGCACGGATGCAAAATCGAGATGTAATTCAGAAAAAGGAAAATGGAAATTTAATTCCTAAAAGAGTGATAGCGAGTTGATAGCCCCTTCCTTCCTATCTCTGTAACAAAGTAGATCTAAGTTAGGAAGAACAATTTGGCCTCTCTCTCCAAGTTAATGAAGGTATGAGTTTTATATGTATGACGAGAAAATATCTCTCAAATAAAGACAGTTAAATTTTATGCTAGACTCGCCTTTTTCCTCTCTGCATGGAAAGTGTAATTACAGACCCTAGACGATCACAATGATGGTGATAGTGGCTATGAGGTGTGGCCCACTACCACGGTGATGATAGTGAAATGCAATACACTGCGATGATGATAGTGATAGCAACAATGTCGGAGACAGGGCGGCGCATCAGTATACAGAAAGCTACGTATGACAACTAAGAACATTTGAAGTAAGGAACTTTGAAATAAAGAACTTGTCTTTTAATGAACAACAACATAACAACGTTACATCTGTAGGGGAGAGAAACGATCATCTCCCAATAGACTGTGACGTCGATCTTGTACTTTGGAAAGAATGCTCTGAGCGGCACGTCCTCCGATGTGGCAGCAGTACTCCTTCTTATGGCGTATCTGTAGAGATAGAGGATTGCATCAGGAGTCAGATACTTTCTGGAGCGATAGAATGATCCAACTATTTTATAAGCGACCTTAGCAACAGATTTTGGTCGATGTCAGAAAACAAAATTTTGCTTTTGATCGATTTGTTCGATTTTCATATTTTATCCTGTTGAATATTTGATTTTTTGGCGGAGTCAGTATAAACTATTATGCAACGACTGAAGTCAAGTTTTGTGCATAGTCACCAGAAATGCACACGCGCAAACAATAAAAAAAAATTCAGTTTTTTTTCATTGAAATTTTTCACAGCTTCCATTCACGGTACAACGGTCATCACATTCAGTTATTATACAAAAGGTTTTTGGTTCGAATCCATCTTGGGTAATTTATTTTACTTTATTGTTTTCCCTTTTAAATGAAACACTTATGTGACTTGCACATTATTTATTGAAATAAAGCTATTTTTTTTAAATCCTATTTAGAAAAAATAATTTATTTACAAAAAATTTTCTAGCAAGAAATGAATTCTCTAGAATGTATTTCTTAGAAAACAAATCAGACATTTTAATTAATTACTCTGTGAAATTCACTTTTTCTGCCTTTGCTATTCCTTGTGTATTAAAATATTAAAAGTTTTGGAAACTATTTATATCCAATAATTTTAGAAATAGACATTAAAAATAGATTACCTTAACTTCCAGGCAGCAACGTATATATATATATATATATATATATATATATATGTATATATCAACAACACAGGGTTATGTAACCGCACATATACAAAATACAATGTGCAATATGCAACGAATTCTACATCGGCAGTACAGTGAGACCATTGCACATACGTATCAAAGAACATGTAACCACCAAGGCATCATCCTTTCAAAAACACATAGCACATGGCTACAACCCCACCAAAGACATACGAGTCAGGATATTCTCTACCGAAAGAGACCAGGGCAACCTCAGACACAAAGAATAATACTAATCAGAAAATGTAACCCAAGATTAAACAACAGAGCCGAACTCAATTTCAACTTCTTAGTACAACCACACACGACAAGCATCACCCTACACATTATAACAAACGATTACCTACTGTAATAATATTAAATAAACATATAAAACAAAGAATGGAGATAAATAAATTAATCAATTAATGGGATGAGTCAAACTAGTTAACACTTTTAAGGGACATAACTCCAACAAAAACAGCTTAATCAATTTGAGTTACCTCCCCTCCCCAATCGGACGCACAATACGTCAAATACCACACACATGGCCCCAACAATACTAATTAAAAAGAACAATTCTAAACACTACACATAATAATAATAATAATAATAATAATAATAATAATAATAATAAAAATAGTAATAATAATAAAAATAGTAATAATAATAATAATAAAAAATAATAATAATAATAATAATCACTGACAAAATAATTTAATAATATTTAACTACACCTAAACACTTAATCTAATCACACCTCAACGTTCATAAAAAAAGTTTCTGCGAACCTAAACAAACCGTAATTTCCGGCCCATCCACACACCGACGAGTGACTATATTTTCTGAGGATGGGGGATTTCCCCGAAAATGTAAATTGAAAAACAAAAAAAAAACAAAAAAAAGGAAGACACACCACCCTACTATCACGGTCCGAACTTAACTTAAATATAATAAAATTATTTGAAAATTATTGATTTCTCAATATTGTCACTATTTTGATTGTTTACCATTTCACGTACCACCAGTGTCACCTAACATTACTTATTAAATATATATATATATATATATATATATATATATATATATGAGAAAGGAAGGATGAAGGTATATATATATATATATATATATATATATATTATTTGAACTCCTTTAAATTTACACGCAAGTTAGGTTAATAGCTCAATAGTGTATATATTACGAGAGCTCAAAATATAATAATTTGATAAATGTTCCGAATTTGTTTTAAAAAACATCTATATTTATACAATTGTTTCTATCTATTTTCAAAACACATTTTTCTTGATAAGTTCAAGATGTTTTCAAAAAGGTTCTCATCATATTAAACCCTTTTCCAAAAACGGAACCGTCAACATCAAAATTGTTCTTTTCATTTTACTTATTTATTCCTTTTTTTTTAAAGCAAACAAATAAAAACATTTCTAGTCGCGTTCGGTAAACAATCTACACTAATATTAAAAAACACTCAAAAAACAAAAATTGTTGTCTTCTTTCATAATGTCCTTAATTAGTCATTTGATAAAGAGAATACACATAAATAAAAAACAGCATATAAATAAAGAAAAAAGTTTTTAACCCAGGAGGTTAGACACAAGGTCAGGTGAGGTGAGGTTTTGAAAAGCCAGCACACTGGGAAAAGCGCACTCTGGCCTAAAAAAAATTTCTGAGTAGCCCATCTGCATTCTTCGGTAAAGATGCCTCAATCGATTAGCAATAAACTAACCCCTGTCGGTAAGGATGCCTCAATCGATGAGCAATAAACTAACCCCTGTCGGTAAGGATGCCTGATGCGATGAGCAATAAACTAACCCCTGTCGGTAAGGATGCCTCAAGCGATTAGCAATAAACTAACCCCTTCGGTAAGGATGCCTCAATCGATGAGCAATAAACTAACCCCTGTCGGTAAGGATGCCTCAATCGATGAGCAATAAACTAACCCCTGTCGGTAAGGATGCCTGATGCGATGAGCAATAAACTAACCCCTGTCGGTAAGGATGCCTCAAGCGATTAGCAATAAACTAACCCCTTCGGTAAGGATGCCTCAATCGATGAGCAATAAACTAACCCCTGTCGGTAAGGATGCCTGATGCGATGAGCAATAAACTAACCCCTGTCGGTAAGGATGCCTCAAGCGATTAGCAATAAACTAACCCCTTCGGTAAGGATGCCTCAATCGATGAGCAATAAACTAACCCCTGTCGGTAAGGATGCCTCAATCGATGAGCAATAAACTAACCCCTGTCGGTAAGGATGCCTCAATCGATGAGCAACAAACTAACCCCTTCGGTAAGGATGCCTCAATCGATGAGCAATAAACTAACCCCTGTCGGTAAGGATGCCTCAATCGATGAGCAATAAACTAACCCCTGTCGGTAAGGATGCCTCAAGCGATTAGCAATAAACTAACCCCTTCGGTAAGGATGCCTCAATCGATGAGCAATAAACTAACCCCTTCGGTAAGGATGCCTCAATCGATGAGCAATAAACTAACCCCTGTCGGTAAGGATGCCTCAATCGATGAGCAATAAACTAACCCCTGTCGGTAAGGATGCCTGATGCGATGAGCAATAAACTAACCCCTGTCGGTAAGGATGCCTCAAGCGATTAGCAATAAACTAACCCCTTCGGTAAGGATGCCTCAATCGATGAGCAATAAACTAACCCCTGTCGGTAAGGATGCCTGATGCGATGAGCAATAAACTAACCCCTGTCGGTAAGGATGCCTCAAGCGATTAGCAATAAACTAACCCCTTCGGTAAGGATGCCTCAATCGATGAGCAATAAACTAACCCCTGTCGGTAAGGATGCCTCAATCGATGAGCAATAAACTAACCCCTGTCGGTAAGGATGCCTCAAGCGATTAGCAATAAACTAACCCCTTCGGTAAGGATGCCTCAATCGATGAGCAATAAACTAACCCCTTCGGTAAGGATGCCTCAATCGATTAGCAACCAAATTAACCCCTTCGGTAAGGATGCCTCAATCTATTAGCAACAAACTAACCCCTTCGGTAAGGATGCCTCAATCGATGAGCAACAAACTAACCCCTTCGGTAAGGATGCCTCAATCGATGAGCAACAAACTAACCCCTTCGGTAAGGATGCCTCAATCGATTAGCAACAAACTAACCCCTTCGGTAAGGATGCCTCAATCGATTAGCAACAAACTAACCCCTTCGGTAAGGATGCCTCAATCGATTAGCTACACACTAACCCCTTCGGTAAGGATGCCTCAATCGATTAGCAACAAACTAACCCCTTCGGTAAGGATGCCTCAATCGATGAGCAATAAACTAACCCCTGTCGGTGAGGATGCCTCAATCGATGAGCAATAAACTAACCCCTTCGATGAGGATGCCTCAATCGATGAGCAATAAACTAACCCCTTCGGTGAGGATGCCTCAATCGATGAGCAATAAACTAACCCCTTCTCAAAGAGAAGGTAAAGCCTGGGAGGGTGGACTCCTAGCATTAAACAAAACCATACCTCAGCCTGACCGCAACAAAACCACTATCGGACTGATTGTTGAGGACATATCCTAAACTAGTATGACCAACATCTTAACTAGTATGACCAACATCTACTCAGGCAGAGCTAATAGATTCCTAAACAAACTTTAAAATCCAGCATCATTTTCATAATCACATGACTCTTGACATTTGGACTCTGAGCTTGCCAGACCTCAATCTCTTGGACTACTATGTTTGGAGCTTAGTTGAGACAAAGGTTAATGAGTGCCCTTATAACACTAAATAAGCCTTAAAAGTCTCCATAGTTAGAGTAATGACCAATATTAACACGCACAACCTGATCCTAGCATGTAGGCGATTCATATCTCACATAAAAACCGTTATCGAAGCTGAAAAAGACTTTAATGAATAAAATTACAAGACTATATATTAATTCTTATCGTCAACAACGGTTTTCCAGTAAAATGACATCATCATATGTTTCTAAAAGTCATTTTTGTGTACGTATAAATCGGTCCTCTAATAACTAACACACTCTGTGTATATAAATATATTTATAAAGTTGGCATCATTTACTTTGAGCTTGGGAGAATTAGGCTAAAATGCTGTTCAACCTGGAATTAATTAGAGCAGAAACATTTTTGGTATTGTTAAGAAATCTTATTCTATGTAGATAAACATATCTATATCTTCCCTCCTGTGATTGTCGGGCAAAAGAAGAAAAAAAATGTTATGACCCAAACAATACAACAGGGTGTTTTAGATTAAACTTGTGCATTTTGGTAAATATTGTAAGACCCACATGTCATGTTAGTTTTTTTCGGGGGGTTTAAATGCAGCTAACATGCGCAAATTTGACATATATATCTACACATCGGGATACTATCTTCTTCAACCGTAGAATTTACTGGCCCAATTTGTTGTTTTTTTTTTTTGGGGGGGGGGGGGGGGGTGATGTCAAATATTTTAAAAGAATATGTAATAATGTAACGGTTTACTAATAAACATCTTATACTTTTTTTTTTTTGCATTCCTGTTAACACGCCATATTTATCTCTAAATATATAGAGTAATCAGGGGGGGGGGGGGGGGTACTCACTCGGCCATAAAACCGTGTCAAAATTATCAAGGGTTTATTCTCTCATAAGTCATCATCAGCACCCCACCTAAAGTCTAACTGTTCCTTACTATGGTAGTGTTAGAATTATGCCATCTGGAACTCTGGTTCTGTGCAGAGCTACTCATTGCGCACGTCTGGGTGCACATCAGAATCCGTCGTCCTCTGGTCGTCTCTGCCTCTGCGTATGGTAAGCAAAAACGTGTCAAGTGCGGAACCGCAAATCAATGGAGTGAGGGGTGGCAGCGTTGCTTTTGCGCACGTGCAACCACCATTCCTTTATGTGTTCTCTGCAAAACCTTCCCCGACTTCGTATGCAACCACTGATCTTTGCTGCTCTTGGCGTCTGGGGTAAAAACCTACAATCTTGCTGGTCTATAACGAATAGTTGAGATTTGTTTGTTTGCACCGTTTGTAAACGTACATTTGTTTAGTTGCACACAACTTTTCTCGTTCTTCGAATATCTTAATCAATGTTTATATAATACGAAAACTGATTATATTGCCTACGTGTGTAGCAAGATGGATGAGAAGGGGGGGGGGGGGGTAAAAACAATGTTAAAAACGGTATTTTCCACATACGGTTAAATTAGGCAGAAAAAGTGGAAACTTTCATTAGAAGTTAAAGATTAGAAATACGGCTACATGTCAGGATATGACGCCATGGACAGGAAGTCGGAAGTGAGATGCGGCAAAGAAGATAGCAAATTTTATCTCTTTGGCAGTTGAGCTGATTGGGTTCGGACGTCTGTTTTTCAAATGTCTGTCTTTGTTCGCCCCCCCCCCCCCTCTATAGAGCGGGTGAGAAAAAGCTTAAGTAATGTGTAACTTTCAAATGCTGTAAAAATAAATAAAACATCAAAAGAGCATGACGACACCATTTAGCAAGTTTTTTTCATTTTTTGTTACATTATTAGTTACCAGAAAAAAAAAGACGGTTGCCATCTGTAAGGGACAGAGCCTATCCTCCTGATGTAAGCGACATAGGATTGATTGTGCCGTGCATAACAGCTATGCTAACTGCAATAAAAGCAGACAGTTATTCACACTGAGACACTTCGAACTTCGCCATGACATGATTGAAAGGGACGGCAGTTGAAAGAAAACTTTGGTTCCCAAAAGAGTTGTACCTGCGAATCTTACACAATCATCGCAACAAGTGAACAACAACTCAGCGTTTACTGCTATATCTCCACTATGACGACCACCACGGCCACCACTACTGAAAGACGTCACTATTCATTGAGCAACTACTTACATGTCAACGAGACTCAGTTGTTTTCTGTCAACGAGAAAACAACTGAGTCATCTGGATTAAAAAAAAAATAACTCCCACACAATGTTACTTGCTTGCTTGCACATTGAATGTATTAAATGATGGACTGAAGGGTGAAGTGGTGAGAGAAGAGGATGACATAAATAATAAGTAAACCTGTAAACAGTTGTCTTTCTAGTCAGTCACTGTGGCAACAAGGGTTTTGATTAGATGACGTGAATATAGTTCTGCTCAGTAGCATTTATGATTGTAAATATTGTGTTAAAGCAATATATATATATATATATATATATATATATATTTCTTCAGCTCGAGCAGCAGGCTCGTTTGCTCAGAGGATAGAGTATCAGACTATCATAATCAGTAGTGACGAATGTCTGGGTTCAAATCTTTGGGTTGATGCGTTCGCTATGTCTAGCCATACTGATGAACCTTGAAAAGATGAAACAGTTGTCTGTGTATGAGTTACACAAACTCTTAGTCGGAAACAAGCTCTGGTGTGCATGTAGTCATTACGACAAATTCATTGTTTGAATCTATGGATGAGAGTTGTTCGCTAATTATCGATGATTGATCCAGGTGAAAACTATCACCAGAATTGCATCTTTTTATCATAAAAATGGACGAAATGATCATGGCTCTCCATTCTTCTCTGCATTCAGTCTTTTTGATTCGTGATTCCAGTGACCCTTTTGAGGCCAACTGTGAACTTGTCTTCCTCTACTCTTTTTGCCGTCGATTTTTCCTAACATCAAGCTTTTCTCAAAGCCGTCCGCCCGCATTATATGGCTGAAGAACTTCAACTGTCTGGCGTGGACAGTATTCAGAAACGATCTGTTATAGTCAGCCTTATGCATGACGTCTTCGGGTTTTTTTTCCTTTCTGTCCATGAGATTCGTAGAATTCTTCTTAGAAACCATATCTCTGCTGCTTCTCAACGACATTCAGCCACTTTCGACAATGTCCAACATTCGCAACCGTAAAGTAGGATTGACCATCTGTACGCCTTCAAGATTCTGATTTTTGTGTTCATTTTTATGTTTCTGTTTTGAAAGATACCCTCCATGCTATGGAAAGCGGATTTGCCAAAGTTATAATAGCATATTTGTATTCATGAAGCATTTGAATCAATTATTTATTCAACATTTTTGGTTGCTTATTAATATTTTATTTTCACCAGTACCACCAAGACAAGCCGAGTATCTCCACTAGAATATATATATATATATATATATGACAAAAAAAGAAAAAAACAGATTCTTGATCCCCTCTACTAAATTTGAATTTTAGAAAATGCCAATATGAATGACAAGACACTTAAGACTGAAACCAAATTGCAATCCCGTTTCCTTAAGCTACGTAAAAGAGGATGGCTTACTAAAGAGAATATGACAGAATATGTCCTGTGAGGTCCCGCACGTCCCAGGATGTATAGGTTACCTAACTTCAATAAGGACAATGTCCCTATGATACCTATTTTATATATGGTAGGCTCATCCCAGCATGAATTGGCCAAATGGTTAGCTGAGATCCTCGCACCTGTCTTGGAGGCATACTCTAGACACTGCATTCCCGACTCTTTTCGGTTTGCAGAATTTATGCGTGAACTTAGGTTTTCTTCAGATACTTAACACCTCTGTTCATTTGATATATCCAGTTCATTTAGCAATGTGCCTCTCAATGAAACTATTGGGATTTGTGCCAATAGTTTCATTGAACTATGATAAAGACTAAGCCACTATTTCTGGAGAATATAGTTGTTGAACTCATGAGTTTATCTACTCAGTCGATTGAGTTCAGTTTTGACACGAACATGTATCACCAAATTGATGGGATAGCAATGGACAGTCCTTTGGGTTCAGTATTGACTAATATTTTTGTCGGATTTCAGGAACAGCTTTTGTTCCAGCAGTTGCCGAAGTCATTGTGTTATTTCTGCTAGGTAGACGATACTCTTGGCATATTTAAATCCCACATAGAAGCTAATGATTTTCTTCGGCAGTTAAATCTACTTAAACTTTGCACTGAAGTTTACAATGGAAGAAGAGGTTAATAACTCATTAGCATTCTTAGACGTTTTGGTCAAAAGATCCGATGAATGCTTTTTAACCAGCATATACAGAAGGCCCATATTTACTAGCCAGTATATAAGCTGGGATTTATTCTCCCCCCCAAAATCAGAAAAATTAATCTGATTAAAACATTGGGTGCTGTTGGTCTGCTCCAGTTCTAAAATAAACGCAGAACTTAAAATAACAGAAATCTTCTCTTCCAATGGTTGTTCTTTAAACACCATTGGAAAATTCATTAAAGACAAAATCGCTGCATTTAAAAAGGAAAACTATTTTTTGCCCCCACAAATGCCCCGTTTATGTGAAATTATCATGGATTGGCACCACAAGTCAAGAATTATCACATAAAATCACTTTGTCTCACTGTTATTTTGCAACCAGCGCGCGAACGGTGTTTCGGACTCGAAGTGCTTTCCACTCTTTTCCACAAAGATGTTATTCCCACCATTCAATACAATCTTCTTGTTTATCATTTCATGGCCAGTGCGAGTCGTTTTCTGTTTTGCACAGGGATCGTTTGAGAAATGATCTCAAGATTGTGGAAGCGGTTGCCATTAATTTGCATCAACCGTCTCTGTGCCAGCAGAAAGAGTACACTCACAGTTTAAAACTGATGGGTGTACGTTGAAATACCTACCTCATATATAATTTTTATTTTTAACCCTCATTCGCCAATTCCTTTTACGGTTCTTTTGACCACAATTTCATCTGTAAGTCCACCTCTATTATATCGTCAACGACTACCTTGACAAAGGGTCGACCGAAAGACGTCTATGTAGCAATAACATCTTTTTATCCTCCATTCATTAATTTCTTTTCTTTTAACCATGTTACGAAAGTAAAAAGAAGAAAAAACAGATACTTTATCCTCTCTACCCATGTTTTTTTTATTTTGGTAATAAAGCCTCTCTTTTTCTCAGTAATGTTGGCTACTTCGTCAATATTATTAAAGTTTATTTTTAAATTTTGTACCTACAAGAATACACACACACTAAATGCGATCATTTCGCTAGCTTTGTCAAGCAGAGAGATTTTGTAGAAGCAGTAGCAGTACTTGTTTGTAGTTATCCGTCAGAATGGGAATGGGACGATGTTATTTTTTTTTTTTATTTTTTTTTTTTTTTACTGGTCTTGTTTTTGAATATGGGTAATGCTGTGCAGATAGATAAAAAATTGGGAAGTTCATATTCTTTTAAAGCATCTTTTAAGAAATTTAGCATAAAATTGAGGCAAACGCCTAAAAGCACGGAGGATGCAGAATATATTAATAAAAATAAAAATCAACAAAGATTTTTTTTTTTTCATTTTAACTTTCAAAAAAAAAAAAAAATTATGCTAAATTTCTTAAAAAATGCTTTAAAAGAATATGAACTTCCCAATTTTTTTATATATTTATTGATTTTATCTAAATATGATGTAAATTTCTTGTTGCTTGCTTTTCCTGTTTCATCTTTTACGAAACAGATTGTATGTATCTTTCTTTTTTTTTTCAGCGATGACGGGATAATGGTTTTCAAATAACCTGTTCATTATCTTTACTTGCTTTTTGTTGAATGGGTCAAAACATCAACACGATGCAACACAGCTGTCTACTATGAGACACCGCCGGCAAGATATTTGTTAAAATCATGAAACAAAGAATTCTCAAACATTAAAGCTTTTGACAGAGTGCCAAGAGACGTTGTCTGGTCGGCTTTGCATAAATTAAGTGGTCAACAAGTGGTTGCTATAGATTGTTCAAGCAATGTACAGAAATGCTTCACGTAGTGTTAGAATTAACAAGACATTTAGTGACAGCTTTAATGTTAAAGTGAGAGTACATCAGGGTTCTGTACTGAGTCAGTCGCTTTTCATTTGTGTCTTAGAAGCGTTGTTCAGGAAGTTGCACATCGGTTGTCAGGAAGATATGTTGTATGATGATGTTTTAGTGTTTATCTGTGAAACAATGGAAGGTTAAATTGGAGACTTGGAGGAATGCTATGGAAAATAAAGGTCTGAGAGTGAATGTTACCAAGACCAAAGTGATGATCAGTGGTTGTAATGTTGGAAAGATCTAGAAAGAGGGAAGCTCTCCCGCTCAGTTTGTGGAAAAAGAGTTGGAAGCAACTTCATTTTTTTTTATGGTAATTGTAAACATTGGATACACAAGAAGTGCAGTGGAATCACATGCAGGTTGAGAGATGATAACAAATTTGTGCGTAAGAAGTGTAAGACAAGGAAGACAGCTGAGAATTCAGATGTGGACAAAGTATATTTGGATGGCAAAACTATTGAGCTGGTCCTGAAGTTTTGTTACTTTGGTGATACCATTGGAGCACAGGGAGGAGCTGGTGCTGATGGCAAGTTAAGAATGGATGGAGTAAGTTCAAGAATCTTCTGCCATTACTAACCAGCAAAACGTTACTACCATCGACCAAGGGAAGAGTCGATCAGGCATGTGTACAGTATGATGATGTATGGAAGTGAAACCTGGCCAGTGAGGGTTGAGGATATGTGTTGCATGGAGAGAAATATGAGAATGATACGATAGATGTGTAATATGAGTCTTAAAGATAAGCTTAGATCTGATGACCTCAGAGGAAGATTAAATTTGGACAGTATATGGAGATGTGTGCAGAACAGGAGACTTTTTTGGTTTAGTCACATTGAAAGAATGGATGAGAGTGTTTGAGTTAGTAAACGTAGAAGAGTTGAGGTAGCAGGGTCAGTTGGTAGGGGAAGATCAAGGAAAACATGGGAGGAAATGATAAGGATGGATTTGAGAGAAAGAGGGATAAATAAAGACCTGTACAGAGATAGGTTAGTTTATAAATCAATTTTTAAAAGACGTCAAATACATGCTAGCATTCCATTTCTCTAAGCACTTCAGATGAAGTGTGCACAATGACAATCAAGAAAACAACATAACAGACGTAAACGAGATGCATTTGTTCGACTTTGGGTTCATTCAAAACTTGATAAACTGCGGCATATCTGTTAAAGAATTATTTCCTTTTTCTTATGAATAATGTATAAGTAAAGTCATTTATTATTTTCTAATTTACATACGTGTTTATGGTGTGTACGGACACACTATGTAAATTAGCTGAAAAAAAAAGAGAGTCACTCTTTCTCTAAATCATCACAGCGACATTAAAAACAATTAGAGAGCGGATGAATGAACACACCGTGAGAGAGGAAGAGAGTTATAAACAGACACGTATCGGATCAAGATAGAGTGAGAGAGGGCGACAGAAATACATAGATAGTTAAGTGAGAAAGGCGTGACTTGTTCAATTAATTACAAATTACGGCTAATTAGAAGAATTAAAATAGAATCTTTTTCAAACATAACTTAATCCCAGAACTAGAGAATATTTTAGTGTGTATGCCATTTAAGTATTAAGGAAGAAAGCCTTGGGGAAATAAACGGATGTTATTGATCTTTCTTGACTGGAGCAATTTCGTTTCGGTTATTTTTCGTTTTGTATTGTCTCCTCTTACCGATGTTAAGTCAATTTCGTACACGATATTTTTAACTCTTCCTGTGGCAACAAAATCATAAAAACAAGAACACTTCGATCAAATTTGCAATAATATAGTTGCATTTCACCATCCGTGATAATTTTTTTCCGAACCATTCTTTCTTCCGAAAAATTATTTTCTAAAGCATTTATTATGGTCTTCTAACCTAATCCTAAATCTAACCCTAACCTAACCCTAACTGGCAGCTACTCAGAGTTAGGGTTAGTGGTAAAAAAAAATTTCTTTAACTGCCCTAAAACACTAGAATGGCTCGGAAATGGGGGATCAATTTATGTTAAGTCTACATACGAAACTGATCTCCCACTCTACATTCTAAAAAACATAATCACTTAAAAAATGTAGAATCTCATTTTTTTTGGGGGGGGGGGGGGGGGTCACCATAGAGTGTTTATCAACAAATGTACAAAAAAAACAAAATTTTTCTCATCACGGTCTTATTTTTTCAAGATAAAGAAAATAACATAACACCATAGTAATAGGCAATACAAAAACCTAAATAAATCGAAACAAAATTATTTAATTCATAAAAGTTCAAAAGTTATTGACTCACATTTAGTATAATAATAGATAAAATAAATTATTCAAAATTGATTTTAAATGTTGCAGAATTTTTTTAATCAAAAGACACATTGTGTCGTCTGAGGCATTTCGAGCTATATGCTGTATTTCTGTTAACTCCGGCGTCTCAATGTTTTCCCACGTTGATCGCGAGATTAGGGTAATGTCCAAACCCTTGTCCAATTGAAATTTAACTAGGTTGCTATGATGATGAGTTTTCTGCGAGATTGAAAATCGATTTTAAATGTTGCAGAATTTGAATTTGATTTGTTCCAGGTTTTTTTTCTTTAATTTCTTGTGTCAAATTTGAATGACTTGTGTGTTTTTACTCTTCTTTGTGTTCGAATTTGAAGTATTCCTGACATTTGTTTTTTGAATAGGCAAAAACGTGAAAAATGCATTTCACCACAATTTCAACAGGCATTCAGAGGGATCTTACTTGCTGGGGTTTATTAACCTTCGTTTGAACACTGTTTGTTGTGGATGGATTATTGGATTGTTGAACCATCATTGTGTCGCATTTCAGGCTTAATAAACGTTGGCATTCCATAGTGAGAACTTTAACTGTGACATCTTTATCTTTGTCCAGTCTTGAAAGTAACCGTGTTCGAATGTCTGAATCCTGTGGAGATTGAAGTCCAGAAATAAATATAAGACATATAAATTGATCCTCTGTGAGAAATTTCATTTGAAATCTTTGGCATTCAAGATTTACTTTACCGGCAAAAGTAATGTAATCATCGGCATTGTTTTCTGACATTTTTAAACAATTATAACGGACGTTGAAATGAAACAAATGTCTCTAAGTTGGTCAATTGTCTCAGAGATGGACAAATCATTCGCTTGTTTAGGAAGAATAAAATTTATGTAACGACTATATTCGTCTGCTCCTATTTTTTTTTTTTGTAGCATCGTCAATATGGGAAAATTTGGTTGAAAAAAGTATTTCCGACTTCCAAACCATGAATCAAAAGTTAATCCTCGATGTTCATCATAGACAAAATGTTTAGTGTTCGCAAAATCATTGGTTATTTTGCTGTTATCCAATGTTTCAGCTGGACGTTGTAAAAAGTGTTTACTTAAAGTTTGCAAAATCCTGATTTGTGATTCCTCAAATAACCTTTGTAGATTTGTTAAAATCTTTTCCAATAAGTTTGGGGAAATCACTATACCTTTTGTAATGATTTTCCTTCAAATAATTTCTTTTTTTTTTTAATTAGAATTAACAGCACATTTAATGACAACCTTAATGTTAAAGTGGAAGTAGATCAAATTTCTGTTGGCATTACATAACCCATAGTTGGTTGCTATGCTGTAAAAAAAAAAAAATAACACCATAAAATTTCTGTACTGAGTCATCTGCTTTTCATTTGTGTTTTAGAATCTTTGTTCATGGAGGTTTGTCCGGGTTGTCCAGAAAAGATGCTTTGTCAATGGAGGTTAGTCTGGGTTGTCCAGAAAAGATCCTTCGTCCATGGAGTTTTGTACGGATTGTCCAGAAAAGATGCTTTGTCAATGGAGGTTTATCTGGGTTGTCCAGAAAATAAGCTTTGTTCATGGAGGTTTGTATGGGTTGTCCAGAAAATATGCTTTGTCCATGAAGTTTTGTCTGTGTTGTCCGGAAAAGATCTTTGTTCATGGAGTTTTGTATGGGTTGTCCGTAAAAGATCCTTCGTCCATGGAGTTTTGTATGGGTTGTCCAGAAAAGATGCTTTGTCAATGGAGGTTTGTCTGGGTTGTCCAGAAAAGAAGCTTTGCTCATGGAGGTTTGTATGGGTTGTCCATAAAAGATCCTTCGTCCATGGAGTTTTGTCTGGTTTGTCCAGATAAGAAGCTTTGTTTATGGAGTTTTGTATGGGTTGTCCGGAAAAGATGCTTTGTCCATGGAGTTTTGTATGGGTTGTCCAGAAAAGATGCGTTGTCCATGGAGTTTTGTCTGGTTTGTCCAGAAAAGAAGCTTTGTTCATGGAGTTTTGTCTGGTTTGTCCAGATAAGAAGCTTTGTTTATGGAGTTTTGTATGGGTTGTCCAGAAAAGATGCTATGTCCATGGAGTTTTGTATGGGTTGTCCAGAAAAGATGCTATGTCCATGGAGTTTTGTATGGGTTGTCAAGAAAAGAAGCTTTGTTCATGGAGTTTTGTATGGGTTGTCCAGAAAAGATGCTTTGATCCATGGAGTTTTGTAAGGGTTGTCCAGAAAAAATGCTTTGTCCATGGAGTTTTGTATGGGTTGTCTAGAAAAGATGCTTTATGGTGATAATTTAGTGCTTGCCTTTTACACACTAGAATGTCTACTTGTTAAAGATTTGGAAGAAAGCTATGGAAAGTTAAGGGCTGATAGTAAAAGTAACCAAGACTAAAGTATTGATCAGGGGTTGTAGTGTTTGGAAATCCCCCAGAATGAGGAAAGTTCCCTTGCTCAATTTGTGAAAAGGAAGTTGATTTTACGTTTAGTGATGTAGTTTTTAGTAATGCATTTTCCACATTTTTGCCGATTCAAAAAACATAAAAAAACATAAATGTTTCAAATTCGCACACAAAGAAGGATTTTTTAATCCCTAAAAAGGCAAAAACACACACACAAGTCATTCAAATTTGACACACAAGAAATTAAAGTAAATGGCCTGAGATTTTTCTAATGAACAGCATTACGTCTGAGGAAACAATCTTAAAACTGCCACATATTTTTAGCAGATTTGGGGTGGGAACTCCTCAAGAAATTCTAGAGATGCGCCTTGCAAGTTATAGAGCTACTCCAAACCTGAATGGCACGAATGCTACTTCACCAGCTGAAGCTCTATTGAATGGCACGAATGCTACTTCACCAGCTGAAGCTCTATTGAATGGCACTAATGCTACTTCACCGGCTGAAGCTCTATTGAACCGGAAAGTATGTTTACCAATGGTTGCCATTCGTCTAGCTGCACAGAATTCTCACAAGAGAAACTTACAGATGAAGCATCAGTTCAACCAACATCATGGTGCAGTAACCTGCACTTTCAGACGGGGACAGAAAGTTTTAGCACGTGACTATCGGAATGGTAATCAAAAGTGGACACAGGCTTACATTTTACACAAAAGCAGAAATGTCATTTATGACATCAATGTGTAGTCTTCTGTTTGGGTTTGAACCAGTTGCGACTCTCACACCTCATAGACACCAATATGCAAGGCACACAAAATATACAGGAAAATACTTTCTCGTTAGAGATATTGTTGGATACATTCAATTTGCAACAACGCACCCCAGTTATGCAAAAGAAACAACCTCGAACTCAACTAAAGACATTACCAAGGAGGCCTGTTCGCATAGAAAATCGTTTGAATCCAATACAAGTAGGCCACATCAAAAAGGGAGATGTTAGGTAGAAAACATTTCTACCTAAGAAAGGAAAATACACATATTAAAGGGAGATAACTTGTCAGAGTTATTCCCCTTGAGAATTTGGAGAGTCATTCAAATTTGACACACAAGAAATTAAAGAAAAAAAACCAACAATTTTGCTGAACAAAGCAAATTCAAACTCTGTTTTTGCAACATTTAAAATCGATTTTCAATCTCGCAGAAAATTCACCACTGTTGCTGTAAATAGCAACCCAGTTACATTTCAATTTGACACGGGTTCGGACATTACCCTCATCTTGCAAACAACATGTGAAAACATTGAGAAGCCAGAGTTAACAGAAACGCAGCATGTAGCTTGAAGTGCGCCAGACGACACAATTCAGGTTACGGGTGAGTTGAGTTGCAATGTGTCTTTTGATAGAAAACATTTACGTGAACATGCTATCTCTCTGATGATTCTGGTTTGAATTTGTTGGGTTTGGACTGGCTAGAGAATTTAGGACTTTTCAATATTCCTCTCGTGCGTGTTTTTAACACTCTAAATATTTCATCAGTTTCTGACATTGATAAACAATTGACAGGAATACTCCAGTCTTAATTTGGAAATGTTTTTCAGGATTGTTTAGGATTTTGCACCAAATCAAAAGCAACTCTCAAATTAAATCTGATGCAAAACCTGTTTTCAGACCCAAACGTCCAGTACCCTATGCTGCACTTAACATAGTGAACAAGGAGTTGGAACGTCTGCAACAAACTAATTATTCCGCATGGGCAGCTCCCATTATTGTGGTTAAAAAAGGCGATGGAAAAGTATGAATATGTGTCGATTATTCCACAGGATTAAACAATTGTTTAAATGCACAGCAGTACCCCTTACCTTTGCCAGAGGATATTTTTTCAAAATTGAATGGCGTAATTTGTTTTGCGAAAATTGATTTTTCAGATGCTTTCCTGCAGTTGGAGGATATGTTACTCACACACTACAACCCATCCATGGATATTATTGCTGTTTCTGATGCGTCTGATTATGATGTTGGAGGTGTCATTTCACATAGCTTTCCCGATGGCAGCTAAAAAGCAATAGCTCATGCATCCAGATCACTGACACCTGTCGAGCGAAACTATAGTCAGATAGAGAAAGAAGCATTGACGATAATTTTTGCGACAAAATATTTCACAAGATGATATATGGACGTCACTTTACCTTGATCACAAATCATAAACCCCTTGTTAGCATTTTCGGATCGAAGAAAGGTGTCCCTGTCTACACAGCCGACCGTCTGCAAAAAATGGGCCACTATGCTGTTGGATTATGATTTCTCCATCAGATTCTATTCGACTGATGCAATCGGACATGCAGATGCTTTATCCAGACTCATGGATAAGCAAACCAAAGTGAAAAAGGATTCAGTTATTTCAGCATTATTTGTGGAACCAGAAATGATTTCAGTACTCTCATCAACTGTCAAAGCACTGCCAGTTACTTCACAAATGATTCGCGAGGCTACAACTTCCGACCTTTTACTCAAATCAGTATTGCACTTCCAACGTACAAAATGGCCTAAGGTATGTAAAGATAAAAACCGTAAACCCTTTTTTCAACATCAATCATCATTGTTTGAGGTTGATGGCTCTATTCTTTTTGGAGAATGTGTTACTGTTCCTTTAAAATTGCAATATTGTGTCTTAAAACAATTTCACTTTGAACACCAAGGTGTTAGTCGAATGAAAGCCTTATAGCACATAGCTATGTCTATTGACCAAACATGGACAAACAATTAGAAAAACTGAGCCAAAACTATTCAAAATGGCAGTTAGCTGCAAAAGCTCAGAGAAAAGCCAAACCCTTTTCATTGGCCTATTCCAGATTCACCCTGGTCACGTCTTCATATTGACTTTGCAGGACCCATTGATGGAAAATGTTTTCTTCTACTAGTAGATGTCTACATCAAATGGCAATGAGATTATGAGATAAACAAACAACCGAACATTTGTTTTTCAACTTTACAAAAATTGAAAAAAAGAAAAAAGAACTTGACTGAGGAAACTGACAAGTTATCTCCCTTTAATATGTGTATTTTCTTTTCTTAGGTAGAAATGCTTTCTACCTAACAAAAAGAAAAAATACTTTTTTGTAAGAAATTAGCAAAAATGATTTCAGTCATAAAAAAACATGAGGATATAAGTATTTGCCACAAAAAATAAATGGAAACACATTTTTTAGTTTTGGGGGGGGGGGAGTAAATAGCTGATAAAAATGGACAAATATCAAGCAAATATTAATGTCTTTTATTTAATATAAGTCCAGTTTATACAGTCAAGATAAAATAATCCCTTTTCCCCTCCTTTTCGATATTACCATATTACAACAAATTTTCAACTCTATACATCTCCGACACGCACACAAAAACAAAATTATATATTTATATATTATCCACCAAAGTAAATTTTAAATTGTCTAAAATTGTTTCACATGTGAAGTAAAAAATAAAATAGAAAAAAATTTTTTAAATTAAAAAAATTTTAATTAAAAAAAAAATGATTTATGTCTAAATAAATTAAAAAAGGAAAGAAAGCAGGAAAAAAGGGGAAAAAAGGAAAGAGTAAAAAAGAAAAGAAATCGGTAAGAAGAGAAAAAGATGAACGAAAAAAATGGAAGAAAGGGGAAAAGATGGAAGGAAAAGGAAGAAAAAAGGGAATGGGAAAAAATCAAAGGAAAAAAGGAGGAAAAAAAGAGAAATATTTTTTTAATGAATATAAAAACTAAGTGCTTTTAGTTGAGGATATCCAAGACCTGCCCCCCCCCCTCAAAGAAAAAATAAATTAACAACATAATAATGAACAATCTGTCAATGTCCAAATGCTATGGCATAATCAGAACTTCAAAAAAAAAAAAAATTAAAAAATAAAAAATAAAAAAAAGATAAATATTGTTCGTTTCGCTATCCGTATCCCTCAAATGAGGAGATAAAACTTCATACAAATAAAACAAAAAATTAATTTTTAGATTTTTTCTTTTCTGACAACTGTCCGTATCAACATTGACTAATGACTAATACAGATGCAACACTTCCAGCAACTGATAGTTAAACACCTCTTTTAATCCGGACAAAATCACGAGAGAGAACTTGATAAACCAACTGCCGCCAGACTAGTTCACTGGGTGACCAACAGATGGCTCCGCATGTTCAATTTGTTTATACTGCACCTGCTGGTTGTAATCTCCCTTTATTTTGAGATTATATCTTTTTTTTTTTGCTTAAATTTGAACCTAGTTATGGCTGCTTTACACCAAAGAAAAAGTTTAAGTTTCTATTAGCAATTTGTGGTGGTTTGGAGACAGGGGAGATGTAGAATTAGTGGGTAAGGGGGTCTTAGGGTTAGGGTGTGTGTTGATGAATTAATATTATGATGAAATCAGATGGTGTGGCAAAAACAGTTAATCCGGCAAGACTCTGAAACCAAGGATGCTGGAAAATCGGTGTTGCACCCGTATATGTTTGGAGACATAGAATCAACAGCACATAGTGACTGCCATTTTCTCATCTGAAAAATGCAAGGTGAGAAACTGCCAGTTACTATGTCTCCATCCAAACAGATCTACATGAGCTCTATCAGTGACATTGAGCACTCTCCCTTATTATATATATATATGTATCAGTGACAGTGGTCACCTATATGAAAGACATGACACAAAACCGTATTTACCTATATTAGTAAGAAGCTGTGGTGTTAAACAAACACGGGTCTATGTCCATTAAATTCCAAATGAGCTTTATCAGTGACATTGAGCACTCTTTCTTATAAATATATATATATATATATATATATATGGGTATTTATTATTCCAAAGTTATTATAAAATTTTGAAATAAACATTTATAAGCTCTATTTAACATTACTAAGCATCAAGGTTTTTATTTGCAATTGGAAGCAGATTCTCATACGAATCGATTGGAATTATATAAAAGTTATTTTATATTATCATTATCACACATATATATATATATATATATATATATACAGAGAGAGAGAGAGAGGGGGGGGAGTATTAGAAGGCTATCACAATGCAAGAAATGGAGTTATGTCCATCCTCCAGAGAGTTTTGTTGGTGCAGTGGATGTGACCGGCCATTCGGGTTTCAAATCTCAGTGTGAATGTGTTTACTACGTCTAGCCACACTGATGAGTAAAATTAAATTTGCAGGTTTATATATATATATATATATATATATACATATATATATATATACAGAGAGAGAGAGAGGGGGGGAGTATTAGAAGGCTATCATAATGCAAGAAATGGAAATATGTTGGTGTTGAGAAGACAAAAACAAGTGATTTTTTTATATATACTTTTGTAAAAAAAATTTATGATTTTTTTTTCTATATAGCAAATATATATAAAATATATATATATATATATATTTCAAAAAATTATAAAAATTTTTTGAAAAAATATATTTAAAAAAATCACTTGTTTTTGTCTTACTTCTCAACGCCGACATATTTCCATTTATTGCATTGTAATAGCCTTCTAATACTCCTCTATATACGTATTACACACAATGTTTCAAGCAAACTACCTCTCCTTATTATATATATATATATATATATATATATATATACATACATTATATATTCATGAATTTTACACAAGTATTATGCTCTTATAGAATAATCTAGCACTATTAGATTTATTTCCACCCAACAGAATCAACAAATATAGATGTATAAGATATTATTTAATGAAATATTCTTAACGTTGATATTTTTTTTTTGAATGATGAGTCTAAATACTCAAACGCAAAATAAACATTAGAGAAAATTGCAATCCTGACTGGATTCGACCCTGTGCTCCGAAAAGACACTCTTGACGTCAGGGGTGCTATAAACAAACTTTGTCACAGAAGAATAAGCAATTAAGCCAGATTAATGCACGTGTGACCTCCCCCCCCCATGTCTCCAAATCATTCATAAAGTAATTTCATTTCATTTATTCACTTACATTTGATGCTTGTTTAAATATCTAATAATCCCTGGTCGTTTCGGGACATGACAGGTGTATAATTAATAGGGAGGGGATTATTATTACGGTGAAACTCGATAGATTGGCAAAAGGGTAAATCTAGCAAGGGTGCGGAATCAAGGGTGCGGAATCAAGGGTGCTGGAAAATCGGTGTTGCATCTGTATTCCATTTTTTTGTTTTGCATGTTTTTAAAAGATCAAAGCAGTTCCCAGTTTGTCAACACTGGCCATTGTTTTTTGCATAAAAAATTAGTGCATAGGTTATGTAATATTTTTATACAGATTTTTCTATTGATATTTTAACTACGTTTCGACCGGTGCACTGTCTCGTTTTCTTCGTTAATGAATGATAATGTTTTCCAAGCCTTTAAATATGATTGCCGTATATTATTTGTGTATTTTGTAGGCTGTTGTTTGCTGCATATTTAAATCCAATGAATTGATAATTTTGAATATTATTTTCTAACTAAAAATCTAAACCCAACAATTCACAAGAATTCATGTATGTTTATTGGATACATGCATTTTTATGAATTGTTGAATTTAGATTTTTTTAAATCCTTTAGTGTTATTAATTTTTCATCAACAGTTCCTATATTTAATTCATATCTATAATAATGTTTCCCCTCTCTTTCTTTCTCTAATATTGAAGTTCTACCCCCAAATGGGATGGTGAGAGCACTTACATCTTCCATGCATGCTAAGGCAGAAGGGGTTAAAGTTTTCTTGCAGACTTTAAAAGAATAAAAATTAGTTAACATTTCATTTTTTTTTCATTTTGATGTTTGCTCACAGAGCAAAAATGTTATTTGAACGAGAGCCAAACGGGGGGGGGGGGGGGGTAAAAAAAAAAGGAAGAAAGAGTCAAAGCAAAAAAAAAGGAAGAGAGAGAGTCAAAGCAAAAAAAGGAAGAGAGAGTCAAAGAAAAAAAAGGAAGAGAGAGTCAAAGAAAAAAAAGGAAGAGAGAGAGTCAAAGAAAAAAAAAGGAAGAGAGAGAGTCAAAGAAAAAAAAGGAAGAGAGAGAGTCAAAGAAAAAAAAGGAAGAGAGAGAGTCAAAGAAAAAAAGGAAGAGAGAGATTCAAAGAAAAAAAGGAAGAGAGAGAGAGTCAAAGAAAAAAAAGGAAGAGAGTCAAAGAAATAGATCAAAGAGAATAAAGTAATGTGAAGATCTGAGCATCAAAAAAGATATGGAGAGACAGAAAAGGGTCGGGAGAGAGATATAGAGAGGGTGAGAAAAAAAGGAAAAAACTAAAATAAAAAAAAATACAAAAACAATTTGTGACAGTGAAATTGGATGTAATGAGACAAAAAACACATGAAAAAAAAAAATTTTCTTTTTCATTTTCTTTGAAACGAAAAAAATAAAATTGAAACAAATGATGAAACACTGTCCAATTCGAAATCTATTTTAATTCTTAGAATAATGATAAGAACACAAATAAACTTTAACAGGTGCCCCCCCCTCCTGCATAATTGTCTCTCGCCTCAAATGTAAACAGCCCCCCCCCCCTTTGTTTTTCAGCCATTTAACACGAAAAAAAAACGTGTGCATCTCGGAAAATAGTTTAATTTGAGAGGAAACAAGGCTGTCCTTTTGTTTTTATGTGTCGTTAATATTAAGGAATGGATATCACATGTAGGTTACTTTTTTTTACGAGACATTAGAGAGAGATAGAGCGAGGAGAGGGAGAGAGAGATAGAGCGGGGAGAGGGAGAGAGATAGAGCGAGGAGAGCGGGAGAGAGATAGAGCGGGGAGAGGGAGAGAGATAGAGCGAGGAGAAAGAGAGAGAGATAGAGCGGGGAGAGGGAGAGAGATAGAGCGAGGAGAGCGGGAGAGAGATAGAGCGAGGAGAGCAGGAGAGAGATAGAGCGAGGAGAGCGGGAGAGAGATAGTGGGAGAGATGGAAAGCGAGAGAGAGGTAGAGCGGAGAGAGCGAGAGAGAGAGGTAGAGCGGAGAGAGCGAGAGAGAGAGGTAGAGCGGAGAGAGCGAGAGAGAGAGGTAGAGCGGAGAGAGCGAGAGAGAGAGGTAGAGCGGAGAGAGCGAGAGAGAGAGGTAGAGCGGAGAGAGCGAGAGAGAGAGGTAGAGCGGAGAGAGCGAGAGAGAGAGGTAGAGCGGAGAGAGCGAGAGAGAGAGGTAGAGCGGAGAGAGCGAGAGAGAGAGGTAGAGCGGAGAGAGCGAGAGAGAGAGGTAGAGCGGAGAGAGCGAGAGAGAGAGGTAGAGCGGAGAGAGCGAGAGAGAGAGGTAGAGCGGAGAGAGCGAGAGAGAGAGGTAGAGCGGAGAGAGCGAGAGAGAGAGGTAGAGCGGAGAGAGCGAGAGAGAGAGGTAGAGCGGAGAGAGCGAGAGAGAGAGGTAGAGCGGAGAGAGCGAGAGAGAGAGGTAGAGCGGAGAGAGCGAGAGAGAGAGGTAGAGCGGAGAGAGCGAGAGAGAGAGGTAGAGCGGAGAGAGCGAGAGAGAGAGGTAGAGCGGAGAGAGCGAGAGAGAGAGAGGTAGAGCGGAGAGAGCGAGAGAGAGAGCGGGGAGAGCGGAGAGAGCGAGAGAGAGAGCGGGGAGAGCGAGAGAGAGCGGGGAGAGCGAGAGAGAGCGGGGAGAGCGAGAGAGAGCGGGGAGAGCGAGAGAGAGAGAGAGAGCGGGAGAGAGAGAGAGAGCGGGAGAGAGAGAGAGAGCGGGGAGAGAGAGAGAGAGAGAGCGGGGAGAGAGAGAGAGAGAGAGCGGGGAGAGAGAGAGAGAGAGAGCGGGGAGAGAGAGAGAGAGCGGGGAGAGCGAGAGAGAGCGGGGAGAGCGAGAGAGAGCGGGGAGAGCGAGAGAGAGAGAGAGAGCGGGGAGAGAGAGAGAGAGAGAGCGGGGAGAGAGAGAGAGAGAGAGCGGGGAGAGAGAGAGAGAGCGGGGAGAGCGAGAGAGAGCGGGGAGAGCAAGAGAGAGCGGGGAGAGCGAGAGAGAGCGGGGAGAGCGAGAGAGAGCGGGGAGAGCGGGGTGAGCGAGAGAGAGCGGGGAGAGCGAGAGAGAGCGGGGAGAGCGGGGAGAGCGAGAGAGAGCGGGGAGAGCGAGAGAGAGCGGGGAGAGCGAGAGAGAGCGGGAGAGAGCGGGGAGAGCGAGAGAGAGCGGGGAGAGCGAGAGAGAGCGGGGAGAGCGAGAGAGAGCGGGGAGAGCGAGAGAGAGCGGGGAGAGCGAGAGAGAGCGGGGAGAGCGAGAGTGAGCGTGGAGAGAGCGGGAGAGAGAGAGAGAGAGAGAGAGAGAGATAGAGTGAGGACAGGAAGAGAGAAAGAGAGAGCGTAGAAAGAGAAAGAGAGCGTAGAAAGAGAAAGAGAGAGCGTAGAAAGAGAAAGAGAAAGAGAGCGTAGAAAGAGAAAGAGAGAGCGTAGAAAGAGAAAGAGAGAGCGTAGAAAGAGAAAGAGAGAGCGTAGAAAGAAAGAGCGTAGATGTAGAAAGAGAGAGAGAAAGAGAGAGAGAGGTAGAGAGAAAGAGAGGTAGACAGAAATAGAGAAAGAGAGAGGTAGAAAGAGAGAGAGAGAGAGAGGTAGAAAGAAACCTGTGAGAGAGAGAGAGAGAGAAAGAGAAGAAGGAAATAGAGTCTGGTCGAGTGTATATACGCCTTTTGAGTGCGCCAGTGTGTGTGTGTCCATGCCCCATCTGCATCTAACAGTAGGAGCCGATCTCTGTTCTTTTTTGCGTCGTCAAATCATAGTTGTCCAATGTTGTCGTAGTCATCGTCCCCTGAAAGTGGTCAGCGCAAGTGTCTAAGCGACGCCAAAATCATTCGTTTGGTATCACTTTAAACGTTTTACCCGTACGGGTGAAGAATTTCCTCAAGATTGATCGCATCTCGGGCTTCAAATCAAACACCATCGTATCGCAAAGGAACGGATAATAAACCGAAGCATGAGCACGGAACTGAAATGACAAAAACACAAAGGAATCAAGAAACGACGGAAAATAACCGGAAAAAATAAGTAAATAAATTTTTTTAAAAATAGATTTGGAAGACGAAAAAAGGAACGATCAATTTGGTTTGATCGTTTCATTCTACAGAATACAATTCAATTAACGATTCAAATATTTATTTCCATCAAATATTTTGCGCCTAAAGTTATTATTTATTTTCATCAAATATTTTGCGCCTAAAGTTATTAATATTTATTTCCATCAAATATTTTGGGCCTAAAGTGATTAATATTTATTTCCATCAAATATTTTGGGCCTAAAGTTATTAATATTTATTTCCATCAAATATTTTGGGCCTAAAGTTATTAATATTTATTTTCATCAAATATTTTGGGCCTAAAGTTATTAATAATTATTTCCATCAAATATTTTGAGCCTAAAGTGATTAATAATTATTTCCATCAAATATTTTGGGCCTAAAGTTATTAATATTTATTTCAATCAACTATTTTGGGCCTAAAGTTATTAATATTTATTTTCATCAAATATTTTGGGCCTAAAGTTATTAATAATTATTTTCATCAAATATTTTGGGCCTAAAGTTATTAATAATTATTTCCATCAAATATTTTGGGCCTAAAGTTATAAATATTTATTTTCATCAAATATTTTGGGCCTAAAGTGATTAATATTTATTTCCATCAAATATTTTAGGCCTAAAATTATTAATATTTATTTTCATCAAATATTTTGGGCCAAAAGTTATTAATATTTCAAAATATTTAATAGATTTGGTATAATGGAAAGAGTGTTCACTAATGGGTCGGCAGGCCGGGGTTCAATCTTTGGTCAAGTCATAGCAAAGGCTAAAAAAAAATGATACTTTATGTATCATTGCTAAACACTCAGAATTATAACATGGGGATCAAGGGTAAGTGGAGGATTCAAATGAAAGCAGTTGCACCCACCCCTACATTTAGATGTAGTAGATAATAAAAAGAAAGCCTTCAGTTTGCCATCGATTCTAGTTGATCCATTTATTTTTTTTTATTATATATAATGGATTCTATTTTGTATATGAATGGTTCATAGATTTGTTTGTTTTGTCGGCGTATATTTTGTAATCTGTAATTGATCAATTTTATTTAACTCACAGATGGGACCCTGACAGGTACTACAAGGTGAACTCCTAAAAAATACCATCCATGGAATCGTTAATAAAATTCACAATTCTTTCTAAAGTGCAATTATATTTGGTACAAATAAACTTCAGACTATGCCCGACTTGTCCACCAAGTTTCAGTCATGAATATCCAACAGTCATTGTTTTATCGCCGTTCAATATGGTCCAAACATGCACTTCTGCGTTGATCAATACTGCATGCAACCTAGTTGTTGTTAAAAAGTTTTAAGCAGATGAACTAGGTGTTGTAAGAGACGAACAGATATGTCAATGGGATGGCGAAACTCTTCACACTTCAAATGATACGTTGGAATGGCTGCGGGGACACTTTGGGGATCGTTTCATCAGTAAGTGTGATCCTGAATGGGCTTCACACTCACCAAACCCTAACTCCCCAGTGGAGTTATCTCAAAAATAATGTCTATCGAAACAATCCTCAAACTATTCCTGGACTAAAGTGCGCCATCACAGCCCAAATCAGGACAGTGCCAAGAGAGGAAGGTATGAGTATTTTTGAGGGGTCACCTTGTACTAATCAGATTCAGAGTGGGCCTGGAATTACTGGAATTACTATGCGGTGATTTCACCCTCCATGCATCTCAGCAGCACGATGCGATGCACAAATTACAGCCTCTCAATAGTGAATGGCCGTCCGTGCATGGTAAAGAGCCACATCCTTCATGAGGTCACCCTGTTAATATACATGGGCAAAACAGAACACAACGGTCAGTAATTACTCACTGATAATAACCGGTGGTGTTTCCTGGAGTCTGAGTGACAACAAGCCTCTCCAGATTTCCAGTACTCTCCACCTCTTTTCGATAACCATTGCAAATTATTTTGCAGTATCGCAACAGCCGCTAACCATTGATTTCTCGCTGGTAACGACCATTGGTCTCCTCTAGTTGTTTGGTTGTTTTGTTTTACAGCGTATCAACCCTTTTCGTATTATTTTATGCTAAATCCAATCATTTTGGTAAAAGTTTTTTATGCTTCAAGTTCTTTATATCTTCAAATGCTTATTCATGGTGTTTATTCATGGTGTTTCTTTTACAGCATATCAACCTTTTTGGGTTATTTTATGCTGAAACCGGTCATTTTGGTAAAAGTTTTGGGGAAGGGAGGGATACAAGGGACGGGGGGATTGTTTTTTATTTTTGGCTTTGCAGAACATGATCAAGTTTTTCAAAGAGAAAAAAAAACAATAAAACATCAATGTTTGGTGCATTTTGAGTCAGGAAGCCGATATCTTCAGACAACCTGATCTGGTAGCACCAGAGGTCTCGTTTGGGAGGCAATAAGCCTCCCCAAGATCCCAAAACTCTCCACATTCTTCAGCAGAGGTCTGGTCAGTGCTCTCCCTCCTCGGTCTTCCCATCCTCCTTGACCCTTCATGATTATTTTGTGTGGTATCAGCCGAGGCTGGTGCCATCACATTTCTTTTTTTTAGGGGGTGGGGGGGTCTTCCTATTGTAACTTCAAGGTGACTGGTTACCGTTCGTAGCTTATGCAGGTTGGTTTCAGCATTAAAGGATTTTCTTTATGATTGCAGCTGTTTCTAGCATTGCTGTCCTTTGTAAGGTCTCAGTGATCCCTTTGATTCCAATTTCTCGCAGTCTTTTTTCCAGTTTTTTTTTTTTTTTTACTGTTCCTAGTGCTCCGACAATTACTGGTATTATATTGACTTTCCTCATACTTCATACCCCTTTCAATTCTCTGGCAATTTCTATGTATTTTCTTCGTTTTTCCATCTCCTTGATCTTCACTCTGTGATCTGCTGGAACGGTAAAATCTATGATTTGGCAGAATTTTTCCTTCTTGTTGATTATTATGACATCCAGTCTCCTTACTTGTATGAGTTTGCATTATTATTATTATTATTATTATCATCAATACAAGAAATAGTTTGACAACTCTATGATAGATTTGATAGGCTATAAGAGCTTCATACCAAATTTAGTGTAATTCTAATAAGTAGTTTTAGTGCCAATAAGTGTTTATTGTTTGCAGCAGTGTTAACATTTTAACCCCTTCAACCAATGACACACCTGCCATCTCAAGGTGTCTTCATGTCAAATTTGACCAATAGTTTTGGAATCTGTAAGTGAGCAAGAGACAGACAAAATAAATGCCCAATTAGAATCGGTATTTACTTTCTCATTATCAATGTCTAGAGGTCTACGTAAAAGTAAGCTGGATTTGTTCTCGACTTAGGAATAGGGGAAAGTATACAGCCAGTTGTCTTTTTCGATGTTGTTACCTTGACTACAGCACAGCCCAAAATAATAATAAATATGTCTGTAAAAGTAGGTCAAGTCTCTTCTCGACTGGGAGAAGAAAGTATACTGTCAGCTGTCTTTTTTGACTCCTTCTGGATGGACTTTAATGTTGTTCCCATTTACTTAAATGTTGTTCCCATTTACTTTAATGTTGTTACCATTTACTTTAATGTTGTTACCATTTACTTTAATGTTGTAACCATTTACTTTAATGTTGTTACCATTTACTTTAATGTTGTTACCATTTACTTTAATGTTGTAACCATTTACTTTAATGTTGTTACCATTTACTTTAATGTTGTTACCATTTACTTTAATGTTGTTACCATTTACTTAAATGTTGTAACCATTTACTTTAATGTTGTTACCATTTACTTTAATGTTGTTACCATTTACTTTAATGTTGTTACCATTTACTTTAATGTTGTTACCATTTACTTTAATGTTGTTACCATTTACCTTAATGTTGTAACCATTTACTTTAATGTTGTTACCATTTACTTTAATGTTGTTCCCATTTACTTTAATGTTGTTACCATTTACTTTAATGTTGTTACCATTTACCTTAATGTTGTAACCATTTACTTTAATGTTGTAACCATTTACTTTAATGTTGTTACCATTTACTTTAATGTTGTTACCATTTACTTTAATGTTGTTACCATTTACTTTAATGTTGTTACCATTTACTTTAATGTTGTTACCATTTACTTTAATGTTGTTACCATTTACTTTGATGTTGTTACCATTTACTTTGATGTTGTTACCATTTACTTTAATGCTGTAACCATTTACTTTAATGTTGTTACCATTTACTTTAATGTTGTTACCATTTACTTTAATGTTGTTACCATTTACTTTAATGTTGTTACCATTTACTTTAATGTTGTAACCATTTACTTTAATGTTGTTACCATTTACTTTAATGTTGTTACCATTTACTTTGATGTTGTTACCATTTACTTTAATGTTGTTACCATTTACTTTAATGTTGTTACCATTTACTTTAATGCTGTAACCATTTACTTTAATGTTGTTACCATTTACTTTGATGTTGTTACCATTTACTTTAATGTTGTTACCATTTACTTTAATGTTGTTACCATTTACTTTAATGTTGTTACCATTTACTTTAATGTTGTTACCATTTACTTTAATGTTGTTACCATTTACTTTAATGTTGTTACCATTTACTTTAATGTTGTTACCATTTACTTTAATGTTGTTACCATTTACTTTAATGTTGTTACCATTTACTTTAATGTTGTTACCATTTACTTTAATGTTGTTACCATTTACTTTAATGTTGTTACCATTTACTTTAATGTTGTTACCATTTACTTTAATGTTGTAACCATTTACTTTAATGTTGTTACCATTTACTTTAATGTTGTTACCATTTACTTTGATGTTGTTACCATTTACTTTAATGTTGTTACCATTTACTTTAATGCTGTAACCATTTACTTTAATGTTGTTACCATTTACTTTAATGTTGTTACCATTTACTTTAATGTTGTTACCATTTACTTTAATGTTGTTACCATTTACTTTAATGTTGTTACCATTTACTTTAATGTTGTAACCATTTACTTTAATGCTGTAACCATTTACTTTAATGTTGTTATCATTTACTTAGATGAGCAACCATTTGGGAATGCTGGATGCTTTATGTAAGTTATGCAAGTTGAGGACAAGTACCAATCTGCAAATACAACAACCATAACAGTCCTAAGCTCTCCGTTGTGATCTGCTCTAACTAGACACTGGATGTCGATAAAAAATCGAATTCATAATTATCTATATTGGATTTACTCATGATAAAAAAATTTTTTAATTTTTAAATCCTCCCAGGTTTTATATCTTTCTTTGAGGGAAGAGGTAATGTAAGATTTGTTCTGGTGTTATGAGATCATCTTCCCAGGGACTACCTTCTCTGTTTGGAGGGGACGGGGTAGCATACTATCTGTTCTGTTGTCATGATATCATCTTCCCAGGCATTAACTTTTCCTTGAGCGGGGTGCGTTCGTCATGGTATTATGCTCTCAGTCATTTGGGGTCAGTGAAATATGTTTGTTCGGCATTATATCATTCTCTCAGATTAGCAAAAATATGCGGCTGGAGGGACACTGTTACAATGACTATACCATAACCAAAACAGTTGTATCAAACATACAAAATATACTGTCTGATATAATTTTTGACTTGTCCTGAACTGCTTCCATGTTGTTACCATGACTACAGCACAGCATAAAACTAAAAACATGTCTATATAAAAGTAGGTCACGTCTCTTCTTGACTGAACTGGATATTGAATTTAATCATGATAAAAAAAAAAAATTTTAATTTTTAAATTATAAAGTGTTTAACTTTTATTTGACTCTTTCCATATGGTAGAGGAGTGATGAGAATGAATATGTAGAAAGGGGGGTTAGGGGTACATACCTGGTCCTCGTTCATCTTCAGGAGGCGTGTGAGTAAAAGAATGAGCAGACTATTCCAGGATTCCCGATGACTATCCGACTGCAGGGATAAGAAATATTCAAGCGCTTCTTTGCACACACTGAAACGAAAGAAGGGGGGGGGGGGTTAAAAATTGTTAAATAACAGAAAAATAAATTTTATGTCAAGAGAAATTGACCGCAGATGGTGAAATTTTAATGCAAACTAAATATCTCACTCCTGAAAACGACTCATGAAAACTGTCAAAAGCTCTTGTGAGTATTCAAAGTAGGTATCCCAAACAGGCCTGTTTATGCTGTGAAAATGGGTAAAAACAATGAAATTTTTGTAAAATTTAACTTAGGATATCTCAGCTATTTATCAGGTTATAGCTATGAAATTAGTATCTAAATAAAATGTAATCTTTCTTCTTTCTAATGATGTTATTTTTTTTATTGTGTACGATGATTAGGTTTTTTTTTGCAGGTTGATTTGAATTATGTAACTATTTTAATCACAAATGCGTTTAGTTCCACGTTTTTTCAACAACAAATTTTTAGTCCTAATTTTAAATGCCTGTGCCATTCACAATATTGCGAATTTAACTTTGAAAAATCATTCCATCTTATAAAAAAAAGGTTATCCTTCTATTTGGTAGAAGAAGTATAGAATTTTAAGTTAATTTTCATGAAAAATTTCCAAGTTGAAAACTTTAGTGAATAAAATATAAAAATTTAATTTTAAAATAACTTGTCATTTATACCATTATATAAAGCAGGGTTTACCCAATAATAAAAAATCGTTACACATCGCAAATGGCTTGAATATAAAAAGAGCCCGTGTTTTGAACTTTGAGTCATTTTTTCCCGAGTGAAGTTGAACACATCAAACTGAAATTCAACTCTCTCTATAATGGACATTTCAGTTTCAAGAAATATATATAATCAGCATGAATTATATAATCATTATGTAATGTGAATGATTATTTTTTTATAATCATTCATTTACTTTTTGATATTTTTTTTTAATTACTTATTTTACATATTTAATATCAAGCTAACATGGTGAAAATTTAAAAAAATTGGTCGATTTTCAGTCACTGAAAAAAACAAAATTAAAATTCAGCAGTTGGAAGAAAGATCTATTGCAAATCAAATAGCAGTTCAAGGAAGAGAACTCCATGGATTTCAAAATGCAATATTATAAAATATATTTTTTTTAAATTATAATAATGTTTTTTTTAGCAGGAACAGATTGTTATAAAATTATAAAATAATGTAAAATATATTTTTAATAATCTGTAGTTATTTATTTAAATGTTAGTTGCATATTTCTTTGTCATGGTACTCTTAAGATGAGCAAAACGGAATTATATGTTAATTGGTTTGATCTGAAAAAGTATAAAGGGTGTCAATAGGTATTTAAATTCAAAAGTTATTTAATAAGAGTAAAAATAAACTAAATTATAAATAAATATTTGAGTTATAATATTTATTACATATGAAAGAGCTCTATCAGATGTTTAAAAGAATTTTGGTACTTTTATAGATGACGCACCATGTTTTTGTGACTTCGCATCATCAACGTTCGGACAGGTTACGGAAGCGCCCGAGAGTTGACGAGGTGAAAACTGCCAAACACTAAAGTGAAGACTGGCAGCCGATGAATTACGATAAAGAAAATCAAACTAATATACATATATAAAAATACAGAACAAACAAACCATAGCTGAAAAACTTATTAATTAGATGTTTATTTTTGTTTTTTTTTGTCAAAGGAACCATTGTTAATCAAATGTTTTTAAATAAAATGTTTTTTGTTTGTGCACCGGAAAGTTTTAAAAGATGATTTTGTTTGATTTGTTAAGCATATGTTTTTGTTTTTTCATTTTTTTTTTCCAATGTTTTTTTTTTACATGTTTTTTCAAAATTTCAATTAATCCTTCAATGAGCTGACATAGATTATAGAAATGCGATTAATTTCTTCCAAAAGTTATCGGCTGCTTGCTGTAGGCTGATTGTCTAATGCCAGCTGCAACCCGATTGGTTAATAGTTTCGTCAACTCTCGGGCGCTTCCGAGACCTGCCCGAACGTTGATGGCGCGAATTCACGGAAACATGGTGCGTCAGCTATAAGAGTATCATAATATTTTATAGGCAAAAAGGAAGAATTATAATAAATCTATTCGAAAGAAATTTTATACAAATCCGGGGATGACTTATATGGCCTAGGCAGGTTGGTACAGGGAAAAAGGAGGGGGGGGGAATAGTAATTTGTATGGGTATTGGTGGAGTTCTATAATAAGATATTAAAATAAAATTAAAATATAGGGTTGTAGTAGTAATAATAATAATCATAATAATAATAATAGCATATGTGAAATAAGAGATTGTGTTAAATATAGTTTAGAGATATGGAATCAAATATTTAAAAATTTATATAAGTATTATTATTATTATCTAGTTATTTTTTAGTATATTCTTTTACTATCATAATCATTTTGTTAGAATATTTATAAATATTTTTTATTTAAAAAATTAAAAAGTAAAAATATAAAATAATTAAAAACATATTAAAAATTAAAAAATTTTGAATTACGAAATTTAAAAAATGAGAATGAAAATTTATTTTAATTTAAAACTTAAAAATTTTTCATGATACAATTGAAAATATATTTATAAAAATTCTCATATCCTTGAATAATAGATATATATGTATATATATATGGTTAGATTTAATTTTTTCATATATGCAGGTATTTTCATATTTTTTTATGCAAACAAATGTATAATTTGGATAGAAAAAAATGTGATGATCTGAGCCAATGTCACCATTTTTGTTTGTTTCAGGAACAATGATTTTTGGGGGGTTTGTTCTTACCATATTAATTTTTTCTGGATTTCCTCTTTCGAGCTGATCCGGTTTTCATCTTTATTCATTCTAAATAAAATCCGCAACAAACATGCAAGACTTTGCGTCTCTTGCTTTAACAGATTCGGCTTCGCTTTTCCTTTGAAACCTGAAAAGATCATAAAAAAGAAGAAAGAGTGTTATGGATGCAACAGCATTTACGCTACAACACGGATTTAGATGCACATAAGCATCTCTTTAAGATGCTCTGTCTGTCTATCCAGCACGCTAAGGTTTAAAATCAAAGTTTTAGATGCGTCCGTACATTTTTGTGAGACATTCTGTCAGTCGGTTGCTCTTATGTTTGAAATAGGATTTTTATCGTTGAATGTGCAGATTGAACGGACGTAAATCTTTTCTTGTTTTACAAATGTTTCGACTAAAGAGAATTTGTTTTTCTCTTTTAATGATGAATGACACATTTACAAACATGATTCAACAAATAAACCGGTTGATGATAACGATGATTCAACAAATAAACCGGTTGATGATAACGACGATTCAACAAATAAACCGGTTGATGATAACGACGATTCAACAAATAAACCGGTTGATGATAACGACGATTCAACAAATAAACCGGTTGATGATAACGACGATTCAACAAATAAACCGGTTGATGATAACGATGATTCAACAAATAAACCGGTTGATGATAACGACGATTCAACAAATAAACCGGTTGATGATAACGATGATTCAACAAATAAACCGGTTGATGATAACGACGATTCAACAAGATTGATCGCAGCAAAACTTTTAAAAATGAAATTATTTCAAAAACTGAAATGTTCACACGCAACAATGTTGAAATAAAATAAGCATTTAATTCTCATTCAATTCACTTGCATGACGAATTGCCGCACAGGAGAAAAATCACCAAATATGGCTAAATAATGCAGAGGTTTTATGTTGAACAATACAAACAAAAGGAGAACATAAGCTGTTTTCATTAAAAAAAATTATGACCTTTTTAACTTAACCACTCACATGAAAAATGTTGCAATACTAAAAACTGACAATTAAAATAACATAATACATATCACTTTATGAAGCCATTTTTGCAGTTTAAATATATACATTTAAGACAAGGAGTTCAGATGGGTGATATAAGATGGGGTTTCGACCTTTGCTATTTGCAAAGTTCAAAATTAATTTTCAAAATTTCCACAACTTTGGAAACCGTTTGAATTGCTGATTTTTAATTTCTATAATTTTTAAGTTATAAATAAAAAATTTTAATTGGGAAGGGGTTATTTTCATTGATTTGGCATAAAATTGTTTTTTTACGTAAAAGTAATAGAATTTATAGAAAATTGTTGGATACCAAAAAGAAAACTCTTGAAAATAAGCTTGGCATTTGAATGTATTAAACAGAGAACTGACTCTTTCGTCATGCAAGCCAAACAAAATTGACATAAAAGATCCCTCTCTCCCCTTCAATAACAATGTAAGTAAATATAGTTGAAGCATGAAACGTTTTATTATTTTTTGGTTTTTTGTTTTAAACAATGTTTTTCGTATTACTCACCGGCTTTCCATAAGATGTTCCGCTGTTCATGATTGGAATTGAAGGCTTTGGCAAATTTATGGGATTCCAAGAGACAATCAGAGAGAAGAAAGAGTTGGTCATTGTCGAGGAAAGGATACATTCCTTGTTCCTCTTTCTGTTGATGGCTGCCATCATAGGAAGGGCTGCCACCTTCACTCCAATTTGCCTAGAAACAAAGAAATCAGATCCCACTCAGTCAATAAAAATGGTGACAAATTTCAACAAAACTTACCAACAAATTTAGTTGTACAAAATGTTTCAATATATCGACTTGCTTGAGTTATGTCCATCCTCCAGAGAGCTTTGTTGGTGCAGTGGATGTGACCGGGCCATTCGTGTTTCAAATCTCAGTGTGAATGTGTTTGCTACGTCTAGCCACACTGATGAGTCAAATTAAATTTGTAGGTTTATATATATATATATATATATATATATATATATATATATATATATTTATTTATTTATTTATTACATAATATATTTACATATTGGATTCTGTCATACCAAAGGTTTCATGCCGATAAATCAGCAATTACTCAACGACAAACCAAATTAACTTTTGAAACGTTGCTTTATCACCGTCTAGTGTTGAAAAACAGTGTGTGGTCTCACCCGTCTCTTGATTAAAAATGGTTGGGGTTGTTGTTTTAAAGTCTAATATACACTTATAAATTAGGTAGGGGATTTGCTTTCATGGGTGTGTGTGTGTGTATATATATATATATATATAGTGAAGCTACCAACATTTGTAAAAAAACTTTTTTCAAAAAGCTTTAAAATTTTGAAGGTTACAAGGTTTTTTAAACTATTAACAAATTATTAAAATGACTGACTTGTTTAAGAAACAGAAATGCACTATGCTGGATTTAATTTTGTAATTTATATTTTTAAATAGGATTTCTAAAAAAAATTTTTTAATTAATTTCCACTATTGCCTTTTTATTTCAATAAATATGCTACTAATAATAGATGTTTTTAAGTGTAAACCATATAGAGGCGAGAAACACACAAGAAGTGGTCACACAATTTTATTAATATAAAGATAATCCAAATTGTTCAGCACCAATTGTATAGAACCTTGTTAAATGTATGATTGTGTTCAAAACAATATTTTATTTGGGTTTTTCAGTTCATCTATTTACTTTAAATATCTGATTGCATATAACACATGTTGCAAAAAAAAGTTTATTTAACTTGGTAATAAAAAATAGTTTTTTTTAAGAAATAAAAAAAACAATTTTTTTTTTTATAAAAAAAAAAATTTAATAAAAAAAAATTGTGAAAATTTTTAAAACATTTTATTTTTAATCCTAAATATAAGATAAACTTTCAAATTTCTTTGGGATTAGTACTCTACTTGAAAAGAAATCTTACCTATAATTTTCTAAAAATATTAAAATTAAATAAATAAATTTTAAAATTTTTTTAAAAAACCCTAACTTTTCTTATTTACTTGAATGAATATTTTATTTTAGCCAGGTGGTTTACACACAATGTTTTGAACACTTATTTTATCCCCTTCATCTGGGAAATGCCAGGTATCCTTGCTAGTGTTGTAGAGTTAAAAAAGCGAGAGAAAGTTTCACATGCTATATTAAATACACTACCGGTCTAAAGTATTTATTTATTTTTATTTTCTTTGTCTAAAAATGCTACTTTTAATGACAGATGTTAAATACCACAAGTTTTCCTGAGTAAGCAAAAATTAAACAAAAAGAAAATACAAAAAAAAAAAACTGCTTAAACTTTTGATTCATCAAAATGACCCTCTTTGGATGCTATCACTTTTTCAGAGATTCTCAGCATTCTTTCCATAAAAGACTGAAGATAGTTCTGCTCAGCTTTCCTGCAGAGGTGAACTGCACTCGTGAGTTGTTTCTGATCAAGTTCATCCCATGCCAGTTCAGTGAAATTTCAAATGGGAGGTTGTTCCCATATTATGCTTTCTAAAATCCCCCCCCCCCAAAAAAAAATACTCCAAAGAAACTGAAATTTGTGGAATATCTATTAATCGATAGATAATATCTATTGTTAAAATTTCACAAAAATCGAAGGTATTTGAATTTTCACGAAGGGCCCCCCCCCACCTCCTTTTTTACACCCTTTGCATAAAACCAAATTAAACTAAATATAGCTGACATTTGGACCCCTTACGTCCAGAAATTGTGTTTCAAAATTCGATATCAGTTAATTAGGTTAGGTACATACAAATATATTAATATATACACATACGTAACTTTATATAATGATCATGTTACCAGTGTCGGCCATTAGCGTGTGTGTGTGTGTGTAAATTACAGATAAAGCATTGACTATTACATATTTCATTTCTTTTATCGAAACCAGATGAGTGAAGGTTGTCTAAAGACTGAAGATAGTTCTGCCCAGCTTTCCTGCAAGAGTTGCCAAAGGTGAGCTGTAGTCATGAGTTGTTTCGCGCTGACTTTTTAGTCAAGTTCATCCCACGCCAGTTCAGTGAGTTTTAAGTCGGCTGATTGCGTTGGCCAAGACATCATTTGAAAGATGTGCTATTCCTCTTTGCTTTTAATATTCCTCTGACAGAGTTTACTCATATGCTTCGATCATTATCTCGCATGCATACAAATCCTTGACTCATACGCCACATTCCAGATGGCATCGTCTGATGCTGCAGTATAACAGGTCTGATTCAATTTGCCCTTCACCTGGTGCAAATCCACAAATTTGCAAAAGTATGTTTAAGGAGAGTAGAAAGTGGGGCTTGGGTTTACTTTCGGCAGCCTCGTAACTCTTGCTTCCCTTATTTTGTCCTTTAGTCCTCACATTCCATGAGCGATGTTTCTGACAAAGGGGGAAGAATTGCTGTTTTCTGGGTCGGAATCTATCCATCTAACACTTATTACTAGCTAGTTTTTGACCGTTCATAGTTTTTGACCATTTTACAGTTCATGTGATACAGGGGCTGGCAGCTCTTTCATCAACTCTTCACTGCATATAGAGCATTGTATTTAATTAAAGATTTTTTACTAGAATTTTTGAAAAACATTTTGTTAATACTCAGTAAGTACTAAAGAAGAAAAACTCCTTCAAATCAATTTGTTAAAAAATATCTGGCGATGCTACAAAGTTACTGAAGAAGACTTGTATTTAGTATAATTAATAAAAACATTGTGGTGCTTAACTTGTTTCATTAAAAATAACACTTTTAGGATGAGAAATAAACGGTTTTGAGAGTGGTGAAATATGTTTGACTTGTAGTGTATGTTAAGTGATTATTTTATATTGCAGAAAAAGAAATTAAAGTTGCCCCCCCCCACCATATTCAAAGCCAGCTTTCATAATGCTTACCGAAAACTATGTAAAAATACTGTGATTGACTCTAAAAAACAATTTTATGACTTCCTCTCATTAACAAAAACATAAAACAATCATTTTCAATTCAGAAAGTGAATAATTATACAAAAAAAAAATGTCAAAAGAAAATTTAAATGAACAATGAAAAAGATTTAAATATTATAAAACCCAAAAAGTTGAGCAGGAAATGAGATGATGAAAAATAAACCTTAGCCAGACACCAAAATTTATAAAAACATGTGGAATCAATCCCACACTATCATTCATATTGTATGAATTAAATTGACAAGTCAAACAATTTCAAACGGACATGCAGATTGCAAGCAAAAAATGCCTCTCATAAATAGCCAAATGCTAAAAATATCAAAGACAAATTTTTATTAGAAAGAAAAAAGAAAAATGGTAGAATCACTCACTCTTTAAGATCTTTGTGTTTTGCAGCATTTAAGATGAGAATTGATAATTTGTATTATTTAAACTACTATTCTCATAATTTGACTCAAGACGACAATCGTAGTTTTAATAATCAAAATAATACAAATTTAAAATCTTTGAACGTTTTTGCAAAATATTTATTTACTTTAAAAACGATTAGACAATCATGTCAATGATTATAAAAATTAAATAAATAAAATTTTCAATGATTTTCTTACTTATGAGAGGAGAGGGCAGTACAAAAGAATAGTTTTATGGTTATTATAACCAATTGTCATCAACTGTTCAACAATGACAAGTGCATCTAATAGTACAAACGTTGCTGTATTTTCATCTTTTACCAGTGTTGACTCAGTATATTCAGAGTTATTTCCCTTGAACGATATTAAGTGAAAGCTTCTAATGAGTCCTTATTTATTTGCCTCTACACAAGGTCGGTTTTTAATGTGGTAATAAATAAACAGTTAGAAGATCACAAACTACTGCATAGAAGTACACGAAATTTGGAAAAAGACCCGTTGGGATCCCGGATGTTATAAAATGATTGAATACTAATTATGAAGCTTAAATAAAACCGGTAACAGTCTCGTAATTGGGTTTTTTGGTGAGTGAACAACAAAATCTGAAGAGGGCTGGAGAATGAATTGGCTGAAATGCTGAGGGAACAAAAAAAATGGGCTTTATTGTCCGAACGTCAAAGGAGAAAGAAATTTTTAAAAAGATTAGAAAAGATTATGTTAGCAAAGAAAATTGTTAGAAATGAAACGACAGTGAAATGATTGAATGGCATTCAATAAAAAAAATATCGATAGTTTCGTTTTTTAAATGATTTATATCAGGGTTGGGGGGTATAAGAAACTCTGCCAATAAAGTTGAAGTAGTCACCTTTATTGCAAAACCTTATTTTGTACAAAAACATTTGATTTTAGATTTAAATAATAACCAGACCGCCTATAACCCGTTGGGTCAGTATTTGTTACATATATTATTAAAAAGCAATGAAAACCTTTTGGAATTTCCAAATATTTTCTATCTTTTCATTTTTTTTTCTGAAGGTCGCTTGCATTTTCAAAGATTCAGTTGGAAATATCGTTGTGGCATCCTTCTCGTTCTCAGTACTTTTATATATGTAAATAGTCTTGTGTTGCTTTGAAATTGTCTATTGTGTCTTTTAAAGTTAAACTTTAATGTGATAGAAGAACTAATCGGCGATTCCAAGTGAGAATATCAAAGGAAATCTTACAAAATGGAATCGTCTCAACTACAAAATAATGGTAAAATGAGGTAACGATATTTCCAATCCAATCTTTGAGATTTAGAATTTCCAAACATTTATGAAACTCTTGTGATGTTATAATTGTCCCCCCCCCCTTCTTAATTATTTATATCCTTCATCTCCTCCCACTACTTCTCATCATTTGCTCTTTATTTACTTTATTCACTCTTCCTCCCACTATCTTAGACATTCATGTACAGATGAAAAGTGTGCACGATGACAACATCAAAGTTTTAGCAGTATATACATAATAATAATTTGCTGTTATTACTCGGCATGCAGTAAAGTCATGTTAGTTTTCAATTTTTATTTGTTTGCATATTTTTAAACCTATACAGAAAAAGAAATAAAATTTTTGTTGTAAGGTAGAAAACTCCTATTATATCATTCAATTTAAATTACTCCCATTATATTGCCAATAACATTGTATAAAAATAACAAATGAAAGCAAAGTTTGATTTGTCAGCTTAACTTGTCGGACGGATTTTAAAGTTGGACCAAAAAATAGGTCCAACTTTAAAATCCGTCCGACTTTTCTTCATATATTAGATAATAGGTTACTGGTAAATTAGCTTCAACAAAACAATTTAGTCATTTCCATGAGAAATGTTTAGACCAAGTGTAGAATTGGCATCGCAATTATGTTTGCTGTTGAAAAGAACAGATTTAGTATGACACCACATCTGACTAAAACACAACACCTTCACAAATGTAAACATGCATTTTCAAATTGACTTGATCTCAGAATGTGTTCTTTTTTTTCATAAAAAAATCCGAAATAATTTTATTTTTTTTTACAAAACTTATATATTTATATTGTAAAATACATCTTGTAGATGCTCCAAAGTCAATTAGTCATAAGTGATCAACTGGTTTCACTGCAGGTTTGATGTTTTAAAACATAAGATCCACTCCACCAGCAACCTCAGCATTTCTCAAAAAAATAAATACATGCTTTCAATTTAATAAAGTTAATTCAATCGAAACAATTCATTAAATTCCCCCAAAACGCAAAAATTGTTGTTAAATTACATTTGCAAATATATTATTGATATGCGATTACAAACAAGCGATTCTTGGTTTTGATTTTTCAAGTTAGAAAATTTACATACAAGTATTAATTTTTTGAAACAATATATATATATATATATATTTTTATTTATTTTCTACGTACATAAAAGTAATCCATGGACACGTGTTTCTGGCTCACAGTCGCCATCAGCATGGCTAACTTAGACAGAGATCGAACCTTCGATATTGATGTCTATAGTCCAGCGTTCTACCACTGGACCAAGACGCTCCGTCTAGAAATATGTACGATTTTTATCACCTAAATATATTATTTTAAATATATTTTAATAGATTACTTTTATGTACGTATAAAATAAATAAAAATATATATTAACGGAAAAAATACGTCCTATGAAGTTAAGGGCGACTAATAATGCAATTTTCTGCATCTTAATCACTTAGGAAAGTGAGACAATCGAAATAATAGTAAGCAAAAAAACAACGAACGCTACAATCACCAATAAAAATAATTACATAAATATACATTATATATATATATAAAAGTACTATTTTGTGTTTCTATATATAGTATATGCACATAAAATACAGTCATCCACAGACAGCCGTTTTCTCTTTTCAAGACTCATCAGTGTGACTAGAGGCAGCAAGATTCAAAAACGAGTATACAGTAGTTGCAGTGATTGGAGTGTGTAGATCTTGACAGTCAATCGAGATCAGATCATGTGACAAACAGAACAGTTGTATATATAGCCACACTGAGGATTTTTGGTGAAGATGAATCTCTTCGTCTGAAAATATGCCTTTTTTTAATAAAATTATATAAAAGCAATTTATGATTATAAGAAAATTTTTATAAGAAAAGCTCACTTGGAGCTATCTAAACAAGTTTTGTCCAACTTGCAATGAAAAAATAAATGTAAATGTTTGTTGGAACTTTTCACTTTTAAAACCTGATTTAAATGCCATTTTGAATCTATGAACTCTTATATGAATATATATTTGAAGTGAACTCCAAAATCACTGAACTCATTTTTCTGAAATTTGGAACAGATATTCTATGCATAACAGAGTGTCATGGGCATTATATATATATATATATATATGTGTGTGTGTTTTTCGTTCAAGTTTTAAGTATTGCATGGAAAGTTTATAAAATTGAAATAAAAGCCAAATTAGCAATACAAGATTAATTTTTTTTTTTTTTTTCTTACATTAATCCTATCGATTACGGAATAAAATTCCTTCTTCAGGGGTGACCAGTATTGAGTCATTTTTTTTTTTTTTTTTTTTCTCATCAAAAAACAAGAATAAAGAAACTTATTTCTTTGTTAATTTGATAAACGTCTTTGATGGTACGACGTCATCGCCTTTCCATGCAATACTTAAAACTTGAACGAAAAACACACACATTACTCGACAGCGTGCCAACGCATCTCTCGTTCGACACCGGTTTTGAATCCTACCGCCATTTCATAACATCAAGGCGATGACGTCGTACCATCAAAGACGTTTATCAAATTAACAAAGAAATAAGTTTCTTTATTCTTGTTTTTTGATGAGAAAAAAAAAAAAAAAAAAAAAAAAAATGACTCAATACTGGTCACCCCTGAAGAAGGAATTTTATTCCGTAATCGATAGGATTAATGTAAGAAAAAAAAAAAAAAAATTAATCTTGTATTGCTAATTTGGCTTTTATTTCAATTATATATATATGTGTGTGTGTGTTTTCTTTTTTGAGAAATATCAAAAGATGTTCCATCATCCCGGATTTTATTAATATTTTAACAGTAAGTTTCATATTTACTAATATGATATGTGAAAGATCTATTGAACAATAAATAGATAATTGTGAAGATTTATACCCCAAATATTGTCTTCGATTGTTTGTTTTTGTTCATACTCTTTCAAAATTCCAGTTTTCCGCATTGCTATCAGCCTTCATAAATACCCACATACTTATTTACCAGCAATGCTTCAAGAAAACTACCCTTCTCATATATATATATATATATATATATATATATATATATGAATATGAGGACTAGAAGGCTATTATAGTCAAGGGAGAATTTCAATTACGTTGAAAAATTGTTATTCTGAGACCAAGTTAATTTTAAAATATATATTTTATCTACGAATTGGTATGAAGACATGAGTGACGTCAGATATGGTATCATGCTAAACTCATTCCATTCAGCTGCCATCATGATGAGAGCACTGACTGTACAATTAATTCAAATACAATTTCAGAAAAAGAAGAATTGAATTTACAAATAAGATGCAACAGAATTAAAAATTGTCCAACAAATATCTTTGATGTTGATAAGTGATGACGAAATTGGTTTTTAGTCTAGACTTTTTATGAGGTTGGTTGCTTGTTACGGCATGTCAGCTGTCGTTGGGTCATTTTATGTTGAAACTGTCCATTCGTTTATAGATTTATTTGTTTTGGCGGTGTATATTTTGTCGATTAATGGTCTGTAAACGATTGTATTTAACTCATAGATGGGACTCTGATAAGTACTATCACTCGGTATTAGAGTATGCCGGCCCACACGTAGTGGTAACCAAGGGGTGACCCTCCAAAGCTCCTAAATCAGGGGTCTCATCCCCGGTTACACTTTACGGTTATACCCAGGATGTGTTTCATGAGAAGAAATAGAGTCAACTTTTAAAATCACAAAAAAACTAAACTGGCTCAAATGCAGATAACGCATCTGAATTAACGACTCATGCTGCAAGACAAATGCAGAAAGTTAGAATATTAAGAGGAACCAGAGTCATGCAGACAAGACTTGAATATAATGCACAATTAAACCAAAATACTTGACATTCAATTAAAGGATTTGCTTATTCTGAGAAAGATGATATCATCAAAAAAGAGGAAAATAATTTTAAAAATACAGAGTGACCGCCAAAATGCCATCCATAAAAAAAGTTACAATCCTTTCTGCAATCCAAACATTTCAGTCCAAGCCTGACTTGTCCACCAAGTTTCAGTCATGAAATCCAACAGTCTTTGTTTCATCACTGTTCAATGATATGTTCTAAATGTGCACCTTTGTGTTGCAAGCACATTTGGATACAACTAATTTGGGTTGTGATGGTCCTTTTCAGTTCATGACTAGTCTGGGGCTTGTTTTCGTAGACATTATCTTTGAGATTACCCGACAGATAAAGATCTGAGGGGGTTAAGGTCTGGTGAGTGTGAAGCCCATTCAGGATCACACCCCCTACTGATGAGACGATCACCAAAGTGAATGGCGATAAAACAAAGACCGTTGAACATTCATGATTGAAACTTGGTGTACAGGTCAGGCATAGATTGAAGTTTATTTGTGCCAAATATGGTTGGATTGCAGAAAGGATTGTGAATGTTATTAATGATTCGATGGATGTCATTTTTAGGGTCACCCTATACTTTTTAATATCTTAACTCAAATAATCATGCCTCGGGGTAAATCACTTGAAAAATCGTCAGATTTTTTGCTTTTGATTAAAAACGAAAATTCCTTTCCTCTGATTTTTTAAATTTTATTGCGACTATTTAGTGAATTATTGACTTTTGTGACATTTTACATAAAATGTAATGATTTTTTTTCGAGTGATTTACCCCTCGAATCATGCCATGCAATAAAATGTAGAAATAGAATGAACCAGATTCTCTTTGGTTGCAAATTTAATAAATTTAATAAAGGGCTTATTTTTTTATAGAGCCTGGATTAAGGCTTCTTAAACTTTGGATTAGAGTAAACACAAATTTAGATTAAAATTAAATGAACTCCAAAATCCAATGTTTAAGAAATGGGTGTGATTAGAAATTAATTTTGGAGTTGATTCAAAATTGATATTTGTGTTGCCCACTAAAAAAATAAAATGTCTTATATCATTGCGAGCCACGAGGATAAAAAATTAGAAAAGAGCATTGAATGACAGCAGGTAGGGAGGAGGGGAATAGGGGAGCATGGAAGGGTATAAAGGGGAAAGGAGATAAGAGATTGGGGAGAAAAAATAAGTAGAAAAATGAAAAGAAGGCAGAAAGAGGGGGGAGGTATGGCTACCGGTGGGTGGAGGAAGGAGCAAAAAGTAAGGGAAGGGGAAGAAAAGCAATTTAGTCAGAGAGTGAAATGCAATGTATAGAAAAAGGAGGGTGGGAGGTAGACAGAATGTGAGAGTAGGAGAGAGATAGAAACGGAATATAAGTTGGAATGATAAGAAAATCTAAAGCGAGAAAAATATGAAGAATTGATAGAGGAAGTGGGGAGGGGTCAGGGAGGGGGAAGGGGCAGGAAACGACAAGGGTCATGATTCAGAAGAAAAGAAAAAAGAAAATTTTTTTTTTTTAAATCCAAAAGAAAATAACAACAGAAACTCCCGACACTAAGAAATGAAAAGACTCAAACAAATACTTACATTCGCGTTCAGCCAATCAGCAGGCTACAAATCATCAGAGACAGTAAGAAAAAAATGGCAGACAGATTTTTATGAGCCACAACAACTACAACACACTTGAACACAAATATAACACTCACGAATTACAAGAAATTTTTTTTTATTTATTTTTTTTTTTTTTATAAAATTCTCAGTTTAGAATATCCAGAAAATTCATATCGATTAGCACATACGTTCAGGATAATTTCGAATGAAACAAATTCTACAGTCGATCAGAATCAATAAGAGAAATCTGAGAAAAATCCAGAGGAAAAAAATTTTTTAAATAAGAATTAAAAAAAAAAAAAACCTTGAAAAATTTTCCTCATACAATTTTTCCACTTTGACTAACTTACTGTTACTAACAAAAAAAAAGGGGAAGGTGGGTAGAAAATGTAGGAGGCAAAAAAAGATTTTGCGAGTACATACCTTCCCCCAAATTATCCACCACTCTATAATAAAGTCTAATGTGTGTGTGTGTGTGTATATGTATATAAAGTAAAAAAGTTAAAGCGGCCAACCATAGTCGAGGGCAACCCGAAGGCTCCCTTTTCATTGACTACTACACCAAGGTGTAGGGGAGGGTGCCACTCCTTTCCCAGGATTACTCCACTTACCCTTGATCCTCACCTTATAATGTTGAGTTGTTAGCAACGGGGGTATCAAATATCATTTTTTTAGTTTTTTGGTATGACTACCATTATCCCAAATAAACTAGTAAACATATATATACTTTCATCCCGTCATGCAAAAATTAGTGAGTAAAAGACGTGCCTTTTTCTAGCCTCATTTCAAGTGGTGAGGGGAAGCGAGAAAGCAAATAGCAAGTCAGACAACCACCACATACTCAGACAACCACCACCCGAAATGAATTTGGAAAGAAGTCAACAGTGGGTGTTTTTGGGGGGGGGGGGGGGGGGGGGGGTTATCAAAAATGATAATTTACATATTAAAAACCAAATTGACATAATTCTATGTTTTTATATGAATATTTTAGTAATATATCCAGATAAATAGCGAGTGTGAACACTGCAGAAGCATACCCCCCTCCCCAGTCATTTGACAGGAACTTTACGAGTTGCTGCATAATAAATGACCAAATTTAACTGAACACTTTTGCTATTTTTCACCCATAGCGGAGAAGGTAACAGTGGTGAAGTAGATACCAACGTCGACTGACGACCGGAGTGTGCTAGGTTCGAATCCGGTTTGTTCCATAGTACAACTTTCACCTATGCATGTTGGGAACGATCACGTGGTCTCTGCTATAAGTTCTTGATTCTAGAAAGAATTGAGGAAACGAATGCCAACAAATGTCTGCAATAGATCCGATAGAACTTGAATTCGGCTTCAATATGGCATCTCCAACAACCGTCATACAGATGTCAGAAAAGATGAAATGAGTGGAAGTACCGGAAAAAGATAGTTTAATACAATTTTGTTCCCACCGCCATTGATACCTACGGCTTCATTGAGAAAGATTGTGTATCGCTACTACACTCCATTAAACAAAAGATGACTGGATTTACTTGCTTCCCGCCAAAACACAAGACTGGGCGGTAGGGGCAAACCAACTCCCCAGGAGGGACACTCTGGTTAGGTACAAAAATAGCTGATAATGGAACCGTCGGCATTTCTCAGTAGGTACATCTCAGGCAATAATCACCACCACCTTCCTCCTCCTGAAGGAAGAGGGAATGCTTGGGAGAGTGCACCTATGAGTTCTGAGCCAAACCATTGTAACAAAAGTCAGCTCACCAGCTATTATGATGTTGATTAGACCTCTTTTGGGAAAAGGTCGGGTAACATAATAGAAATATATCGAAAGTCGTACACAGTCCAAACGGTGACTTGGATAACATCTCCTTTCTTTTATGCCCTTGGAGCATCTCATTGTCCAACCTCAGGAAGGGGTACTAGCTTACTCCACATCAGCAGCGAAACAGTTCGTATTAACTAAAATGATGCCAAGGCTGATATGAACCAGAAGTTATGAATGCTGGCAAAACAATGCAATAAGTCTATGAAACATGTTTCAATTGGCATACGCTGATGCAATGTTATGTGCATCATGATGGCTCAACTCACAGATAAGAGTTGAGTCAGCAATAATTAGGAGATGCACCGACTTTTGACTAAAATTTTATAGACCAACTGTACCTACCCGGCATTGCATCAGAGTCTTTATTTCATTTTTTTGGTTTTGTTTTTTTAACTATCCTATTTTTTATCAAATTACTATTTTTTTTAAATAGGGGTTTTAAAGTTAAATTATTATGGTATTGTTTAGTCATTAAATTATTAATTCAACCAAATTATTATAGAAATAAAACTAATTATTGTTAAATGTAATGTTTTAATCTATTTAAAAAATGATTGGATGTAAAAAGTTTCCAAAACTTTTAATCTTTTAATTAAATGAGGATTTGCTAAGAATTTCAAAGCCAGTTTGAATGGTTTTCTATTCGACAGTTTAAAGGCTTTCAAATTTCAAAAGATCAAAGTAATTTATTCTTTTTTTACAACTATTTATAAAAGATTCATATGGCTGATTTGTTCACGAAGAAACCAAAATGCATTAAGATGGATTTAATTTTGTAATTAAAGTGATGTTAAATGGAGAGAGAGAGAGAGAGAGAGAGAAAGAGAGAGAGAGAAATCTGTTTTAACTTATTAAAATTTTTTTGAATAGGATTTTGAATATTAAATTTAATAATTATTATGATATCGCTTGATCATCAAATTATTTGTTACAGTAAAAAATGTGGTTTTACTTTTTTTCTATTTATAAAATGATTGGATGTAAAAAGTTTCCAAAACTTTCAATCTTTTAATTAAATGAGGATTTACTAAGAATTTTGAAAGCCAGTTTAAATGGTTTTCTTTGATAGTTTAAGTGCTTCCCAATTCTGTTCAAATTCCTATGGCTCACAAAGTAATTCATTCTTTTGTTTCAACTATTAACAAAAGATTAAAATGGCTGACTTGTTTACAAAGAAATTGACATGCATTATGGTGGATTTACTTTTGTAGTAATATTTTTTTTAAATAGGAGTCTTAAAATTTCATTATTTTATTGCATTTTTGATATCAGTAAAATAATTCAATGTGTAATTATCAAAGTTAGATTGATACGAGAAATACACACAGACACGTGTAACAAGATTATTGACTTTTGAATAAAGTGTAGAAATTTATTTGATAGTTCCCAGAAAAAGGTTTTTTAAAAAAGCAAGTTGGAACAAAATACCATAGGTTATTTTAGGATTCATTATTTTCTCATGAAAAAGCGAACCCGTTTTCATAAAAAGGAAAAAGCTGAATTTTGGATGAAAGATTTGACCTTGCCAACTGATGTCTGAAAATTGTTATATTTGGCTAAATAAGCTCAAGATTATCTCAAAAATAAAAGTAAAACTGGTACTGTTATAGATGATGTGCCTGATTTCCGTGACTTTGCATCGACAACGATCGGCATGTCACAGAAGCGCCCAAGCAATGACGGAATAATATCATTTTTTTCTTTCTTTTATCTTATAAAAACATTGACAAAATTATACTACCCTTTCCCCCCAAAAAAAAAACAACATTATTTTCACCAAAAAAAAAATGATTTTAATCTACGTATTATTTCTTTTAATGTATTCGTCTTCTGCCAGTCTTTCAGTTAGAGCTTGCCAGTTTGAATGCAGGGCTTGGTTATCGCTAAGAACGGGAGCCCTAACCCATTTTTCTTTCTTTCTTTTATGTTAGCAGGAAGAAAAGAAAAAAAACAGTGAAACAAATGAAAAAGAAAACATTGACAAAATCCCCCCCCAAAAAAAAAAAAAATTTTCTTTCTACACATTTGATTGAAAATGGTTCATTTGACCCTCTGTCCCCCCACCCTACAGTTTGTTCGTTTTTTATCTTTTTATCTATGTATTTTTTCTTTGAATTTATTTGTCTTATATTATCGCCTGCAAGTCTCGGCAACTCTCGGGCGCTACTGCGACCTGCCTGATCGTTGCCGACGCGAAGTCACGGAAATCAGGCGCGTCATCTATAACAGCACCATAAAATCTGATTGTTCAGAATATAAGAGGAAGTGATCGCTCCTGACTTGTCAACGAAAATACTCTGGGAAAAGAGAGTGAACATCAATTATCCATAAATTGCGATGTATTGAAAAGACGGGAGAGAAACAGCTTTGAGACACTGAAGGAGGCAAACATATTGGAATTATCTGTTCGGCACATGCGCAAGTCTGTATCAGCTCCAAATTAACTCTAATTCTCTGAATGAGGTTGAGAATAAAAACTTTTTTTTCAAGACGCTGCTGCTAACCTCCCACAAGAAATAGTTGAACTTTTTATAATTCTTCTATTGTTATTTGCTGTTAATAAACCCAGCATTTTTAGTAAGCCGACAAGGATTTCTTCTTTTGATAAGTGAGTAGCTTTCTTTTCTTCAGCCACAGCAGATGAAGATTTACCATGGCTTACCGACTTCAGACAAAAGGGCTTTCTTTCCTTCACAGTAAGAAACAACAGTAAACCATCAAGTACAAGACAATCAATGACTTAAACCCCTCGACAAGTTTGAACTGTGAAGGGGGCCAACATGATCCCACAGTCATCCTGAGGTGAAGATATCTACAAGAGATGGGGTCCAGATTATCTGGATCACATCAAAGGAACGAGGGGGGGGGGGGGGGTCGCTTTTATTTTATACACACACAGGTGTCTCATAATCTTATTAATAGAGAGATATATAACAATGTTATTTTAATTAATAAACAACCGCAATTTAAAAAATAAAATGTAAATGTTGTTCACCTGAGCAGCGGCCAAGTTTTCTGCATCTTCCTTCTTACTGGTTGTGGGAAAGAACACAATGTTGTCTATCGTCTGGATCAACTCTAACTGCACGACACATTTGATCAACAGACCCTGGAATAATTTCTGGTCACATGCAACTTCTGTGAAAAAAAATAAATAAATGAATAAAAAATAATGTCAACCTGACAAATAATTGGGGGTGGGGGTATATCATAAAACTCCCTTAATTTTACTTGATGATGGGGGGGGGTATTAAAAATTATAATTTTGGGCGATTTGAAAACTCTGTTCAGACCAGAATTATCTCCCATTGGGAGAAATTGTTTGCCAGCTCAGAGTTCTGCCCCTTGCTGAAAAGGCTAGACCCCAAAATTTCATGTTGAACAAGAGACCTTGTGGAAACTTGTATTAACGCGATCGAGAATTAAGACCAAATTTCTACTGGCCAAACGATCTACAGACAGCATCGTCATCAAGGCACTTGCCCTAACAGAAAAGATGCCACGTGAAAATGTAAGTTTTCACATTACCTTTTCACACGCATCAGTGGTTGTAGTTTGGGAAAGCCCTCAGAAAGAGTAAAGTTTCGAGAGCAACTCAATTTCTTGTGGTACTTGTAAGATGCCAGAGAGCCCTCTACTCCAATAGCTTCTTTCCTCATGCTGCTGGCCCTTGGAACTCCCTCCCTGCTCCCTGTTTCCCTGACTGTAGCGACATGCAGAATTTAAAACTAATGTGAACAAGCATCTCGTTGCACAGCTCCCAATTTAGGATTAGTCCCAATATTTTTACCCTAATTCTCAGTAGCCCCTTACATCTACAGTGGCAACTTGCCTTGTTTAGGGGTGAACAATTTAAAAAAAAAAAGCATTGGCTACACAAGAAGTGCAGTAGAATTACAGGTAGGTTGAGAGATGATAACCAGTTTGTGTGCAAGACAATGGAGACATATGAGAACTCAGATGTACAAAAAGTATTTAAAAAATATATATTTTTTTTTTTACTCCAAACAAGGAATATTGCCACTGAAATGTAAGGGACAACTGTGACAGGGGCCAGATTTATAGGAGGGGACAACTTAAGTGGGGAGTTGAGCAGCAAGATGTTTGTTCACATTACATTTAAATTTATGCATGTTTGTATGGTCCAGAGAGCAGGTAGGGAATTCCAAAAGCAAGCGATCGAGGAAAGAAACTATTAGAGTAAAAAATTCGCCCGACAGTGAAGGGGTGGGATTTTGCTGATAGTTGGGTGGATCGAAGATATTTTCACTGAATAAGTACAGGTGCAGTAAGTTCATCGGAACACATTCCGTGGAAGTATTTGTAAAACAAGCACAGGGATTCAACACTGCGGCGATGTGACAGGGACTGGAGCTTGGCTGACCGTGCGGGAGCTATTAGGTTATTGACTGTCTTTTTGCATCCTGTCCAAGAAGGAGAGGCTACAGGTTGGTGCACCAGCCCAGATGTGGCAACAATACTCCATGCATGGCCGAATGGTGACTTTATAGAAGTATAGGATACTGACAGGTGTGAGAAGTTTTCTAGCCCAGTGAAGGGAGCCTATCTTATTTGCAGCAGACATGGCAGTATCTTCTATATACTTATTTCAATTCATATTGCCTGAGAATGTTAGGTCAAAGAGTTTGAACGTTGGACTTTCGGGAAGGATGCTATCAACCATGACAATAGGTGGTTGGAAAGGTTTCTTATAATTGTTAAAGGAAAAGAGCTTTGTTTTGGTAGCATTGAATGTGACCATCCATTTTTTGATTTTTACGCCCTATTCTACTACATTTTATAAGTATTCAGCCATTGCCTTGGTTATGTGTGCATTCGATTTGTCCGCATGTCAAGAATAGAGCATGGTGTCATCCGCAAATATACCCATCTCAGATGAGATTACATTAGGGCAGGGGCGGGCAACCTCCGGCTCGCGGGCCACATCCGACCCGCGAAGGCTTAGCGTCCGGCCCGCCACCCTGTTATGCTTTATTATTGCAATCTGGCCCACGGACCTCCCAGTAAAACTCATATCATTTTATGACATAGACGTAAAAGTAGGTTTCAATTAAGATTTACAGTGGGATAAAAATGTACGAATATCAGCGAGCGATGATGCATGTATATTTCATTTTTATTTAACTATTAAGAGATAAAAAGAGAAAGAGAGAGGCAAAGAGGAAACGAGAGATGAGGAAAGGGCATGAAACATAGAATCTATGTGAGGTGTGTCAAAACGAATGCTGGATCAACTTTTTTATGATTCCAAAATGGCTCTTCGTCGTCACATACAGAAGTCTCTTGAGAAAAAATATCAGATTTGTAGAGTGTTCAATGCAATTTTTGTACAATTTATTCATGTAAACAAAATATAGTAATTCTGAGATTTCGTTTTTCACTCCGGCCCGCGATCTCCTTCCAAAAGTCTCATTTGGCCCTCACTCTGAAAAGGTTGCCCGCCTCTGCATTAGGGAGATCGGTTATGAAGATCAATAATAATAAAGATCCAAGTATCGTCCCCTAGGACAAACCTGCATTAATGTCATGTTATTTGGATGTACAACCATCGAGGACGACCTGGATCTTTCATTTTGCTAAGAAGGATCTGATTATATTAAATATTCGTCCAGCAATACTGCAAAAGTTGATTTTCCTGAGAATATCTTCATGCCAGACTTTGTCAAAGGCCTTGAAGATTTCAACTGCTACCACCCTAGCTTCACTTGCCCTTTCCAGTGTGTGGTATTTGGATGGCAAAGTTATTGAGGTTGTCTTGAAGTTTTGTTACCTTGGTGATACCATTGGAGCACAGGAAGGTGCAGGTGCTAGTGTGATTGCAAGAGTTAGGAATGGATGGAGTAAGTTCATGAACTTCTGCCATTACTGTTATGGTGCCTTACCTATATGATGAACAGTTGGACTCGTCCATTCCTAATAAAATACTGGAAGCATTTAGGCTTCTCGTAATTGGATTCAACGCCAGTCTACCCTGGCAGTCAGAACTGATATACCATTTCTCTTGTTCTCTGTACATATCTTTTCTTCAAAATATATTGTTCATCTAACCCCATGTTCTGTGTCTTCATTTAGGCCCCTAAACAGAGTCACAACAATTACCAACCAGCAAAGTGTTACCACTGTCGACCAAGGGAAGAGTGTATCAGGCATGTGTATGCAGTGTGATGATGTATGGAAGTGAAACCTGGCCAGTAAGGGTTGAGGACATGTGTTGCATGGAGAGAAATGACATGAGAATGATATGATAGATGTGTAATGTGAGTCTTAAAGACAGGCTTAGATCTGATGACTTCAGAGGAAGATAAAATCTGAACAGTATGAGGAAATGTGTGCAGAATAAAAAACTTTGTTGGTTGGGGTCATGTTGAAAGAATGGATGAGAATTGTTAGCTTAATAGATGTAGGACAGTTGAGGTAGCAGGGTCAGTTGGCAAGGGGAAGGCCAAGTAAAACATGGGAGGAAGTAATAAGGATTGAATTGAGAGAAAGAGGGAGAAATAAGACTTGGCCAGAGATAGGTTAGTTCGGAAGTCAATTTCTAAAAGATGTCCAACACATGCCAACGTGTAAAACAGACGTTAAACCGATGATGATTTGTATTGTATGGGAACAATGTATTTCTATATGTAACCTTATGGCTTATTGTCTCATGTTATTGTCTTAATAGTTTGTTGTAGACAAACTATTAATAAATGAAATGTTGTTGTTGTCCACCACATTTTTAAATCACCTTTTACCTTTCACATGTGTATGTAGCCAACATAACAGTGTGAATTTTAGCAACACCCTATGTGTTCAGAGAAGTCATTTTTTTTCATATGAATGGGTCAAAGACAAAAGCCACTCAAGGCTAAGAGTTAATGAGATTAGTAATTGGATGCTGAACTAGACTGAAAGGGTTGAAAAACGATTGAGGAAAAGGACAAAATTTTATTACTTAACACAGCTCGACAAATATTTGTTGACATTGGACTTGAAGATAACTATGTTATAGTCTGCAAGGAAGCAGTCCAATGGTGATGTGTTCCATGGATGGAAGGTTCTGTTTGGTTTTAGGTACACAGAGGAAGAAAGGAAAGTTTTTTTGCAGTGATGGTAGAGAGTCGAGTTCTTGCTGTGAATGTTTTACATGAGGGAACCAGAGATCGGAGAGCAGTCAGGCAGCTTCCATAGAAATAGCAATAGAATATAGAAAGACTAGGGACGTCTCTTCTGTGAACATGGGGGCTGTAGGGAAGAGAAAAGATCACCCCATCCACTAGAATGCAAAGTCGACTTTGTACTCTGTCAAGGCAAGAAAGGGTGCTCTGAGTGGCACCTCCCCAGATGTGGCAGCAATACTCCATCTTAGGACGTATCTGACTCTTATACAGATAGAGGATTGCATCAGAAGTCAGAAACTTTCTCGAGCAGTAAATAAAGCAACTATTTTTCCAGCAACATTAGCACCAGATTTGACGTAAGTCTTCCATTTCAGATCCGGAGTAAAAGTCAGTCTGCTCATCCATCAAGAAGGAGCCGTCATTTCTTGTGATATTTCAGCACAATTATTTCGAGATGACGTCTCAACAATCTCCACTAGATGATTGATCAGCCAAGTCGACGAAATGCAACATTATATTTAATACCTAATTAACGCATCATGACAGCCACTAATCCAAACAGTCTTATATAGAATCCAAACAGTCTTATATAGACTCCAAACAGTCTTATATAGAATCCAAACAGTCTTATATAGAATCCAAACAGTCTTATATAGAATCCAAACAGTCTTATATAGAATCCAAACAGTCTTATATAGAATCCAAACAGTCTTATATAGAATCCAAACAGTCTTATATAGAATCCAAACAGTCTTATATAGAATCCAAACAGTCTTATATAGAATCCAAACAGTCTTATATAGAATCCAAACAGTCTTATATTGAATCCAAATAGTCTTATATTGAATCCAAATAGTCTTATATATAATCTAAATACTTCTAGAAAACTACAACACTCTTACAATAAAATACATTTTAAGAAAAAAAAATCTTACTAGATTTTGGTATTTTGTGATCTCGACTGGAATCCTGAGAAATGGTGCTGTTCACACTGTGTTCGCTATCAGCTCGCTTTAGTTTGTGATTTCCTTCGAGATTGCCATCAAATGAATGGATGGAGGACAGCGACCGGGAATCCTACGAAACAAAATAGAAACAAAATATTAAAAAAATTAAAAATACATCAGACGCATGTAGGTGCGAATCTGCGTGAAAGATTGTTTGTTTGCATGTATGTGCATGTCTATATTAATGAGACGTGTGCATCCACAAACGATTTATAGGCTGTTAGACCTAGGAACTTGAAGAATACTTCCCTCTGTATACAAGGGTTGTGTGTATGGGGGGGGGGGGGGGTCATATTTATCTTTTTTCTTACAAAAGTTTTTTCCCCAGAAGTACCATGCAAAACTAGCTGAAACATTCTTGGGCTGATTTTAAGGAGACTTAAATACATTAAACTAAATTATGCAGATTCAGAGCTTTTGCTTTTTTTTTTTTTTTTTTTTTTTTTTTTGTAATATAGACAAGTCTGGGTGGAAGTCCCTATTAAATCTTTTAATATTCAAAGATTCATTAAAAAGATAAAAAGATGTAAGATAAAATTTGAACTGGAGATTAAAGAATTTAAACAAAAAGAAAGAAAAGATAAAAACAGGAAAGATAAAAACAGAAAAAAAGAAAAAACAGAAAAAAAGAAAAATAAGAAAAAAAGAAAAAGAAAAAAAGAAAAATAAGAAAAAAAGAAAAAGAAAAAAAGAAAAATAAGAAAAAAAGAAAAAAAAGAAAAATAAGAAAAAAAAGAAAAATAAGAAAAAAAGAAAAATAGGAAAAAGAAAAATAGGAAAAAAAAAGAAGAGAAAAAAAGAGAAAAAAAGAAAAGAGAAAATAGAAAAACAGCAGAAAAAATAAAAGCGGGAGAAGTTTTACCATATTTTCTTCTTTGACTTCATGTTCCCCAATCGCTAATGAATGCTGAGAATCAGGACTGTCATAATTCTCAGGTTTCCAGGATAATAAACTAAAAGAAAAGGAGAAAAAGTTTATTATAACTCGTTTCACAATGTGAGGCAGAAAGATTTATTGTGTTATTATTTTTTAATGAAATAGAAAGTATAAAAAAAAAATGGGGTGATTAACCAAAAATGGTTAAGAGTAGAAGGTTGGGTCGAAAAGTAAAGTTAAAAACAGACATGGGAGTAGGAGGAAAATGTGCCTAAAACAAAACAGGGGTAGGAGTAAAATAAGGAGAAAAACAGGCATGAGAAGAATAGGAGGAAGTGGCCAAAAATAAATGAAGGTAAGAAAGAGAAGGATGTGGCCAAAGTGGAGGGGGAGGAGGAGGAGGAAAACAATTGGGGAGTGGGAGACTGGAAAAATGAAAAGGTAGCAATGAAAAAGGGTAAAAAAAAAAAAGATAAAAAGAAATAAATTGGAAAAGAAAGTAGAGAGAGAAAGGGGGAGAAAAGTGTTAATATTGCGTTTTACCTGTGCGGAATAGTGCACCGGAATATGTCGAGCATACATGTGCAGGTTTTGCTCCACACTTCGGGGGAGAATTTCATGCCATTTGATATGACCAGATTTTCTAAGCAGTTTGTACCGGAACGAGCCAATTGCTCATTATCTGAAAATACAGATTAGAAATTTTTTAAAGCTGTTATATTTTATCAAATAAACTTATAAAATAATATAAAAAGAAATGCTCAGATTTAGAAATTAACTACAGAAATCAGAATCAAAGAAAAAAACAATAAAATACAAAAATTTGTAACTCATTGTTTTGTTTATTAGTCTCAGTCTGACCTTTGGTTGGACATTTAGAAGCAAGTATTAGTATATTATTTTACTGTGGAGTAAAAATTTTCAGAGAACCTATCCCCTTCATAAATCAAGAACTAAATAAGCGCTGATATAAGCTCTTTGTTAGTTCCGGTTTATTTCTCGCTTGTAATTATCAAATCGGATAAAAACAAGTACGTTAACTTCAAATGCACAAATTTGTTTAAAGCTCATGAGTTTTAACCGTTTAATGAATTTGAACCTTGTTGTTTGGGAGAGACATCTCGAAATATAAAAAACGGAACTAGGGAAGAACTTACATCGTCTTTCATTTCATCCTTGACTGATGAAGGGAATAGATTCCTTGAAAACCTTCATTCTTGCTCTTAACTCATGTACTACTCTCTTTCTCTACTGATATAACATCCTCTTTCTCATCCTTAAATGCATATCAACACATGTAAATTACTCTCTTCCCTCCCCCAGCAGGGTGTGACAATTTTTTTTTTGTTACGTATTTGACGGATAAAAGATAAGTATTAATATATGGACGGTAGCGCATATTAATATATGGACAGTAGCGCATATTAATATACAGATATATTTCAGGAAGTCTCAAAAGATTATAATTCTGAAAAATCAGTTGGAGTGGCCCGCCCATTTTGAAGCTGCCTCCCTCACTCACCCTGCTGCACACACCAACGCAGTTGTTTGTACAATTCCTCAAGAAGGATGTAGTGTAAGACGGAGTAATGCTGGGTGAAAACATCAACAATAGCGTACAGCGCGTGATTACATGTGGTCGTCATCCACTCAGCTTTCTGCAATACAAAAAAGGAAAGTGATGTTAAACAAATGAAAGAAAAGGTAAGATACTGCTTAATGGCACATCAACCCTACGGGTAATTTCATGCCATGAATGTGGAATGGAATATCCTTCATTTGAGTCTTAAGGCAGTGAGTCATTTATAGGCACATTAGTTGAGAGCTTTGGTATTTTTTAATTGTTTGAGGTTAGATGCATCTTGTTGCCCCTGTTTTAGGGCGTAAATTTCAATTTTTGTTGTTTTGTCTGTTTTTTGTACTGAATTTTTACATGAGTTCCAAAAATGCAATATTTTGTAAGGTGTTACTTTCTCAAATAATGTTTTTAGGTTTTGTTCATTAAAGTATTTCCTACGGGTATTTTCATATATTTTGCAATCCATTAATATGTGTTTAATGGTTGATTGATGATCACATGTTCTGCAATCCATTAATATGTGTTTAATGGTTGATTGATGTTCTGCAATCCATTAATATGTGTTTAATGGTTAATTTATGATCACATGTTCTACAATCCATTAATGTGTTTAATGGTTAATTGATGATCACATGTTGTGCATTGAGGTGCAATTTCTGTATTCAGAAGGTATTTATGAGTCAGTCTTGTATGACCAATTCAGATTCTGGTGAATTTAGTGTCTAAATTTCGTTTTGGTATTGTTTCTCTGTCTTGCCCAACATTTGGGTGAATGTCTCTAAGTTTGTTGTTTTGTTGTTCATCCCATAGCTTTTGCCATTTGGTTTTGATATACAAGTTGATTTTGTTTTTCCGATCTGTGTACGGGATTTTTATGTTTGCTGGCATCAGATTTGTTGCATCTTTAGCCAGTTTATAAACTTCTAAGTTTCCTCTTATGCCGACATGACTCGGGATCCATGTCAATACCATTGTTTTATTAGCTTCCGTTTGGTGTTGGTATATTTCCATAATTTCCTGGGTGAACAAGTGGTTTATGTTTCTCTCTTTTAGTGTAATTAGGCTGAACATGAAGGAGTCGCTGAAGATGATGAATTTGTTTTTGTTAGATTCTTGGACTATGAAACAATTTTTTTTCAATATTTTTAATTTTCAGAGAAATGAATTTAATGGACCCTCATTAGAAGAATATGTTTGATAAATGCAATATATGAAAGAAAAAAAAAAAGAAAAAATAGAAAAATATTAATTAAATGCAGGCTTTTTTTTTTTTTAAATAAAATATTTATTTAAAATTCAAATTTTCGATTCATATTTGAATTTTAAATAAATAATATTTAAAAAAAAAAAAAAGCTTGCATTTATTAGTCTCATTACCGCTTTAAAAATTACAAATTTAAAATGCATTCAAACAGTGGAAATATTTTATTCATAACATACACGTGCGTATCAAGGCACATCACTTTTAATCGGATATTACACACCAAACTTCAATAAGAACAGAAGAATAAGTGACAACATGTCGCTTAAAAAAAGAAAGAAAGAAAAAATATTGTCTGTACCATCCTGATGAAGATTTTTTTATGAATCGAAAATTTGAATTTTAAATAAATAATATTTTATTTTTTTAAAAAAGTCTGCATTTATTGGTCTCCTTACCATTTTAAAAATTACAAATTTAAAATTCATTCAAACAGTAGAAATACTTTATTCATAAGAAAAATATTAATTTATGTAAAACGTGTCGTGACATTATTAATGTCGGAATGTTAAAAATAGAAATTGCTTGTCGTGTAATTTACAAAGCCCACAACATCTGAATATGCTAAAATCCTGATTTTATCAGCTGTACCCAGACTTGGAAAAAAACCAATCAAACATTATGTGATTGGACTTTCCATACTGTCTTGTTTGTTAGCAAAGTGTTTTTAACTCATGGTTTTTCGCCATAGTTGCTAGATATACATACATCAGAAGCAATATCGGTCAGAGACTGCGTGGAAGACCACAACAGTTATTCATTTAGTCAACAAAATGCTAATTTTTCCGAAACTGTTAGTAGAAACCACAAGGATGACAAACTATCTAATGACAAAAGAATCAGTTATAAATTGTGAACATATTTTTGCTGATGAACGCAAACCTTTTGTAGTGAGTGCACGGAGATTGGATATCAATCGGTTTATTAAGATTACTACCTTCGTTTCACTCTGTTCTTTCCTTCTTTTTTTTTTTTTTCACATTTTCTTTGCGAGAAAAGCCACACTAAAAAAAAGGGGACGATGGAAAGTACTAAAGTGGTTAGATGCAGTTTGACGAGAATTGAAATTCAAATATTTAGATTCTAATTTATGCACCAATCCCATAAATTAAAAGGTATTTTTTGAGCTGGTCACATGACTAACAGGTCTAGAAATGCAGTGTTGATCAACGAGCAGACAAAAAGACCTTGGCAAACAAATGATAGCAGTGGTTTTGATAGTCAGCTCAGCTGCTAAATCAAATAGGCAATCACAACACAAACAACAAAATCACCCCCTAAAGTCCGACCCTAACCGTGGTAGGGACAGTGGCAAGTGACAGAGCTACCCGGCTAACAGGGCTCTGGTGAAATTCTAGGAAGAGTTGGCATCAGGATCCATTGTCCTCTGTGTGTGGTAAGCAAAGACGTGTTAGGTGCGTACTGCAAATCAATGGAGTAAAAGTCGCAATGTCACTTTTGCGCTATTCCTTTGTGTGTTCGTGGCCAAACCTTCCCCGACTTCGCATGTAACTGCTGAACCTAATTGCTCTCAGTGTTGAGGTTAAAAACCTGCAATCCGGCCGATTAATGAACAGCTGCGCCTAACGCGGAGGACTTCATGCAGCCTAGACAATCTTGAGGCACGATCTTCATGAGCATTATGCAGAAGTCTAACTCGCTTAACAACAACAGCAACCAGCTATATAAGAATGACTAGCATTGCTCCATCAACCACTGTCAAATTAAAATTGAATCCAACTTACAACACAACCAGAGATTTACAGAACATGTGCCAGCAAACCATCTATCAAGCTACCCCGAAACTCACACCACCTGTATGGAACTCTTAACAGCTTAGACATCCTCAGCATCATAATGATGATGATGATGATAAAAAATATTATAAAAACTGAGTAAATCTTAAAATTATAATCCTAAACCTTTGTGTTATTCGGTTTGTACAAATGAATAACGGCACTCTTTTCATTTTGAATGAGATTCAAAAATTTTTCCGAAAACTAGAAATGAAGGAACTCTTTCTTCTTTTAATAGCAGAATGGCACTGCCACAAAACATGCTGGTGAACTTAAAATAAATTAGTCTTATAAATAGAATCTGAGAAAATCTGGTTGTATTAACATGTCAAACACTAATAAATCGCACGTAAGGAACGAACGTAAATGAGACACGACTTCACTGACCGCTGCTTGACACAACATTACCATAATGCCAAGAGCTCACTCCCGAACGACAAAATACACTAGTTTTAATTTAGCTTAAAACGTCGTCAGTGGTCCAATAAGAAACAAAGCATTTGCATACCCAACACTGCTTACTTTATCATCCTAACAAATATATTTATGGCCAGACGTTACCGAGTAAATACCAGCTTTGGGAAAACTATTTTCCCCCTGTTTTCGCCCAATGAATGGCACAGAATACACATGTTCTTTTGCAGGGCTGTTCAACTTCAATTTTCTTACACATTTTCTTTGTAATTGGCAGAAAGACAGAAAGTGAAAAAAAAAAAAAAAAAAGACATTTTAATATTTTCAAGAACATGTTAGAAAAACAAAACGAAAACAAAATGTTGCGTCAGAATCAAATATCGATGTGTCAAAAGATCTAAATTCTAAAATCTGGCTGACTTAATTTTATATATTGGATGACAGAGAAAAAACAAGTCGACAAATCTTACTTCATTCTGCTGCTCGGGAAGTTTCATATTGTCAAATATACGGAACACAACACGGAATAAATCCCTCCACCAATGTTGTTGGAATGTATCTCCATACGTTTTCATGATTTCAAACATCACAGTTAAGCCTCTGAAAAAAAAAGAAAAAAATTGAACAAAGGAGAGATAAGCCGCTGACAATTTAATTGAACAAAGGGAGATAAGCATAACAGAAACGCATACAAACACTGTTTTTTATGTTTCCCTACCTAATAAAATTTAATGCAAAAGATTTTTTTTTTTACTTTGAATAAACAAAGAAAGAATCAGGTTGTGATCTAGATGTAAACAAATGGTTGTTAATACGATTTTAAAAAAAAAAGTCTTATGATAAAGTATAATTTGGAAGAAGTTTGTCTTTGTATAAATTTACGACACCCCACAATAAAAATAGAGAATTAAAAATACTTCTTTTTTTTTTTTACATAATTTTATTTGCTCCAAAAGATTTTGTAATTCTGTTCAACAATTTAATGTCCTTTTTAGCTTTTTGTGAAACTTCGTTTGGTTTTCTTTTTTCTTTTTATTATTTGTTTGTTTTTGTAATGTTTTTTTTGTTGTTAATTTTTTAGTGAGGAGTCTGACCAGAAGTTACTGAGACAACAGATTGTTGGCCCTGTTCTCTTCGATGACTAAGTGTTTCTTTCTATTTATATAACACTGCATGCAGACATAGTTGCAGACATTATAGTCAATCCTAGTGTACACCCTTCATCAAAAAATAATGGAAAAAAAAACTGTTTTATCAGTGTTTGCACTAATATTCATATAAAATTATAGAATTGTCAGTAACTTAATTTTTCATGCATAAATTATTATTATCATTTCTGATGACCTGATAAAAACTCACTGCTGACTTTATTAAAGAGTGGAGAATTTCGTTACAAATTCATTTCAGGCAGTGGAGTAAGTCTGAGGTGTTGTCTGACTTGCTATTTGTTTTCTCACTTTCCCCACCACATTGGTCCTTATTATAGAGTGGAAGATGTTTTTTTAAATAAGGTCTATTTCAACTTAGTGATGTCATTTTTTTTAAATCGATTTAACTCCTAATCTTTATAATCATCATCATATTCGGTTTAATGTCAGTGTTACATACTCGCATGCATTGGATGGCTTTAAAAAATTGACTTCTAAGCTTTCAGATTACACATTCAACATATCATTCTCATATCATTTTTCTCCATGCAACGCATGTCCTCAACCCTCACTGGTCAGGTTTCACTTCAATACATCATCACACTATGTACACATGTCTGATAGACTCTTCTTTGAACTTACTTCATCCACTCCTAACTCTTGCAATCACAATAACACCTGCTCCACCTTGCGCTCCAACGGTATAACCAAAGTAACATAACTTCTCAACAACCTCAATAGCTTTGCCATCCAGATATACTTTCTCCACATCTGAGTTCTCATCCATCTCCATTGTCGTACACTTCTTGCACATAAACTGTTATCCTCTCTCAACCTGCCTGTAATTCCACTGCACTTCTTGTGTACCCAATTCTTACAAGAACTAAAAAAAGATTGAATTGCACCAGACTCCCTTTTCCACAAACTGAGCCGGGGAACTTTCTCCTTTTTGGGAGCTTTCTAACACTAGCTTTCATTGATCAACACTTTAGTCTTGGTAACATTCATTCTCAGACCTTTACTTTCCATAGCATTCCTCCAAGTCTTAAGTAGTAGATGTTCCATTGTTTCACAGGCAAGTACTAAATCATCAGCGTACAGGATCTATTCTGGACAATACGTATGAAACTTCCTGGACAATGCTTCTAAGACAAATGAAAAGCAATGGACTCAGTAGAAAACCCTGATGTACTTGGACATTAAAGCTGTCACTAAATGTGCTGTTAATTTTAACATGACTTTCAGCATTTTTGTACATTGCTTGAACAACCTTCATCAACCACTCATTTGCCAGAAAATCCGACCAGACAACCACTCTTTGCACTCTGTTAAAAGCTTTCTCTGTTAAAAGCTTTCTCTGTTAAAAGCTTTCTCTGTTAAAAGCTTTCTCCAAATCCACACAAGCAAAATACAGGTTCTTCTTACTATTAAGATACTTTTCTCAGGATAAATATAGCACCAGTGGTACTTTGTCCAAGCATAAAACCAAACTGCATTTATTTCTGGATGTTTAAATTTGTTCTGTACACATTGGAAGTCTTTAAAGGTTTTTGACTTCTTGGTTTTCGTAGAACTGCCACTACATTAGTTTCTTGGTATTAATAACAGTTTTTAACTTTTTCTCTACTCTTAAAAAAAAAAAGAAAAGAAAAATCGATCAGATTTTATTATTTTATTTGATGCATGCTTGTGTAAAATAATTTTTATGAAGGGAGAGAAAAGGAAGAAGAAAAAAAAGAGATGTAAATTGTCGTATGTTCTTACCTGGTCCGAACATCGAGTTTACATCTGTTTATAACACAGGACAATTCAAAAAGGACAGGGAACCACCCTTTCACCCAGACACGGTCTTCTTCTGGAACATTCATCTCTTCACTGCCATGTTCTCGGAAACTCTGAAAATACAAAACGGGAGACATAAGATATAAAGACAAAATCTATAAAAAATTTTTTTCAAGATTTCAAATACAAAAACGTAAAAAATTAAATGAAACCCTCAGACAAAATTTTAGCTATTTAGTAACCCACTTTTTCCAATTTGCAAAAATCTAGAATTCCGCTAAAAAGCAAAGGTCTCACATCCCTGCTTTTTAGAGCAGTTAACCAAAAAGAAATTTGCTATGGAAGATAAATTCTGTGCGTTTCTTTTTTTTTTGGGGGGGGGGGGGGTCATGTTGAAAAGTTAGTAAAAAAAAAAATTAAATAATTACTTACCCTACTACGAACCCTAGGTCCAAGTGGTAACCCCTCTAAACTTAAAAAACACCAGTACAAATAATAATACTCAAAATCACAACATGAACTATATTAACGTACTATTATAATCAAATGCAACAAAACTTCAGATTAAAAGAAAAAAATATCATACACAGATACATATCCCAAATTGACAATAATAATAAAATTAGACTCATTATTTATTACAAGAAATTTAAAACCCAAAATCTTGTAGTAAAAAAAACTCCTCCCCAACCCATAAAATATGAGAAAAAAACCAGTGTTATTTATAAGTTTAAATGCTCTTTGGGAGAATGCAACTCCCATAAATAAAAGTAAATCGTATGAATCAGAATGGTACAACTTTGTTGACCGGTTTGATTCTGTTGTCGGCATTCTTGCAGGAGGGACCACGTAATGGTTGCCAACATCCTTAAGTGAAAGTGGTATTATGGAATCGACTGGATTCGAACTTAGCACACCCAGGCTGTCAGTCCGTGTTGTTATCCACTTAACCACCATCACCTAATTGCAACTCCCATAATAATAATAAAGTTAATAGCTACATTGGTTTTACAACCACTACCCTATCCCGCCGCCTCACCACGCATCTTGTAAACTCTAGCTCAATTTAGCAACATCTACAAAAACATAACTGCCTCTCCTCTGATTTAAGACAAACTTTAGTTAATAACACTAAGATAATACGAAACCAATTAAAAAACATTTTAAACACTCAAAGCTATCTTTATTAAAACCCAGCGACCTACCATTAATAACATTACGTATGAAACCAGTAACATTTTAAAATGCTTAACGTAATACAATTTTATCCTGTGATGTTAATTCTGCCATCGCAGAATTTAAATTGTTAACATTTTTCCTTGAACAGTGCGAGATTTTTTTTTGCCGTTAACTGACTTAATGTGTGCGGTTTTTTTTTCAGCTTTTTTGTTCATTTGCTGTTGTCATCTGAAGATTATTCAACTAAGAATCGAAAACATCTGTGATACATATGGAACATACATTATTGTTTTTTTAATTTTAACACAAAAAATATCATTAGAAAAATAGAAAAAATAAAAAAAGGATAATTAAGCAGAGAATTCTGTTAATTTTAACAATGTTTGATTAAATGAAAAAATGCTGGCTAAATAGATTAATATATATATATATATATATATGATTATTTTTATTTACACAGACATGTACAAAATCTGCGACACTGGCATGTCGATGTTATTGATCAACAGCTGTTATAAACTGAGATCTCATCAGGCAGAGTTAAAATCCGATCTTAACCTTAGATCATATTTAGAAAGAATAAAATGGAGAAAAAAGAAAAGTTTAAATTTTAATCTCTATCACCCACTTCTGTCTCCATCCTAAATGATCTTATTTTAAACCGTATCATTTTATTTTATCTTTATCTATCTTTTTATTCATCTATCTATTTATTATTTCTCTCTTTATTTTATTTGATTTGATTTTATCTTATATTAATATTTTGTTATTATTTTGGACACTATTATTTTTTTTTTATTCTAAATGTTCCAAACTACGTGACTTTCCAAATTTAAAATTTAAACTTTTCTTTTTTCTCCATTTCATTCTTTCCAAACATGATCTAAGGTTAAGATTGGATTTTAACTCTGCCTGATGAGATCTCAATTTATAACAGCTGTTGATCGATAACATCGACATGCCAGTGTCGCAGATTTTGTACATGTCTGTGTAAATAAAAATAATCATATATAAAAGCTCTATTTGATATTGAGCACGTTTTATAAACCCGGTTGAAATTCTTTGGATTACTACCCTGTGGATGTTTACCTTGCCTGGATTATTATATATATATATATATATATATATATAATATATATATGCCTCACCATGAAAGTTTTGTGTTCCTTCACTATTTGAAAGTGAGATTCTTGCCATTAGTTAGTTTTAGAGCTTGAGCATAATTTGTGGCACAACGATGCGTGGCCCTTTTCTGGGGAGCTGATGTGCTCCCTATATTCAACAATCCTTGTGCCAAATTCGAATGAAGCAGATAGAATCAGACGCATATATTTGAAATATTACGTAAACCATTTGAATCTGTCAAAATGTTACATAAGCCAGCTAGGGCCGGCAGGTTGACGAATTTAACTATAAACATTGTACTCTGCGACCACCAATTCAAAGATCAATGAGTTGACTTATCAACCTGAAAACAAAACATACAACATCTGCCAGTGACATGGTTCAGCTATGTGTTTCTTGTTTCACTTCTTCTCTTGTGAAACTATACCTTTTCTCTCTCTCGCGAAGAGATTGAACACAGTCAACTTTTGGACAAGCATGGAAGCAGTCGTGTGCACACGACGATCCCATTGTCGAGTAAAAAAAAAAGTTAATTCTTTTCGAAATATAATAAAATTTATATTTTTATATAAAAACTAAAATGTTTGTTTCCATTATTACAGGAAGCCTTTTATTGCAGCACAGCCTATGGTCCCAGCCAGCAGATAATTAATTCTCTGGAGAGAATTACTGGCGCCGATTAACGCAGCATGCCAGCCAACCAAATACCCAGGTGGGTATGATTAAACCCCTTCATTAAGGGAATGTGTCTATCGTTGCCACTCAGGGAACTAGTGTGTGCCGTTTCCCAAGACGAAAGATCCTTTCCAAAAAAAGTCCCCAAGGATCGAACACACTAAGTCACATTCCCCAGCCAAGACTAACATGCTATCATCAAAACGATGATTGCTCACTGGCAATAAGAAATAATAAAAAATCATGTTCCAAAGATTCCCCCCCCGTCCAAGCAATCGTGCCACATTGATGAAAAGACCAAGATACAAGATCTGGTCATCCCCCCATCCAAGCGACCTTGTTACAAATTAATAACATTTGTTTGAAGTCGATTACTGCATTGCTCATCTCTTAAAAAAAAAAAAAAAAAAATTGTAAGGATTTCATGAAACTTATTTTTATTGTTATTTTCAATCCTAAATTTTAATGTTACTCCACTGACAAATGGTAGTTGAACAATCTTTGCAACAAACAATTTATTAAAATGAGCCCAGGTTTTATTAGTCATTTTAATTCAGATTGATAAAACATTTACAAATAAGAAACTAAAATGTACTTTCTTTCAAGAAAACTAAGAAAATAGATTTTTAAAAAAAGGAACTCACAATGGGTTTCTCTGCAACATACTTGGCACAATTACGAATGAGACGAATTGCTTCCATGCTGGTGTCGGGAAAGGCAGCATTGCATGCAAACTCGGAGAGACATTTCACTGCGTCTTGGAATGAATCGATGATTGCAGCAAAATGTTTTTCAAAAATGCTAGCTGAAATGAAATATGCAGACATTCAATATTTTATACTTTTTTTTTAATGTTAGAAAATTTTAATTCTTTTAATAGGATTGCAAAACTGTTTTAAGTTAAAAAAAAAAGTGGGAATCAGGTTAGGAGTGACATCAAATGAAAACGTTTAGAAAGGATTTTCTAAGTCGAAAAAAGCGATTGGGAGTAAGTCTCAATGGACATAAGATGCAAAACTGAAAACTGAGTAGTTAAAACCAACTGAGGTTGTCTCTCTTTCTCCCCCGTTGTGCCAACTTATGACATAAAAAGTAGAATAAAAGAACAAGTTGTCAATCTGGAAATCATTTCTGAAATGGTTTTATTAATTTGAATTAACAACGGCTGGGTTTGCTGCAATCAGCAAGAAGTCTTTATTTCCTTTACTATTTCAGTGCTACCAAATTCCATGCGAGAAAGTCATCATTTCTTCAGAATCCAGATTCAAGAGTTTTCATCCATGCACCCACTAAACGAGCGATTGGTCATGATGCGCATATACAACATTAACAAATTTACTTTAATAAAAAATATTCTTATTTCTCACACCCTTTTTTTTTTTTTTAATTAATTAATTTTGTGTAAAAATAATAAAGAAAAAAGATTATAAAAGGAAATGGTAGTTTGCTTGAAGTGACATCAATGAAAGATTATTTTTATATATTATTTTTTTTAAAACAAATATAAAATACGAAACAGCATCAGATCAACACGCTCGGTCATCCATGTTATGTAACAATAATTGTGGTGCCAACTATACACTTGGTCCATAATTTTACTCCATAATCTTGCAATACTTACTAATAATTTTGCCAGTGGTCTGAAATGCCAACTCAACAATGCCTTCATCATGGTCAGAAGCAGCCAAATGGAACACGCTGAAAATATTCTTCCAACCAGATTTGATATTGGCAGCTTGTGAGTTAACCATCTGAGCAATACAGCGGACAACCATGTCACGGATCGTTGGTGACCTGCACAAAAATCACAACAAAAAATCAATAACCGTGTCATGTCAACATGTATAGCTTAAATTATATTCCGATAAAACTAAAAATCTATTAAAAAAAGAACGATTATATTGAATGCTAGTTCTCCATAGAGTAGGATGAAATAATTACTCAAAACTAAATGCAGGTGCAACACCAATTTTCCGGCAATTGATGGTCCGTCACCTCTTTTAATTCAGACAAAAATCATAAGAGGGAACTTGATAATCCTGCTGCCACCAGACTAGTTTACTGGGCGGCCAACAGATGGCTCTTTGTGTAGCACCACAAGTATGGTTATACTGCACCTTGTATTTTGAAATTATATCTTATATCGCTTAAACATTTATGGCTTTACAGACAAATTCAAGTGGCAACCATGCTGTTAAACACTGGCTTATTTCCATTAAAGAAAAAATTGAATGCTTGGTTCAGTTTTTTTCAATCCCTGGTGGTTCAGAGACATTAGAGGTGTATAATTAGTGGATTATTTTTATATATATTCATGTATTATTATTACAAGTGAAATTGGATGGGCTTGCAAAATGGTTAATCCGGCAAAGTTCTTGAACCTGGGTTGCTGGAAAATTAGTGTTGATTCAAAAATAATCTTCGTTTTTTTTTTATTGTGCTCTTTAAGTCTATATTCGTTGCTCTGCTGAACCTGAACAAAGACGGAACTGTAAGAACGTGTATTCGACATCCAATCTGACTGGTGTTGAAGAGAAAAGCAACTGATTCTACTTTGTTTTTTATGCCTGCTTCTGGCCATGGTGGAGGCTCAAGGCGTTTTATTCGAGTCAGAAGATCTTTTGCTGAATAAAACTAAAAAATTAATTCTGAATTTTGAAAATACATCAATCATTGGCCAAGATATGACATGTTTTTCTTTTCAAAAAGTGTCACATTTGCCTTGCTATACACCATAAGCAGATATACTCAGAGTTGCCCAGGTTTATTATTTATTTTAACATACTTTATGTTGATGTATAATACATTTTTAAATGAAAAAAAAATCCCCTGTCAAACCAGAGAATGTGCAAAGATGATTGGGTGTTCTCACCCATGAAGCAATAACATATAGGTGGCCATTGCAATCAAGTGTAATCCAGCCGTCTTCCGTGTTTGTCTGAGAATTGTTTATGGCCATCACAAAAGATATATTTTGTCTTGGAACAGCAACATTTTTAAATTAAGAGAAACATTACTGAAATAATTAGAATTGTGGAAATAAATACTTTCTCCTCGACTGCAAGACAGCAGGTCAATATTGTTACTTCAATCAATTACGTTTAAAAAAATAAAAAACATAAAAATTCAATTTCTCATCATGAACAAAATATACAATTTTGAATGTTATTGAATGAATATAAATGGCGCGAGTATAATCTTTTTTATAAAAGCAGTTTGCAAAAAAAATCCATAAACTACATATCTAGGAAAGATGGCACTTATTGTGGCCATTTCAAAAAACAATTAAGTTAAGGATGAAAACATACCCTTCATTATTACTAACACTGACACTAACCCTAAGTTTGGATTGTGGTAGAGAATGTTGTGATCAGTATAGATACACTAAATTCGGTTTCACCTCATAGATACAGACAGATGGCAGCCAAAACGATTTTGTTGATTGAAGAATAAATCTCAACAACAATAATAAAATATTCACACAAACCATAAAAAGATGTTGAGAAAAAATGGTTACTTTATTTGGATTGGAGGTGGATGATCATGGGTGATCATTCTATGTTAAATTTATATTGAATATTGATCCCTGTGTAGGGAGCAGAGTCATTACCTTTTGGGTAGAAATTGTTTGTTTAGTCTAAACTTATACTCCTTGATAAAAAAAAAGTAGTCCCCAAATATCGCTGTGAAGACGAGATCTCATGGCAACTCTCATATCAACACGTGGTTGAGAATTAAGATGAGATTTCTTCCTTACTCGCTGGTTAGAGGTGCTACAGTTAACATCGACTTTGAGGCATTTCCCCTAACAAAAAAGATGCCATGAGAAAATGTAAGTTTACACATTCTTTTTATATTAATAACTTGTGCATTTTTATTTTATGGGAACAATGTATTTAATTGTATGTTTAATTTATGTATACATGCCTCATTTACTGTCTTAATAGTTTGTCATAGACAAACTATTAATAAATGAAATGTCTTTGTCAACCATGCCTTTTTAACTGTCTTATTTTCCAATACGTGCATTAGTGACAACATAATACATGGTGAATTTTAGCAACATCCCATGGGTTGCTAATCTTAATAAAACAGAATATCAATATTATAAGTATATACCCATTCTAAAGTCTAAGTTACGTTTGTTTTTGTTTTATTTTTAAATAACTACAGGGTGTCTCAAAAAAATGTACTCACTCTTAGAATGACGAGAAAACCTTTATTTATGAACATAGAGAGAAATGAAATAGCTTCAAATACATGAAACAAATGTAATTGAAAAATCATGTTCGCAAATGTTCAAATTGATGTCCATTATAAATTTACTCACTCTTTTTTTTTTGTTTCAGATATTCTGAATTAATGAAGCCATGGCAGGAAATCAACTTAGTTTTGAAGAGAGAAAGTTTGTCCTGAAATGCTATTGGAAGACCAAAAACGCCACTGAAGTGCAACGCCGGTTCACAAGGGAATTCGCAAAACCGCCACCCACGCGCCGGACCATTGCGCGCATCAGAGACAAATTTGAAGCAGATGGAACCGTACAGAATACCAACAAACAACGTTCAGGACGATCACGGACATCTACGTCCCCTGAAAAAGAACTGCAGGTGCAGGAAACACTCCTTCGATCACCACAGAAATCACTTCGCCAAACTGCTCGGGAAACCCACATCTCAAAAGATAGCGTCAACCGCATAATGAAGCGTCTGCATTGGAAATGCTACATTCCAAGGCTGTGTCATGCTCTCAACGAAGACGATCCTGACCGGAGAGTCGAATTTTGTGAATGGTACCTGGCAAAATGTGCAGAAGATGTCGAGTTTGCACACAAAATTGTGTGGAGCGATGAAGCAATTTTCAAATTAAATGGTACCATTAACCGTCATAATTGCACGTACTGGTGTCCTGCAAATCCTCACGTAACAATTGAACACCATGTAAACTTACCAGGAGTAACAGTGTGGTGTGGGATATCCGCATTGGGCATCATAGGACCTTTCTTTTTCAACGAAACTGTCAATGGTGAGAGCTACCTCAACTTGCTTCAGGAATTTGTTGGTCCACAAATTACAGAGAGGTTTGGTGATGACGGCGATATTTACTTTCAGCAAGATAGAGCTCCTCCCCACTACCATCGCGATGTACGAGCTTACCTCGATGCAGTGTTTCCTGACACATGGATTGGACGAAGGGGCCCCAATGAATACCCTGCGCGTTCCCCAGACCTAACACCCATGGACTTTTTTTTGTGGGGATACTTAAAAGACAAAGTTTATGGCAACAAACCAAGGACAATTGATGCATTGAAATTGGAAATTGAAAGCCACTCACTGTCGTGATATTCCTAATGACATGTTTCGCGACGTTTGCGAATCCCTTGGTGCGCGTTATCAGCTTTGTTTGAACAATAATGGTCATCAGTTTGAACATTTGCGAACATGATTCTTCAATTACATCTGTCTCATGTATTCGATGCTATTTCATTTCACTCTATGTTCATAAATAAAAGTTTTCTCGTCATTCTACGAGTGAGTACATTTTTTTTAGACACCCTGTATTTTGCAGATATTTTCCAGGCTGTTTAAAAATGTAGAATCTTATTTTCACTTTTTCTGAAGTCTCCTTGCAATTTATCCAACATTCTTTTTAACAAAGTTTTGTTTTTATTATCATTTGTTGTCGTTGTTTAACTTAAGTGGACCTAAAAATGGATCTTACATATTTAAAAAAAAGAAGATAGAAAGAAAAAACATTAAGATTCAATACATCATAAAATATACAATTTCTTTTAATATTATTGATGTGAAGAAGAGTGGCAAAAATATTATTTTTTTAATAAAGCAATATTGAAATTTTAAAAAAGCACTTTTAGGCAAAGAAAGAAGGTAAATAAATGTTTCATTACAGTCGTGATTCTTCATCTTCTAACCAATATGATTGTGCACGTAAACAGCTCTATTGTTGTCTCGTTATTGGAGAGTTGATCATGGCAGCTCACAGAATGGCTCTCTCTCTCTTCTTCATAGCAGCCATATCTGTAGAGTTGTTTTCTTCCTTCTTTTAGTAGCAGTGGTTGTAATAGTTGTTAATAACAACAGCACACATTTGTTTTGGTTTGAATATTTCTTTTTGATTTATTATTCCTTAAATTACTCTAGATATCATAATACACAATATTAGTCTTCTCAGTACCCATCCCCCATGGGGGAGAGAGGAAGACCTCTGAAATACATCTGTTCAATCAAAACCCAAGAGGGAGAAAGAGCACTATTTTCTTGCCACATATACCTCCCAACTTTCAGTTTTCTTACATCACTTCCTTTGACACGTCAACTTAATTTTCTAACATAAACCTCAAAATGGAAATTTTCTCTTTACGTAATCTACATATCGAAGTGTAAACTTCCTTTCAACATAAACCACACATCCCATATACAATATTGCTATATAAATCCATAAATTAAATACATTCATGTTTTAATTTAATCGTTTCGAATGAGATTGGGAGAATTATTATTTTTGTTATAAGACAATATTGAAATTTTTTTAAAAACATTTTAAAAGAGTTTTAGTTTTATTAATATTTATATTATTATTTTTTTAATAGAGAATGGTAGTTTGCTCTGGGAATAGTAATAGTATGTTTAAGAAGGCTGAGGGCAATGCAGAGTGCCAGATAAGTTGTAAGCTGGAAGGTACAAAAATAATAAATCGAAGTGTGGGGAGGGGGAGCTTACTATTTATTTTTTCTTAAAATCTTACATAACAGCAAGTGTGGTATTGGCTGTTTGTGTGTTGTTCGGATGATTATTAAAAATCATTTATTTAATATTTCGGGAAAATCTTCCCTTTGTCAAAAATAATAAACACCAAAGGAAAAATCCGTCTGTGTAGAGAATTCACCAAAATGAATGCCAGGTGAATTCTCTACAGACGGATTTTGTTCCTTCCAGCTTACAACCTACCCGGCACTCTGCATTGCCCTCAGCCTTCTTAAATATACTATTATTATTTTTATTACTGAATCTTACATGTTCTTACAAACAAAAAAACATTAATTATTCATCCTTTTAAGAGATATCAAATCATAAACAAAATATACAATTTTTAAATTTTATTGACATGAATGTAAATGGCATCAAGTTTGCAGGTTGCAGCCAATTGAATAAATCATTCCGTTTTTTTAAATGTGTTCAATTAATTGAGTAATTAATTTGACAAGCATAAAATGGTTTTGATTACAGCAGCAAAATTGTTCCCAGTCTGACAGGATAGCAGCACATGTGCACAGCGACCAGTGAGAAGAGGAGGGATATATTTATAACTTGAATTGATTGAACAATTGATGTAAATACATTTTATAAGTAAGTGATGATCACTCCCAACTTTCAGTTTTCTTACATCACTTCCTTTGACACGTCAACTTAATTTTCTAACATAAACCTCAAAATGGAAATTTTCTCTTTACGTAATCTACATATCGAAGTGTAAACTTCCTTTCAACATAAACCACACATCCCATATACAATATTGCTATATAAATCCATAAAAAAAAGCTCAACACTGAGATGACCCCTTGAGTAGGTAGTATATGCGCTCTCAGGGACACCTTTATACAAATAGGTCATAAGACTAATTAAAATGCACCCAGTTAAAAAATCGGATTTTAAAAAGATCTAATGAAAATATTAAATTAAACCAATACTTAATAGTAGTGATCTTCATTGAGAAAATTACGTTTTAAAAAACAACAAAAAAACTCTGTAAAATATTTCTTAGCCTTCAAGATTAAAAAAATTATTATTTCTTTTTAATGGTTAAAAATTTTTTATTTGATTAGTTACGGTTAAATTGACGAAAAAAAAAAAAAACTTTTTAAAATGTAGTTGTACTAGTTTGTTAATGAAGAGAACAAAAACAAGCAGCAGCAGCAGCAGCAGCAACAGCAGCAGCAGCAACAGCAGCAGCTTAACCGGTCACCTCAATTGGTGACAGTTTAAGGCAAAGTTAAGGGCAAGCTTCAGTGGGACCTACCGACGGACATAGCCAGTTAGAGAAGTGTGATGTCCGCATCTATAAAAAAGATAAATATGACCGTCTTATGACAATCCGGAGAGGTGTGTAATCATTCCTGCAAAATTTCATGTTCCTATGTCATATAGCCTAATAGTAGTAAGCGAACAGTCATCCATCTCTCTCTTATTAGTATAGATATTTAAATCAAACAATCAATATAAGACATGGACATTGGAATGTAATATTGAGATAGTAATCCATACAAAGAAGAGTGGAAAAACTAATAAAAACAGTAAAAGATTACAATTACACAGGGAAATTGGGAAAAAAAAAATTAGGATCAACTACTTTACTAAAGAGAAGAATGAGATGTGATTTCATTGAAACTTTTAAAATAATCAACTGAATTTCTAACAATTGTGAACATTTTTTTTTTTTAAATATTACTCTTCTGTCTGGAAATTTTATTGTCATGGCAAATTGCATAAACCAATCGACTTTCTTTTACTTTCATTTAAACATTACGTTCACATGTTTTTTGTTGAATATGTATTTCTACAGAACTACAGAAAGCCAGAACACCAGTTCACAGTGAGAGATTTTGATAGGACACTGGGAAGTCGGAACAACAGTATAAAGAGGACAGATTCTAATGGAAAACCAGAACACCATTCTAAAAGGGACATATTCAGATAAGACACCAGAAAATCTGATCACCAGTCCATAACAGACAGATTCTGATATGACACAGGAAAGTCGGAACACCAGTCTATAACGGACAGATTCTGGGATGATACCAGAAAGCCTGAACATCAGTTTTCAGGTGACTAACTTATGGAAATTCTCGAAGCAATTGTTTTGCTACACATTTTAGATTGCGATTATTCAGACTACTGTTCTCTTCTTAGGTGTTATTCTCACAACGTTTTAGCCGATGTAACTGCCGACCTTCTTCAAGTGCATCTTGTCGAACTCTGAGAATCTTTACAGAATTTTGAAAGGAATCCTTTATTTAATCCACGGGAGTTTCTTGCTCTCGTTCTGTCAGCCATGACCGGGTAGAAGTCTTAAGTAATTCATAATTGTATTCTTAGTATTGCCCATACTGAGGATTGAACCTTCAACCTCCAGAAGACTGTCACCTAGAACTGATTATTGTTAAACACTTTATTAAAAATACCACAGGTCTTTTTGGAGAATAATATTCAAGATGAGATCAGTAGTCCAAATTATCCAAATTATCAATCCTTATCTAAAAAATTCTGAAACACATATTTTAGAGTCCCTCAGCATATTTTATTCATCAAAATCTCTTCAGGCGAGCACACACAGAATTAAGGAAGAGCATAACTCATCAAGGAGTAAAAATCTTCCAAGAAACATTAAAAAATTAAAATTTTTTTTAATGAAAACAAAGTTCAAACATGTACTAAATGATACAGTAGTCTTGATAGGTTAAGTCAAAATATTGTCTTCATCGGCCTTCTTTCATGAGTGTCAAGCAACCCATCTGAGAGAAAAAGTATCATGAATTATATGCATAACCGTCATTAAGTATATAACAGTGTTCAATATATCATATCTAATGAATTGTTTCAAATGGGTATTGTTTTGGGAATTAAACAATCCCAAAAGGGTTGATACGCCATAAGAAAATTAAAATATGGTCAAACACTCGCTTTAATATCTGGGATAGGGGAAGAAATTAAATAATGGATTTTTGTTAAAAAAATTTTTTTTTAAAATTTGATAGAAATGTTTGGCTTCAGAAGATTCATTCTCGTCTTGTGTGTGAAAATATTCCACTTACCGATTTTTCTTCATGATATGTTCAAATGGGCGCAAGAAGTCTTTCTGAAATCGGAAATTGGAGAATTCTCCTTTTTCCAAGAATTTCATTGACAACTGACGGAGGGAATCAACAGCAAAAAATGAAATGTCTTCATTTGGATTACAACCAACCTGGAAGAAGGAAAAACATTTCATAATACAACAAAAATAATATTTCATTCACAATCTCTACATTAATCAAATTGTGTGACCACTTCTCATGTATGTTTGTATTTCTTGCACCAACTTTAATAATTAAACAGTGTAATTTTTTTATTTACTATTCATCAATTAGTTATTTAAATAAAAAATGCAACAGTGTAGAATAAAATGAAATTTAAATAACCTTATTTAAAACAATTTAATCACAACATTAAATCCACAGAATGTTTATTATAAAGAAGCCATTTTAATCTTTTGGTAATAGTTGATAAAGAATAATGAATTATTTTGCGCCCCTTCAAAATTTGAAAGGAACTTGGAAGTATTTAAAATGTCGAATAGAAAAGTAATTTAAACGGCTTTAAAATTCTTAACAAATCCTTATGTATTGAAAGATTGAAAGTTTTGGAAGCTTTTTGCATCCAATAATTTCATAAATAAAGATTGAAACATTATCTTAACAATTAGCTATAGTTTTAGAACAATTTGGTTCGATTAATAATTGAGATGGCATCAGAGTGACCGATTCTTCGAGGCGTAATTTTTAATGTCTCATCCTTTTTCTGTGTGAAACACTTCAGTATTTTTTATGTACAAGAAATGGCTGCCAAATTGTCTGATGGTTAACAAAGTTTCATTTATCCACTTGAAACTATTTCAAATTTAACACAAGTCCAGTGACCTGCATACTGTCCCCCCCCCCATTTCTGGACATCAGTTTTCAAGGGAAGAAAAGTCTATCAGGCATATGTGTACTATGTGATGTTATGAAAGTGAAACCTGGCCAGTGAGGGTTGAGGATATGTGTTACATGGAGAGAAATGATATGAGAATGATATGATGGATGTGTAATGTGAGTCTTAAATCTGATAACTTCAGAGAAAAATGTGTGCAAAACAAAAGGTCAAATTGGTTTAGTCATATTGAAAGAGTGAATGAGAGTTGTTGGGTTAATAGATGTAGAATAATTGAGGTAGCGGAGTCAGTTGGCAGAGGAAGGCCAAAGAAAACATGGGAGGAAGCGATAAGGATTGATTTGTGATAAAGAGGGATAAAATAAAGACAAGGCCAGAGATAGGTTAATTTGGAAGTCAATTTTTAAAAGCTGTCTAACACATGCCAATATGTAAAGACATGAAGAAGAAGAAGAAGAAGAAGATGATGAAGAAGATGATGAAGATGATGATGATGATGATGATGATGATGATGAAGATGAAGATGATGATGAAGATGAAGATGATGATGATGAAGATGAAGAAGATGATGATGATGATGAAGATGAAGAAGATGATGATGATGATGAAGATGATGGAATTCCAAAGCATTAAGACATCATTTATCATCATCATCATCGGTTCAACGTCTGTTTTACATGCTGGCATGCATTGGACGACTTTAAGAAATTGACTTATAAAGTAATTTATCTCTGCCAGGTCTTTACTTACCCCTCTTTCTCTTAAGTCCATTTTTATCACTTCCTTCCATGTTTTCCTTGGTCTTCCCCTGTGAACTGAACCTGCTACCTCAACTGTTATACATTTACTAACCCAAGAACTCTCATCCATTCTTTCAACATGGCCATACCATCAAAGTCTCCTGTTCTGCACACATCTCCCTATATTGTCCAGATTTAATCTTTCTCTGAGATCATCAGAACTAAGCCTGTTTTTAATACTCACATTACACATCCATCGTATCATTCTCATATCATTTTTCTTCATGCAACGCATGTCCTCAACCCACACTGGCCAGATTTCACTTACATACATCATCACACTGCATACATATGCCTAATAGACTCTTCCCTTGGTCGACAGTGGTAATTCATGACCAGCAATTATTTTCTAAATTTCTAAAGAGGGAGATGAAGATGAGACGGGAGTAGAAAAACTTACTTTGTTAAAATGGTCACCTAAATATTGCCATATTCGAGACCACTGCAATCTGATGCGCCCCATATTGTAGTATGAGATCTCTACGATCTTTTGTAAACTGAACATTCGTGGATGACTGGGATTCGCCAGTTCATCAAGGGACACTTGACACAACGCCTTCACAAATTCAACTGGAAAACGAAAAAAGACAATTTTATTATATATTATGATCACTTTTAAAACAAATTCTTTTGTGAGATTCAATTATTAAAATCAAAAACAACAAAAGTAAAGTGGTAAAATTTTAGTCTTTGCCCACAAAAACAAAAAAATAAAAATGACATTGTATTTATTTTGTGCATTTACACGTCACATTGTCTAAATTACTAGTATATTTTTTTCTCGTATAAACACCTTATTTTTTTTCTTATTGCCAACAAGAAAAAATAAAAGCGTTTTTTTCAGCAACACCTCTATTAAAAAAAAACAACATACTTTTCATTAACCCCAATGCTAACACTAAGTGGTGGCAGCATGAGAATATATATATATATATATATATACATACATACATACATACACGCACACACTACTACTGAAATGTTTTTTTTTATTAACTTGAAAACAGCTATCACTCTGAAAATACATAAGAAAATGGTTACTCATTCTGTTTTATGGTCGATAACTGAAGGATCATTAATTCTTTCTGGTCAAGAACTGGGTGATCATCTTAAGTTAGATTTATATACTAATTTGAACCCCTCTCTAAAGTCTTAAATAGTTTTTTGTTTTTTTTAATTTCCAAATATTTCCAGTGTGTTAACATTAATAGCATGGAAAAAATACAACTCATTTTTCTGTTGAAAGCAAATTTTACTGAAAAAATTTCTCAACCAATAATAAAAACAAAAATCTATTCATCTATTTTGAGTAAAGCAAAAAATACCCAAATTTATTAAGTTGTTGGGTTAGAATTATCAGAGTTATCTCCCTTGGATTTATTCTAGGCTAATGTTAGAGAACGTGAGAGTTTTAATCGCGTTCCACCAACATACAAAATTTAGGATGACATTTTAGTCTTTTTCTGGTGCGTTGTTCAAAGTGTACAGAAGTGTATTGACAAAGCATAGCTTTTACAAGGCCTGAAGACCATTTTGTCAGATGCCTTTCAAAATCCTAGCAGACTTTGGCTCTAGGTTCTATCTGATAAATACATATGTAAATCCAATTGTTTCTTCACTATGGTTATTTTTCCTTCTTCCGACATAACACACATAAAAATGGTGACCACCTGTGTAGAAAAGATTACACCCAGACGTGTGTGTCGTTAAAAATGTAAAAATTTAAATTAAAAATATCCGTGGCCTTTTAGAGTCAAAGTGGTGCCAAGTCTTTGTTTAAGGTGGCCTACTTATGAAAATACAGAACATTACATTTTCAATATTAATTCGATATGGTAAAAATGAAAACAAATAAAAGCATAAGTACGAAATGTCAGAGACCAGAAGAGTCTCATTTAGAACTGATTATTAATCAACGGATCAAAGGTGTTGATTAAGGTTCAATCCTTACCACAGACAATAATAACTAACAATAACATAATTAACACTTCTACCCGGTCATGGCTAACGGAATAAAAATTGTCTACACCCGTGAATTAAATAAAAGTTTAGTTCCAAATTTCGCACAAATTCCTTAGTTTGACAGATTATCAAGTTCAAAAAGAAACATCTGAAGAAGGTCGTAGGTTATATCGGCTGAAACATGAAAATAACAACCAGAATGAGAATAGCAGAATTATTTTCATACAGACGCCATCTTAAAAAATAAGTGAGGGAGGTAACTCTATATTTATCAATACAGAGTCATTTCCTTTTGTTTGGAGCAAAAATATTTTGGGAAAAAAAAAACAACATAGTTTAAAAAAAAAAAATGAGAATAGTAGTCCGAATGATGCAAATAATCCAAAAAAACAATTATTGTTCTCTAATCTTTCTGCTTGACTGGACGTTTGGAAATGTATGTACCCATTATAGCAAGTCCTTCAGCTCAGTCAGACTCCATTTTATTTGATGCAATCAAATTCATTCTTCCGTATTGGGAAGATGGCATATTTTAATTTTTTTCTTCTTTTTCGGGAAATAATTATTTCAATTTCTTCATCAAATTTTTAATTTAAACGTTATTTTTTTTTTCATGTTATTTCAAATATCCAAAAGTATTTTTTATTTTTTTCATGCTATTTCAAATATCCAAAAGTATTTTTTATTTTTTTCATGTTATTTCAAATATCCAAAAGTATTTATTTTTTTCATGTTATTTCAAATATCCAAAAGTATTATTTTTTTTTCATGTTATTTCAAATATCCAAAAGTATTATTCATTTTTTTCATGTTATTTCAAATATTCAAAAGTATTATTTATTTTTTTCATGTTATTTCAAATATCCAAAAGTATTATTTTTTTTTCATGTTATTTCAAATACCTAAAAGTATTATTTTTTTTTTTCCTGTTATTTCAAATATTTAAAAGTATTATTTATTTTTTTCATATTATTTCGAATATTCAAAAGTATTTTCTTATTATTCATGAGCTGTACTTAGCCAACATTGCCCAGATGCGTTTTTACTTGCAATTTGTTTTGTTTTTTTAAAAACCATACCAAGTTTTTGTTTTAAAAAATATTTTTTTTGTTCCAATGAAAGGGAAGTACCTCTGTATTGACGAACACAGAGTCTATCTTATGATACTGTATGAAAATATTTTAAACCCAGTTAAAGTATTTTCTAGAAGGAATTAAATTGAATTACATTTTATTCTGAACAACATGCTGCAACAATCCACCAAAAGAAAAGACGACCCAAAATCAAATATTTACTTTTACTATCGATTTCAAAAATAAAATCGAGAGACTGACTTTACTCTATATATTAGAGTAAGTCATGATTACATCTTGAATTTAATTTTTTTTTTTTTTTTTTTTTAAAAACGGTCCCCTTCAAACAATTGTTTCAGGAAAAAAAAATCTTACCAATCGCATCACCATCCAGACGGACAGATCCCGTGAATATTCTGTCAACTGCTACCACAACACTTTGAGAGCTTGTCTCGCCCATTGTTTCTTGGATACTTGCCAGACGCTTCTGGTCAAGAGCACCACCAGAAATCATGCCTTTTTGAAAAGATGAAGGAAAAAACAATGCTTAAAATGCTTCTTTAAAAAAAAAAAACAAACAACACATTAGATATGTACTTTTATTTCAAATTAAAACAAGTGTTTTAACAAAAGATTACAAGAAAAATTAGATTAAATGATAGCATACGAGAGAGAGAGAGAGAGATAGATAGAGAGAGATAGAGAGCTTGGCCATATTAACAAAAGTTCTGGTCAGGGACTGGTTGTTCTGTCAACGTGTGGATTAGCAGGTTATACTGAAGTACTTGCTAAAGGCCTCTTTAGAGCTTTTATCGGCACTTCTTTAGTTTAGCTTTGAATCAGAAATCAATTTTGAAGAGTTACATTCACTCCTAACCCAATCAACTGGAAGTAATTCAGACTTTGAATTTTTTATCCAAAAATGGATCTTAACAAACTCAATCTGCGAGATATTGGTAATTTAACCAGCAAGCCCAAAAAAACTATTTACTTTTTGTAGGCGCACAGACTGATTTCTTCCATCGCTGTTGACTGTTCATTTTATAAAATTTGACATTATTAAATAAAAAACACTGTTCGGTGTTATTATTGTTCACTTTATTGATTGTTTTGGATAAAAACTTCTAATTCAATATTACTTCCGGTTGATTGTCTGCCCCTGTTTTCAAAATTGAAAACAAATAAATTCTGATTCACAGCTAAACTAAAGTGTCTTTTTTAACGCGGGGAACTCTGACAATAAGGCAAGGTCTTCTGCATAATCCACATCTATTGTGGTTTTTGTTGGGTGACATGAACTTTTTGCTCTTTTAAGGGTGAACCCCAGATCCATGTTTAGATCTGTAGATGTCTGCAGACTGAAATCTAGGCACAGGATAAAAAGAAAAGGAGCAAGCGTATCTCCCTGAAACAACATTGAAGAACTCTATATCTCCATCGGCAGGGTTGTTATACAGCATCATGATAGTTGATACGGACTCTTGCAGAGTCCCATACGCCAACATGATGATCATTTTGAGTTTGCCACTATGGATGGAATCAAAGGCTTTGAAGAAATTGACAAATGCAAGCACAGCTTTGAGGCCCTTGTCTTTTAGACTCAATTATATGGCAGACGGATAGAATTTGTCCAACTGTTGGTCTGTTTTGTCTAAAACCGTTTTGGTTTTGCAGAGAATTGCATCCATCTCAGGGTGAATGTGACTCAACAAAACAGTTTGTAAATATCTGGAGGTTATTATGAACAATTCATTGTCAAAGTCAGTTAACAGCCAGACCTCAGCAAAAATATTAAAGTCCACAAGCCGTTCCACATTTTATTTGCTTCTTTGCAGCTGCAAGTTTGTCCATGCTGAAAATTCCTTTCCTGATGTTGAAGTCCTGTTCAATTATTTATTGTATCAGGTTCTCTGCAATTGCAGACGGCTTGCCAAGCATGGCTTCAATTTCCTAATCATCTCATTTTTATTAATAGCCTTTAGTTTAATTTTGCTACAGCTTTTCGGCCAATGATTCCATCAACTATTTTCCATGCGGCCACTGCTTGTTTATTTACAGATGCAATCGTATCAATTTTGGCTTGAATGAATGCCATTTGTTCCAAGTTATTTTGAGAGCAATTTGAGCAGTCTGATGAAGATATGTTTTCTCTTATTAGGGTTGCATTTTTGTTCTGTGCAGCTATATAGATCATATATATATATATATATATATATATATATGAAGGAGAGAGAATTAAATATTAAATAAATTTCATATAAATTTAAGTGTTATTGTTTTTCTTATTACAAAACAGTTACCGATGTTAAATAGATGAGTCATGAAAAAAAATCAGTGGACAATAAGATCCCCCCCCCCTCCCCCGAAAAAAAGCTTGTCTTTTCAAGTACTTACTGTTGGGGTCAAAGTTATCAATCGGATGACCACTGCCAAACTGAGATTTATCATTGGCCCCACCAGCACCACCCCCGGTGCCACTGCCTCTGCTTTCCCCGGATGAAATGTACCGAGGTTTCACACCAGTTCCAATCAGCTGAGCTAACTCCAACTGAGAAATACACCGCAGAATCTATGGGGGGAAAAAAGGAAAATATAAATTTGGAAAAGAAAAAAAAAAGAAAAGAAATGGAAATTCTATTAAAAAAAATAACGTTTAATTGTATTAAGAATCTGTTGATACTTTTTATATAATTATTAAGATTTATTTTCCTTGTGGCTTGTGCTGATGGCCTAACGGTTAGAATCTTTGACTTTCAAAAAAAAAATTGTTTCGTTTCGATCTCAGCTTAGAGCATTTTCCTGTCTAACCACACTGAAGAGCTGTAATACAGCAAAACAACTTGTGCATAACATATATATAATCTCTTTACTGGAAAATAAAGATATGGAATCTGTTTTATATATATATATATATGATGACTGCAACGTTTTGTCAGACGAGTGCCACTCCTTCATTCAGAAAAGTGTCATTGTCTGAAGGAGTGTCTGCTTGAGATTGTAAATAAAGATCTAGCTTTGTACGACGGCTAGATCCCTCTCTTGGTTCAAAATGTTGAGATCCAGCAATAAGCGAAAGCAAGATAACCAGTAACAAGATGAAACTGCAGACTAACATGATGTAAGGAGTGGTCTTCAACTGTTTTTTTTTTTAAATCAAAAAACATCTTTCCACACCCAATCGAAAAATCCAACAAAATGAATTTACAGTTATGCCATATATATATATATATATATATATACACACACACACACACACACATAAGGGGTTGCAGCAAAATCCGACACTTGACAAAAAGAAAATGAAATAGGCAATAAAAACAAAATGAGTCACACGCTTTGGCAACCATGTCCTTGTCTATAGTGGCGAATGCCTCTACGATGGCAGCCTTCAGTGAGTCAACAGTGTAGTAGGCATGCTTGTTTGTCTTGGTCTCAATCATGCCCCAGAAGAAATAGTCGAGAGGGTTGCAATCGGGTGAGGAGGGAGGCCACAAGTCCGGCGACTATTAGTGAGGAACATTATTGAGCAGCCACACCTGGGTCGTCTTGTGTTGGAAGACGTAGGGACGTCCAGCAGCGATCTCATCCATCCAGGGCTTCACCATGCTTCTCAGCACTTACTGATATTTCGTTTACTTTTTGTCAAGTGCCAGTTTTGGTGAAAAACCCTGTATATGTGTTGGTTGAAAGAATTAGTTATTCTTAATGGTATCCTTTTGGATTGGACTACATGGAGAGCCGGTGTGAGACGTTGCCTGGTGTTACCCAGCCCAGAGTCAGAGACACTCGCAACACCCTAAGTACCAAAACAGTATGAAGAAAAAGGTCGTAGCAACAGGGATGCGCATACGTTGAAATTAACAGGATAGTAGATCCTTTTTGTCATTCGGGGGAAAGATTTCATGCAGACAGACTTGTATGAAATTATCGTTTTACAAAATTGAAAATGTCCATTTTTTTCTGTAAAAGTTTTATATTCATCAAATTCTTTTTTCAAAAAATACATAAGCATAAGTTACGATGCTGCTGATAAGAACTTGACAAAACTTCAACAAAGATTCACACAAGTTGGAAAAATGCACCAAAACGTGAACATGACCAAAGTGAGAATGTTAGTCGGAATCATCCAAATTATGAATCCTCATCTTAAAAATTCCAAAACAAAGAATACAGAAATGAAAAAATAAATACTATCTTTGGTCATTAAAAAAATTCCTTTATTTCAAGTACAAATAGGTGTGCGTTATTGACCTAATGGATATAGTCACGACTATGGAATAAATCTTATTGGATCTATTGTGGTCATTTAAAGGTATGAACCCTCGATTTACCCCAATTATGCATAAAATAACAACTTGTGTTCAATTAATCATTGACAAGTAATAGTTTACAATAAGTATCGTTTCGGCATTACAGTAATGTCGGCCATAAAACAGACAAACAAAAAATAATCACGAATCTGATGATGACTTACCTCTAACCAGGACTTTCCTAAATAATTACCATCCGTGTGCGCCACAGAGATAAGAGTTTTGATGGTGTCAATATTTTTCGTTTTCATTTCTGTGATGGGAGAGGCAGCAGTGAGTAGTGTGAAACGGGCTAACGCTTGGACATAAGCATCTCGTTCTAACTGTAAACATCAAAAAAAAAACATTTTTTAATTTATTAAACCAGCTTTACAAATATGTGCACAGCACCAAAAATAAGGTTCATAAAATACCCAAATAACAAAATAATGAGTGTGTTGTGTTGCTGTAGTTTAATACAGAGGCAAGCAAGATGACGAAACCTGTTATAGTAATTGTCTGGAGATGAAATATCTATTTGTTACAACTGTTGGATTATGGAGACATTGAGATACCCTACCCCAAACAGTCGACACTGAAAATGGAAAATGCCATATTAGGGCTGTCACAGAGCTCGAAAGTTCAAATGTGAGATACATAAGAACGTGTGGGTAAAAATGTTGAAAAAATTCAACAGTCACAAGGTGAACACATCAATTATGTTGTACCTTTATATGAGAGTCCGGATAGATAGATCATCTAATTGTGAAATGTTGCACATAAACTAGTAATCTAGCCAAAGAAGTTCATTTTACCAAGGTGTTATATCAGATTGTGATACGCCCAGAGTGTAGGAAGGGACACATAACAAGGGAATCATGTAAACTAACAGTCTAAAGACAAAATGCTAAAGGAAACAGATAGGAAGATATATGTCCGAGACTGCCGGTCCTTTTGTTTCTGGGTGTCTGGCTTAAGTAACCAGTAACACGCATGCTCATAAGCCCTTCTGTCCAGTTCAGACTAATGGCAGAAGACTGTCCTCATACTTCAGGACAGAAGCAGTAAAAAGATGGTCTTTCATCAAAGTCTCGTCCAATACTCAGCTCGACCCATGCTTTCATATAAGTGTTTTGCTGCTTTTTTTTTTTCCACAAAAAACCCAACTGGAAGTGACAGAAACCATGTGATCACATGGCATGCTGGGCAAGTTTTTGAACTGGAGTTTTGAAGACAGGGGATGTTTTCATCAGAGAGTGGACGAAAACAGACAAAGAAATGCGAGTTTTAAAAACTGGCAATAGTTAACACTCACTCTCTTTCTTTCTCTCTGCCTGAAACACGTATCCTAATATAATAAAGAACTACATATATTTTTGGTACAACTGTCTCAGTGTTTAATCATTAGCAAGAACCAATAATCCAGCAGACATGTCACATGAAGAATTTCTACACGACAGACTTGACTAGCAAAGCAGAATAACCGACGAAAAAAAGTCTTCAGATCACCACATTTTCACATCAACCCCAATTTTTAGAAATTAAATTGTTTTATCACAATAATAATTAAATAATTCCTGGTTTTCTGATGTCAATGATATCAAAAATTTAGATTTGACTCGTTTCTAAATAATTTGTTCAAAAAAACAAAAAGGCATGAATAAAATTCTGTTGTCATTACTGATTTAAAAATGACATTTGTTTTATTTAATTAAAGGATATTTAGCTGACAATAATTTATACAGTAAGAAAGACACTAAAGAGATTCAAACTGTTACAATAAATAAATTTAAACGTCGTTTTTATTTATTTAAAAATGTGTAATTGATTGTCTGTTGACTTAGTTCATAACTCATGTCCCACCATGCAATGGTAATTCCAAAATTCCAAACCTAATTGCGTTTTTATAATTCGCTAAATTTTTATCTTTTTTATAGTTTTGAGTTTTCGGCAGAAATTTATGCTAAATTACAAGTCTCTCATCTATTGTGTTACAAGATTCACAACAGAACGTCACACAGTCAATTAAGCAGTTGATTTAGTTGTCTGCATCACAATTATTACAGTCCAGAGCGTAACTGTATCAGCTAGCTGTTTCATACTTGAAAATTATTAAGGTGTCACCTGATATTAGTTAAACCTTGATTTGGAAATTATTTTGATTGAACATTTATTTTTTTTACAAGATTTTAATGCATTGTGTCTGCAAAACAAATGCATCGGAGATTGCATTCGTGTGCATATTTCGGTGCTGAGTTTATATTCAGGGATATACTCAGCTAGACGGACAAGTTGAGTTCTGGATTGAAGTTTGTGAACGGCTGCTGAAATGAGGAAATTACTAAGCCCAACTGAAAGAGTGGACTAAGCCCCACTGAACAAGTGGATGGAGCCCAATTGAAAAAGTGGACGGAGCCAAAAAGAGTTTTGCAGACACACAAGCAGAAACTTATCAACCAGAGTAATTGGTAAAGATAAAGAAAGAAAAGAAATGGAAAGTCTTTACGAACCTCCATGTGAAATATGCAAGTGATTCGGATTGCACAACGAATGCCATCCAGACAAAGTGAGGCAACTTCAGTATCGTCACAATCCTGAAGGCCAACGCTGAAGGCAGCTAAAAATGGAGTCCAAGCAATCTGAAAAAAACATGAACAGATGATGTAACTGCTAACAAAATTCAGTTCTAAACACAAAGATTTAGTCAGAAAAGAGAATACAAGAATAAACAGTAAGACGGGACAAGGGGTTTTTACCTAATAAACCAGTATTGTGCGGGCCTTTGGGTCTGGATTTACGCCGGTCTATTGGGGGTTGTCCGTCCTGTGCAGTTCTACGAGGTGCACCCTCCCAGGCTTTGCCTCCCCTCTTTGGGGAGGAGTAAATTTATTGCTTACTGTCTGAGGCGCCCCTACCGGGGAATGCCGACGGGGCTGCCCAGGCAATTTTTAAATGGCCAGAGTGCTCACCTCTCGAGCGCTGGCTTATCTAATCCCACTTTCCCGACCTTGTGTCACATCTTACCTTGTGGGAGGTAGATAAATAATTACAGAGTGACCCTCCCAAAATGGCACCCATGAAATAATATGAATAAAATTCACAATCCTTTCTGCAATCTAACCATATTTGGTGCAAATTAACTTCATTCTATGCCTGACTTGTCCACCAAGTTTCAGTCATGAATGTCCCACAGTCTTTGTTCTATTGCTGTTCAATGATATGGGGGACACTTTGGTGATCGCTTCATCAATTAGAGGTGTGATTCTTAATAAGCTTCACACTCACCAGACCTTAACCCCCCCCCCCCCCCCAGATATTTATGTATGGTGTTACCTTAAAGATAAGGTCTATTAAAACAATCCCCAGACTATTCCTGAACTGAAGAAGACCATCACCAGGCCCCCTACCACCACCCCTCCCAGTGAAATTTAACATAGAATGATCCCCATTTCCGGACCATTCTAGCTTTTTAGGGCAGTTAGGCAAAAAAATGTTTTACTATGAGAGATAAATTCTGTGCAAATTTGTTTTTTTTATTGAAAAGTTAGTAGAAAAAAAACCTAGGTCCGAGTGATAAGTCTCCTAAAAAAACTTTTCTTAACCCTACTATTAACCATCAGTTCAAGTGGCAAACCACCTCCAAAGCTCCCTTAACCCTATTACTAACCCTGAGTCCAGATGGCAAGCCCACCTTCAAACAAAAAAAACTTGTAAAACCACACATAATCGTTTAAAAGAATAGACCCCTCCCTTAAAAAATGGAAAGTTCATCTCACATAGCCAAAATAAAATTGATTAACTGCCCTTAAACACTAGAATGGCCCAGAAATGGGGGATCTTTTTACGTCAAATTCATATATGAAACTAAAAACTCTAAAATAATTGTTTTTTCTTTCTTCAGGTTCATCAGGGTGTTCACACATAATCGCTTAAAAAAAGTAAAATCTCTTTTTTTTTGTTTAGGTAGGAGGGTGTTAATCTACAATACCTTTCTTTTTTTTTTCATATCAAAAGTATCGACTGATATGTTTTAACTTCAATTTGGCTTTTAAAATCATTAAATTCCGTTAAAATTAGCTTTTTGTCTGAAAAGAATGTTCAAAGTTTTTTTTTTGTGTAATAAAAGTTTAAAATAAGAATATGTTTGGTTGAAGAAATATATAAGGAAAAATACATGGCCATTACCAAGAGAAAGACCCCAAGTGTGTATGTGAGAGGGGAGGAGGAGGAGACGAGAAGTAATTTTTTGATGAATCAAAAGTCTTCTACCTCCCCTCCTCATTGTGAATTGTTTGAAGTTTGGCAAGCAGAGAAAGGAAGTAATACAAAATAAGACAAGAGAAGAGAGAAAAAACAGGAAAATACAAAGAAAAATAAAGCGAGAAAGAGAAATCAAGTCAAGACAGAAATCAAACATTTTATAACAAAATCTGTTAAAAAACAATTTTAAGCGAAATTCTGCTTCTTCTGAGTTAAAAAAAAAATAAAAATAAACAGAATTCCTCTTTTTCTGAATGACAAAAAAATGGAGTTCTGCTAAAAAGCTGAGGTCTCACATCCCTGTTTAATTAAATGAAAGGTCAAATTTTATAACGCACAGTTTGCTCATTATTTGGTAGACTTACATCCAATCTGTTGCTAAGGTTGCTGGAAAAATGGTCGGATCATTCTATTGCTCCAGAAAGTACCTGACACTTAATGCAATCCTCTACTTATATAAGAGCCGGATATATCCTAAGATGGAGTATTGCTGCCACATCTGGGGAGGTGCCGCTCAGAGCACACTTTCTTGCCTTGACAAAGTACAAAATCGACTTTGCAATCTAGTGGGGGGGCAATCTTTTCTCTTCTCTACAGCCCCTTTCTCACAGAAAAGACATTGTTAGTCTTTTTCTACTCCATCGTTATTTCGATGGAAAGTTCTTAACCGAGTTCCAATCTCTGGTTCCTCCTTGTAAAACATTCACAGCAAGAACTACTGTCACAACTGCAAAAAAAACGGTTTTTTTTTTGTCTCCATGTGACTAACATCAAATGAAATTTCCGTGAACAGAATTTCTTTCCAAGAACTTCCCATCTTTGGAACACATTACAACAGGACTGCTTTTCTGCAGGCTACAACATCAAATCAAATATCAACCAATACTTGTCATAAACTGTCCACATAAATAATCAAATTTTCTTCATTCCATTCATCATTTTCAATCCTCTCATAGCATTTTTCATAATTCAACTGACAATCCACTCATCTCAGTAACCATTATCCCCAAGTGACTTTTGGCTTGAATAAGTGCTGATTCATTAGAAAAAAATAATAAAATTACTACGTTCCCATCTTCCTAATAACATTTCTAACTGATGATGTCATCTAACATGCTGAGATTTGGAGAACTGGTGTACCTTAAACATGGGTCTGACATGTTCCAAGTGGGTAGCACTGGTAAAGCTGGATGGTACATGGCTGACACTCTCCATGAGAGCACGCGCTGTCTGGGCCATTGTCTCCATCTCCATATTGTACAGCAAACGTCGCTGTTTCTCGCTGATTAAATCTTCTGCAAAAAAATACAAAATTCTTCTTAGACAAAATTTAATTAAACAACAATAATGTTTATACGTACTGTTATGACATCGCAGCACAATAACAAATACAGCAAATGAGTATGTTTTACTGGATTCTTGTATCCAAAACTGTATATTGACCAAATAAGTAAATTTATTTTCTAAAAGTATAATATACTAGGATTATTTGGAAAAGTAACCCAGTCCTGATTTATACATTTAGATTTTATAAGTATGAATGTCCGGAAAGACAATAATCTCGGTAAAAATCTAAAATCTAGGTCAATTACTTTTTTTTCAAGTAATTACATGAAGTTAACATAATGGAATAAAAAGTAAATAAAATAAATTTAAAAAATCTTGGAATTCTTTTTTTTTTTGCATACAATTTTTTTTTTAGTTATATTAAAAAATTAAATAAAATTAACGTCATGAAATTTTTCATTACAAATATATTTCTTGAAAGAAAATTTGTATGTGTTCAAAAATATGAATTTTTTATTTATTAATAAAAAAAAAGTTAAAATTAATGTCATGGGATTTTTAAATAATTTGTTTTTGTCCAAAATTTATGTATTTTTTCTGTGTTTACAAATAATTTATTTTTTTAAACTTCATAATACAAACAGTATAAGATATTGCTGAAAAAAAATACATTTCCTAATTTAGCGCAGAGCGTCATTATAACAAAGATTTTTCGGACCTTCATACTTACAAAAGCTACACGTATAAATCAGGGCTGGGTTACTTTTCCGAATAACCTATACTAGATATATTTGTGCGCCATTGGGTCACAAACACAACCACTATTTATTCTACTTTGATTTCATTAAAAAATTCATAAACTGTGACGTCATATCTTTTAAGACATTCTTCTTGCACAACTAAAAATAATAAGTTTCATATCATTACTAGTCGGGTTAGAGTTATAGCGGTATTATCATTTATCATTCCTATAAGAGACTTACTTTGCCATCTAATTTACATCCATTTTTGTGGTACGTATAGACACATGTATATAAATTAGGTGACATTGATAAAAAAGAGTCACTCTTTCTCTAAATGTTTATAGAGACATCCTCCATTTTATAATAAAGACCAATGTGTATTTATTTTTATATAAATAAATATATCTGTTCCTATCACACCAAAGTTAGTGAGTAAAAACGTGCCTTTTTCTAGCCTTTGGACAAAACCGTTTCAAGTGGTGGTGGTGGTGGTGGTGGTGGGGGGGGGTTAATAGAAAGTCAGACCACGAGAGTTGTCTGAAATGAATTCAGAAAGAAATTCTCCACTAAATAAAATAGGTGTTTTTTTTCTTTAGATCATCAGAAATGATAATTTATCCATGAAAAATTAAATTACTGACGTAATTCTATGATTTTATATGAATAAAAGTGTGAATACTGGCGAATACAGATCAAATTCTGTTAAATATTTCATTGAATAGTGCCCAATATTGTCCTCCCTGTTGGTGTTTCATCAGATTTATGCACATAAGGAAACATCAGCTTGCACAATACACAAATACAACAACATTTAATACAGAAAAACATTAGCATGTATGAAGAATACGCATGAACAAAGCTGGCAGACACAGTGGTCCAGAATGTAGTCATGAATAGCAACAGTGAAAAAAGAAAAATAAGGAACCCATGCATGGACTTGTATATTGAAAGATTGCAAAAAATTTACTTACTTGATGATTTAGCAGGTTTGTGCGAACCGGTAGTTTTCATTTTAATTTCATTGCCAGCAATTTCATCGTAGATCGAAGATAGGTATTCTCCCGGCAAGTCTTTACTGTCGTTAATTCCTCGATTCATTTTGATGTATTGTTCTTTTGTTATTTTGTGCTTGACTTGAGAGCTGTGCAGATCTGTCGTCAGCATAATGATGGAGTAGGCTAACACGTAGGCAGTATCAGCACTCGCAAAGAGTTCAGAGCTGAAATAATACGAAACATCAATTAGACATCCAGGTTTTAGTTGAGGGGGGGGGGGGGGGCTTCCCTCATCTCCATCTACAAAAAGCTAACAATCATTTCCCATCATTGCTTTCTCTTAAAATAGGAGTGAACATTGTTAAAACTTGTGGCAGCATTCACCATATCACAAACCATGTCCTAAGCAGATCCTGAGGAAGATCGCATGCAACGGCCAGCCACTCACGATTCCACCGCCGAAGGCTAACCACTTGTGAGCCAGAGAACATTGCATTTGCCATGAAAAAAGTTTTTTCAGATTTTCTTTAAGGGAAGGGAGCCGCTATGTCAATGACTAGGATGATACCACAGCAAGAAGACTAAAAAACATATATGGTGGACTTTCTTTTTACTTCAGTCAAAGTTCTCAGAAATTAAGGGGTTCCTTTCCTGTGGCTAACACTTGATCGCTATGAGATACATAGATATCTGATTGTTCCATTAAAGTTCTCCTTTACCTATGAAACGTTGAATTAGTAAAGAAGTTAAAAACATTAATTTTTCTCTCTCCAATTGATCAGTTAACTATGTTATAGTATATCTTTCTTGTGGTCTCTTGGTCTCACCATCTAGTCTGGTGGAGTATCCAGCTAAGTAAAATTACTTGGAGAAGGTGCACCTTTCCTCGTATGAGCCAGTGTAAAGCCGTGTTGAGGGGATCATATTTGAGCTTCGACTACTATGTTATTTTGAATATTTGGTTAGGGTTTACCTGCAGGGGAGGGAAGTATCCTCATGTCAGGTTTTCCTGACAAACTCTTGTACAGAGAGACCGAAAACACTCGAGGATGGTGTCTAGTAGGTAATTCAAACTCTCCAAACATATGTAAAGTTGTTTGTGGCTTGTTAAACAACGAGAGTTTGAGAAAGAGAAAACGCCATATATCCCATTTATGCCTTCCACCATCTTGCATTAATGATAAGAAATAACTTAAAACAGCATTATTTATATTAATTTGTTTTTTTCAACAGAGATTATTTTAACTCAAAGAGATTGCATTAGAACATAAGAAATATGAATATATCAACACTGATGAAGACAATAGTCCAAAGACAAACAATATAAATTGTGATAACTCTTCAAAATGTGTCATATTATGAAGTGGTGGTGGTGGGAGAAAAACTTGAGGGGGATCATGTGTTGCTGTAGTATCATGTGTGAGAACCGAGGCAATCTATTCATCATTGCTCCGGTTTTGATTTCAGCCGTACAAGATGTTGTAAATGTTTGCTCCTGAAACATATGGAAAGATGGACAAGAGAAATACTGGTCCATATCAAATTGTTTTTCCTGAGCTCAGAAGGAATGAAAAGAAAAAAGATTTGAACCATAAGTTTTGCTTCATGGTTATTTTTCCTAAACAAATGCCGACCACGTACAAGAAAAAAAAGATGGTTGTTCAGCAAGGCAAGCCGAGTATATAAGAAATGTATTTTTACCTAGCATTGCATTCACAAAATCGTGCAGCAAATTTCTCCATCAGGCGATCAATTTTCTGGGCTTCTCCTGGAAGTCGGAATCCTTCTAAGAACTTGCGTAATCCAGATACCATATCCAACGAATGAAAGGCAATTTGATCGACATAAGCATACATCACTTCTTTATTAAACCTGAGTAAAAAAGAAAATTTTTTAAATTCCTTAAAAGAAATACAAAAGTTTTATTTTTTGCTTAAAGACTATTGTGTGTAGTGTATAAAGAGATTTCTATATTTTAGAAAGCTGTGACAATCAGAAAGGAAGGGTAGGCACTGGGGAAAGGATAAAAAAAAGAAACATAAATGGAAAAACAAAAAAAGAAATTTAAAAAATACAATCAAAATTTATGAACCCACATCCTTCAGCCATAATTTGAATTTCCGGCCTGACTGCTGAAGTACTAACACATAACTTACATCGCCTACTATACACATTTCTCAAGCACTTTTGATAAGGAGGTAATGCCATGAAATATCAGAACTACACAGGCTAAAAAAACATAATACATTGTTTTACTGTAGCTTTTTTGGAGGAAGGAGGGTCCTCCTTTTTCAGTTTTCTTAATTCCCACACCTTCCCCACATTGTCACAGTCCTCCAGAATATAAAAATCTCTTGAAAAAGATGTTTCAGTATTTTTGAGATGAAGATTGATTATTCAGATTATTTTGACTACTTTTCTCATCTTGGTTGACACATTTTGGCCGATATAACCTCCTACCTTTTTCAAGTGCATCTTTCTGAACTTGGAAATCTTCTAATTGAAAGTCTGTTGTTGGTGGTTCAATACTTACTACAGGCGATAACATAAATAAACACTTCTGACAGATTGGAACAATCTAACCCTGTAGATTAAATAAAGGGTTCAGTTCAAAATTCTGTAACGGTTTTCAAATTCAAAAAGATGCACCCGTAAAAGACCGGAAGTTGTGAATATAACAACAAAAATGAGAATAGTAATACAAATAATACAAAAAACATCACAAGACAAAAGATTGCCCACATGCAGATTACACGGTGACCCCCTCCCCCCAAAAAAAATGCCACCCATGGCATCGTTAATAAAATTCACCATCTTTTCTGCAACCTAACTATATTTGTTACATGTCTGACTTGTTCACCAAGTTTCAGTTATTAATGCCAACCGTCTTTGTTTTATCGCAATTCAATGATATACACTTTGGTGATTGTTTCATATGTAGGTGTGATCGCGAATGGGCTTCACACCCACCGAACAGTAACCTCGCAGACTTATCTGTAGGGTTATCTCAAAGATAAAGTCTATAAAAACAATCCCCAGTTTTCCTGAACTGAAGAGGGCCATTACAGCCCAAATCAGGGCAGTGCATGAGAGGAGTGTGTTGAGTTATTGAGAATTTTGAATGTCGTATCGAGGTGTGCTTATTATTAAATCGTGATAAAACAAAGACTGTTGGGCATTCATGACTGAAACTTGGTGGACAAGTAAGGCATAGACTGAAGTTTATTTGTACCAAATATAAATCCATCTTATTTTAGATGTGCCTAAGCATTTCTATAAAAAGCCCACTCTGTTCATTGAACGCATCTTAATATCTATTCTTGTTAATCTAATATATAAATTTAAGGTAGTCAAATTTTCCATGTTAGACCTAAATAACAACAGATCTGACGAACCTACTTAGTGTCGATCATGATAAAGCTTTGGGCAAGGAAGAGCATCCTCTGTAAAACTTTTGCTACAAAACCTTCATGGATATTTCTATGCGTACAGCTAGACAGCTACCTGGATGTGGGCTCACAAGTGTGGATGATGCTCCTCAAACCTGCACGTTAATATAAAAAGGATCCGAAATCTATATTGGATTCTGACTAGTGATTTCTACCTTTTTATGTTTGCAGAATGTTCTTTACACTAAAAATGTGTAATTTGTTTTTTTTTCGAAAATAATTATTCCAGCAAGGAAGATTATTACAATGAAGATAATTTTAAATAATGACCATAAAAGCTCAAAATGTAAGGGTGTAAGGGACATTACTCCTATTTTCATTTGAAGGTAAATACATGAGTTATCTCCCTTAAATTTTTAGCATTTTTTCTCCCATCTCTCAGTAACTTACACATTTTCCTTTTTTTTTTAAATTTAAACAAAACGGCATTAATGATTCCCGGGCTACAGCGGGTAGATACAGTCAGTTAAAACTTTAAGTGCCCGAATGTAATACGATATTCAGAAGCAATAAGTATTGAAAAGAATTTACTCTTCAAGTTATTAGGTGCTTATTAATGGCTGATTGTTAAGAGTAGAGATTATCGCTATTTTAATAAAATTGTGACAAATTCTTGCATGTTTCAGGCCACCATGTCACTGGTGCATTTTTTGTTATTTACTATTAATCAAATATTTATTGAAATAACGTAAAGTATCAAAATCAGCTTTTTTTTAAATCTTATTTGAAAAAAGAAATTTACAAAATTTAATCCACCAGAATGCATTTAGGTTTCTTCATAAACAAGTGAGCCATTTTTATTTTTGTTAATAGTTAAAAATAGAATTAAATACTTTGTGACCCTTCGAAATTTGATTGGTTGTTTTGTTTTACGGCGTATCGACCCTCTTTTAGTTATTTAATACCAAATCCGGTCATTTTGGCAAAAGTTTTTATTCTTCAAGTTCTTTATATCTTCAAATATTTATTCATGGTGTTTCGTTTGGTTGTTCTGTAGAAGAAAATGTTCTTGTTTTAGCTTTGCAGAACATGCTTGAGTTTTGCAAAGGGAAAGGAAAAAAAACAATAACATCAATGTTTGGTGCATTTTAAGTTAGGAAGCCGGTATCTTCAGACAGCCTGATCTGGTAGCACCAGATCGAAATTTGAAAGGCAATTTGGAAACTGTCAAATGGAAAGTCATTTAAACTGGCTTTGAAATTCTTAACAAACAAGGAGAGTAGAAAGTGGACAACCTTGGGTTTACTTTCGACAACCTCATAACTCTCGCTTCCCTTATTTTCTCATTTATCCTCACATTTCATGAGCAATGTTTCTGACAAAGGGGGAAGAATTGCTGTTTTATGGGTCAGAATCTATCCATCTAACACTTATCGTTGGCTATTTTTTGACCTTGAAGTAAGAGGTAAGATATTGCTTAATGGCACATCAACCCTAAGGGTCATTTCAATGCCATGAATGTAGAAGGAAATATCCTTCATTTGAGTCTTAAGTCAGTGAGTCATTTATAGTCATTAGTTAAGAGCTTTGGTATTTTGAATTGTTGTCATTTTGGTGAAGGTTTTTATGCTTCAAGTTCTTTATATCTTCAAATGTTTAATAATGGTTTTTGGTTTGGTTGTTTTGTTTTATGACATATCGACCATTTTCAGGTCATTTAATGCTGAATCCGGTCATTTTGGTGAAGGTTTTTATGCTTCAAGTTCTTAATATGTTTAAGTATTTATTCATGGTGTTTGGTTGAGTGAAAGAGGGAGAGGGGAGAAGAGAGGAGAGGGAAGAAGAGAGGAGAGGGAAGAAGAGGGGAGGGAGGGAAATTGTTTTTTGTTTTAGATTTTGCAGAACATGGTTGAGTTTTGCAAAGTAAAAAAATATAAAACATCAATGTTTGGTGCATTTTGAGTCAGGAAGTCAATAACTTCAGACAGCCTGATTTGGTAGCGCCAGTAGGTTCTATTTTACCCACAGATGGGGCCCTTACAGGTACTACTACTCCGGGCCAGAGTGGACCTGGGAGCAATGGCAACTAAGGGGCAACTCCACATCTCCCACAGCTCCCAAATGGAGGCGTCACCACTGGATGTCTTTTAAAGTTATACCCACGACCTTTTAATGTGGAGTGGTATTTTATTTTTTTAGTTCCTTACATCAAGTGGCTTCATGCCTTGTCTGGAGTGATTTCCATAAAAAAAAATCCTCAATTAAAAGATTGAAAGTTTTAGAAGTTATTTCATCCAATAATTTTATAAACAGATTAAAACAACAGCACCTTATTAGAGAATTAGTTATAGTTTTATAACAATTTGGTTCAATGTATAATTTAATGAACAAATGATACCGTAATCATTAAATTTAACTTTCAAAATCTTTTTTATTTTTTAATAATTTGGTAAAAAAAAAGGTATAGCTTTAAAAAATAAAAAAAACTTTGTATTTACTTTTCATTTTCTCCAAGGAAATCTCCAATTGCCGTCTGAAAAGAGAAGAATAAAACATGTGTTAACTCAAACACTCTTTTTTACAATTCATAATTTATGATTAAGAATGAATTATTTAATGTGCCTTTTTGGGGATTTCTAATTTATGATTAAGAATGAATTATTTAATGTGCCTTTTTGGGGATTTCTAATTTATGATTAAGAATGAATTATTTAATGTGCCTTTTTGGGGATGCATAATTTATGATTAAGAATGAATTATTTAATGTGCCTTTTTGGGGATTCATAATTTATGATTAAGAATGAATTATTTAATGTGCCTTTTTGGGGATTCATAATTTATGATCAAGAATGAATTATTTAATGTGCCTTTTTGGGGATTCATAATTTATGATTAAGAATGAATTATTTAATGTGCTTTTTTAGGGGATTTCTAATTTATGATTAAGAATGAATTATTTAATGTGCTTTTTTAGGGGATTCATAATTTATGATTAAGAACGAATTATTTAATGTGTCTTTTTGGGGATTTCTAATTTATGATTAAGAATGAATTATTTAATGTGCCTTTTTGGGGATTTCTAATTTATGATTAAGAATGAATTATTTAATGTGCCTTTTTGGGGATTTCTAATTTATGATTAAGAATGAATTATTTAATGTGCCTTTTTGGGGATTCATAATTTATGATTAAGAATGAATTATTAAATGTGCCTTTTTGGGGATTTCTCATGATTAAGAATGAATTATTTAATGTGCCTTTTTGGGGATTCATAATTTATGATTAAGAATGAATTATTAAATGTGCCTTTTTGGGGATTTCTCATGATTAAGAATGAATTATTTAATGTGCCTTTTTGGGGATTCATAATTTATGATTAAGAACGAATTATTTAATGTGCTTTTTTGGGGATTTCTAATTTATGATTAAGAATGAATTATTTAATGTGCCTTTTTGGGGATTTCTCATGATTAAGAATGAATTATTTAATGTGCCTTTTTGGGGATTCCTCATGATTAAGAATGAATTATTTAATGTGCCTTTTTGGGGATTCATAATTTATGATTAAGAATGAATTATTTAATGTGCCTTTTTGGGGATTCATAATTTATGATTAAGAATGAATTATTTAATGTGCCTTTTTGGGGATTTCTAATTTAATCAATGGTAGTTTTTAGACAATAATTTATTTCATCTGCCTTGGCGGATTCTTCGGACCACCATCACTGATTTAAATTTCTGAAATATGAAAATACATCTAACACTTTCAAACATCATCCCCAGATCATTAGGGTTAGATTTTTTTTTAAATATTTCTTCTGTTTTCAGCTTCTCTTTTCCTTTAATCTTCTTTAAGAATGGCACCGATTCCACTTTGGATCAAAGGATTGGAAATTCTTTAATATGTGTGAAACAGCTTGAATTCCATTTATAAACACACATGACTTCACTCACAGTAGCTAGGAGATATGTATAAGAAAAAATATCTAGAAGAGAAATATATTTTTGGATAGTGATATATGTTGTCATTTTTTAAATGTTAGTTCCAATTAAATTTTAAAATTTAAGAATTTTATAACTTTAAAAACTTTAAAACTAATAATATTTGATACCATTAAAACTAATAATATTTGATACCATTAAAACTAATAATATTTGATACCATTAAAACTAAAAATATTTGATACCATTAAAACTAAAAATATTTGATACCATTAAAACTAAAAATATTTGATACCATTAAAACTAAAAATATTTGATACCATTAAAACTAAAAATATTTGATACCATTAAAACTAATAATATTTGATACCATTAAAACTAATAATATTTGATACCATTAAAACTAATAATATTTGATACCATTAAAACTAATAATATTTGATACCATTAAAACTAATAATATTTGATACCATTAAAACTAATAATATTTGATACCATTAAAACTAATAATATTTGATACCATTAAAACTAATAATATTTGATACCATTAAAACTAATAATATTTGATACCATTTTGCTATGGTTTTATTCATATCAAAGATTTCCTTATTGGAATATAGCTCAATGATTCTAGCATTGATATTTTTTGGTATTTGTTTAATTATGGACTTAGAATGGTTACATTTTGTGTTAATGAATGTGGGTTGGTGGGTGGGTGGTTGGGTGATTTTCCTTGTTAAAAAGGTTAAAGTGTTGTCCCTGTGTTGGTCAGTCTTATGCAAGTACTATTTACTTGCCTCCCCACGATGGCAGAGTTAGACACAAAGTCGGTTTTTAATGTGAAGAAAAATCAAACTCTCAAAAAGGGGCACTCTGGATTATGACAAAAATAAAAATTGCCTCAGTCTGGAAGGATCTCTCCCTCGCTGACCGAAGAGAGAACAGATACTACACACTGATCCCAGCCCGAGGGCCGAAAAGTGCCTTCATTATGAAAGTCCAACACGGCTAAAAGCTTTAACTAAAAGTGCAAGCCATAACTGGAGGAAAAAAAGTTAGGATTAAAAAATGTTTACAATAAAATATTGAATCAGCAAAGTGTGTTAATTTTGTAATCCCGGCACAAAAATAAGTTTAAACTAACATAACAGTAAATACTCTAAACATTTTCTCCTCTAAATTTGACTGTTACACATTATATCATCAGCATTAAATTATAATCTTAAATTTATTAAAATAAACTCCAAGTCAAGATTGAAATATGAGAGATCTTTTGACGTCATGGAATTTCAAGTTTATTCTGTAGTTTAATTTTTAGAGTAGTACCATAAATCTTTTACTTTTCTATGCACCAAAATGAGTTTAGAACAAAAACTTACTGATAACACTGGTCAACACAATATTTTTGGCAGGCAAAGTAAGACTGGTTTCTGGGGTTTTCAAGGGCGCTGAATCCGAATCTGACATTAGTTTTTTCAAATTGGCTCTAGTTTTTGAGTTATCACAGGGGGGTCGTTTGTCTGAAATCACCCATTCGCGACCATAGCTAAACGTACAAAAAACGGCTAAATAGTGCATAAATGTCAGATATTGATTTTTATGATGATCTTAAACCACAAAGACAGTGTAAAATCTCAATCTAACAAGTTAAGTTAGATATAACATCATTTCATTTATCCTATAACTGAACACTTTTCATAGATTTCGAGGATATACAAAAAATTTGCTAAAAATTTGCTGAATTTTAATTCTCCAAGTGAAAAAAAACATTTACATAATCAGTTATATATCATAAATTAATGCAAAGCATTATACACTAGATTCTTAGTTACAATGAACACACAAAACAATATTTTATTCACAAAACTAAAATTGACGTTTATACGATTTTCGCTTGTGAGCAACTTTTGGGCAGTCTCTCAAAAGGTTCCAGCAGTAGTCTGCCATCATGTGCTCATCCCATTTGCCTTGATACCTCTCTTCCATTGTTTTGATGTCTTGATGGAATCTCTCTCCCTGCTCCTCACTGTAATCACCAAGATTACCAGGAAATCTGTCGAGGTGGCTAAACAAGAAATGAACTTTAATGCTCATATTTGCCCCTAGTTTTCCGTATGCAGTAAGCATCTTACGGACCAATGGCTTGTAATTGTCAGCTTTGTGATTTCCCAAAAAGTTTGTCACTACATCTGTGAAGGACACCCAAGCATTTAACTCAACCGTGTTCATATGATTAGTGAAGTCAGAATCCCTCATGAGCGTTCGAATCTGAGGTCCATCGAAGATGCCACCTTTAGCTTTTTCGATGGAAAGACCTGGAAATTGCCTGCATATGTACTTGAAGCAATCCCCATCCTTGTTCAACACCTTAACAAACTGCTTCATGAGCCCTAGTTTTATGTGCAATGGAGGGAAGATGATTCTATCCCTGGGTACCAAAGGCTCATTGATGACGTTGGCTGTGCCGACTTCGAGACTTTCTCGTTCTGGCCAGTTCTCCCTTCTCCAGTGCTGGATTCTTGCTCTGCTATCCCACAAACAAAGAAAGCAGGGATACTTTGTGTACCCACTTTGCTGACCAAGCAGAAAATTCACCATTTTCAAGTCCATACAAATCAGCCATTTATGAGTGTTGTAATTCAGCTTTTCAAGAACAAATTTGATAGCATCATACTCTTCTTTCATCTTGGTAGAATGGCCAATTGGTACAGGAGCAAACTTATTGCCATTGTGCAAAAGTACAATTTTTAGACTTGCTTTCGAGCTATCTATGAAGAGACGCCAATCTGCTGGGTCATATGATGAGATCCCCATGCAGTTAAGAAGTGCAGAAACGTCATTACAAAAGACCAGGTCGTCTTCTTTAGAAAAGAAACGAAGCAAGCTGCCTTCCCTTGTCCTATAGTATGTTACTTTTGTGCCAGAATCAAGAATGTTTTTCTCTTGGAGTCGTGATGCAAGAACTTCAGACTGCTCCTTCGACAAACAAAGGTCTCGCACTAGGTCATTAAGTTCAGATTGATTGAAAAGCTGAGGGCCATTTGAGGGTTCTTCATAGTCACTACAGCTATCATCACTTGATATTGAAAGATCAGCTGGAATCTCTTCGGTTTCATCGATTTCAGGCAAACTGGTGAAAACAGGCACAGGTACATCCTCAGAGTGCGCAACAGGACGGATAGCAGAATCCAGGCTCGGATACTGCCAATTTGCTTTCTTGTGCTTGTTAAACCCCGTCATGTCATTGAGACAGAAGTAGCAGTCATCAAAATGATTTTTGGGCTCTCTCCACACCATTGGTACAGCAAACTTCAACTTCAGCTTACTGTTGGTCCAACCGCGGAGACTTTCTACACAGGTTTTGCACACCATATGTGGGGCCCAAGACTTGTCTTGGTCACCAAGTATCATATCGAAGTATGCTTTGTACGCCCTCTTGACAAAGTCTGTAATATTCCTCTTTTGTTGTGCCATCATATACTGTCCACAGATGTAACAAAAGACACCCGGTTCATATCTGCAACATCTTCTAGAAGAACTCATTTTCTCTCTGGAACTCATTTTCAACTGTGGAATTAAAAAGAAAATTCTTAATTACTGTTTAATTTATACTGCAACTATATTTATGGAACATGTTATTAAGTAATTACAGTATATAATTATATAAAAATTCTCCCTATATAAATAATTATATAAAAATTCTCCCTGAAATACTTCAATATATACATAATCATTATAATGATTCAATAATATCAGAAAATTATTATTTACTGCTTCTATATTGAAGTATTTCAGGGAGAATTTTAGCAGTTTAGGCTTATTTGGGGCTATCAGTATCTTCTAAACTAGAACCAATCTGGCAAAACCAATGTTATATTCGTAATCAGCGACCTTCAAAACCCCAGAAAACACTCCTAGATGGTCTGCCAAAGAAAAAAAATAAAAATTTGTTGACCAGTGTAATCTACAAATGTAACGCTATAAAACGCATTGGAGGTTACATTTTTTGGTGCAAACGACAGGGCTCAGCAGAAAAGACGCTAAACCAATGGAAATGGAAATTTCAGGTTAATTATTCACAGAAAAGTTCTGCTCCCCTTAACTTACAACTGACCCTAAAAAAAACTTTTTTTCATCAGACGATTGGTAAAACAGTAAATACATCAAGCCCCGTCATTCATTATAACCATTTTTATTTATTTATTAAAAAAAATGCACACTGTCGGAAGTGGGGGTTCAGATGTTATGTTGGAATCTTTGTAAAAAATATATAATTTCTGGGTCAGTGATTAATCAAAAATGCGAAATGTAAAAGCTGGTAAATTATAAAATGGACTGAACTTCCACTTAATTTTCCTTTGACGATTCGTGGGCCTCCATGTTGGAAAATTTTATTGGGGGGGGGGGGGGGTCCAAAGACCCTAGCGCCAGTCTTGGATTTAGGTCCATTACAACAAAAGAAATCAATTTAGGTACATTACAAAAAGAGAAGTCAAGAACCACTGTTACAGAAGGTTGCTAATAGGATTTCCGTATTAAACCTACCATGTAGACAAATTCTGAGGTTAAAAGTAAAACGTCACAAGGGAAATTTTAACCCAGAGTTTTATTCAAACAAATTTAGTGTCATTTTTGATTTACTCCAAAATTTAAAAAAAAATTTCAATATTTTAAAATGGCCAAGATTCGTTTGTAGAAATTCTGTGAATTGATTTCGAAAGATTTATGTTAGTTGCATCACATTTCATGACTTACTTTATCTAGTCTTTCTTCAGTGTGAAAAAATATTGCAATGTCTTCAGGAGTCGTTCCTAACATGCCCTGTTCTTGTAAATAGTGAATACCTTTCTTGGGTTTCTTGTGGAACCTTAAAAAGAAAAAAAAACATAAAAGAAAACAAAAACAAATCGCAAAATGTAAAAACATGCATTTCAATCAAACACAAAATAATGAAATGATTATTCATAATTTATGGAAGATTTATTTTACAAGTTAATTAATTAAAAATGATAATGATTAATTAAAGATAATAATAATAATTAAAGATAATTAATTAAAGATAATAATAATTAATTAAAGATAACAATAATAATTAATCAAAGCTAATAATAATTAATAAATTAAAGATAATAATAATTAATAAATCAAAGATAATAATTAATAAATTAAAGATAATAATAATTAATAAATTAAAGATAATAATAATAAATTAGAGATAAACCAAAAAACTTATGTACATGAGGCTCACTCCTTAAAATTTTCAATACTGATTTTTTATTTATTGTTAAGGAAAACCTAATAGACAAAAAAACAACATTTTCCTAGTGATAATCTACAAATGTAACGCTATAAAACGCATTGGAGGTTACATTTTTTGGTGTAAACGACAGGGCTCAGCAGAAAAGACGCTAAGTCAATGGAAATGGAAATTTCAGATTAATTATTCACAGAAAAGTTCTGCTCCCCTTAACTTACAACTGACCCTAAAAAAAACTTTTTTTCATCAGACGATTGGTAAAACAGTGTCAGATTGAAGGACATTGCATAGAACAGATTTTATAAGATAGCTACTATGAACACAGAAATTTCCATGGGTGATCCTAAATCCACTGGTTGTTATATCAGCCGAGATTTGCCTGAGCATCATTCAGGCAACCTAGAAACTGCCTCACAGATAATCAAACCCTTCTATGTTGGAATGAAATATGGTTCAGCTCAGTTATAGGAGGTGCGTCTGCCTAGGCATTACCCCCTCCTTTAGGAAGAGTGTTCATTTATTGCCATTTGCCTCAGCACCTCTACCAGGGAATACAGACAAGTTCATCCTCAGCTACTTTTATATCTGATCAGAGTGCTAGAGTGGGGTGGGATCCCAACCTTCTGGCCTTGTGTCACATTTTGCAGCTGTGAGAAGCAATTAAATGCATAATGGATATGGATATATCCATCATGTATAATTCATATAATAATTATTAACATCCCTGGAATCTTGTGCATTTTTAAAACACTATATTCTGGTTTACTTGCTCATACAAAGTATACAACAAGAATACCTACGAGACACTGAATTTTCAGATTATAACATTTCTTTTTGAAAAAGCATACCAGTTTAATTTTTAGATGGCATATCAGTTTGTCACGTTAGTTCAAAAGGAATATAAACCCTTGTTGTATAATGGGGTGGTTTCTTTCACCACTACCACCGACTACAATTGAGAAGAAGCGAACTGTCTTCCTTCCCTTTGGCATAGGAAGTGAAATCAGAGTTGGAAGAGCAGTGAGATCGCTTCCGCTGCCCTCCAGGCACTTTTTGGCTGGGTTTTGTTTGGGGGTGAACGTGTCAGCAACACTCAGTATCTCAACCATCGGAAGGCATGCCCTATTTCCTAGTCCCGTCGAGATTGAAAATTAGACTACTTACAACAATCATGGTTCACGACTTTTGTTTCCTAAAATATAACATGTGAACTGTAAACAAGGGGTTGTCTCTTGAAAACTTTTGTTCTAGGTTGACATGCATCCGCCCTATTATTAAACAATCAGAGATCATCACTATCACATTCATCATCAGACTAAAGTAGAGTGAAAGCACGAGGCCAATTTGCACTTGACTACCCTTTAACTATGCAACACCCTCCCTGCAGCCACTTTCATTGCATGGTTTGTCAATGAAAGAGAGAGAGGGGGGGGGGCATTTTTTCTTTTTAAATCACTGCCAGTTAAGAAAGTGGAGTTTTAAAGGGAAAAGATTTAGCTAAAACGGCTTTGGAAAACGTTTAAAGGAATTCATATTTACATTAAATTAACGAGACTCCCCCCCTCCTCATCTAAACATTAAACAAGTGTTTTTTTAAATTTATTTTTTATAATCTGAAAATTTGGTGCTTAATCGATAGTATTCAAAAGTAATATGGGTTTCAGGAGAACGAGCAGAGGATACGGGGAGGGGGGAATCTCATTCATTCTCGAACGTTGGCAGATATGCCTGCTCATATAATCACGAAAATGGCTGCCATTGTTCACTTACATTTCAATACCGTTCTCTTTAATTTCTTTTTGTTGTTTATAAGCTTCAAATTGCTCAGGATTGTCGTTAGGCAAACTGGTGGTCAAGGAGCTACTGTTAGAGTTGAGAGAATTCACGCTGCCGTAACTGGTCATGGTACCTTTACCAGAGTCGTTGTCCGTCTCGTGGCTCAAAGGTTTGTTATCGGCACCTGGAAAGAAAGAGTTACCCGTGAATTAGAAGGGGAGGGAAGGTGGACAAAATTACGTGTAAAACAAGGAATTTACTTTAAACAAAACCTGAAGTACAGATGTTTAAAAATGGGTTAAATTTCACTTTAGAGGTAATGCCACGAAATCACACATGTTAAAAAGCAAATTTCTTTTAGTTCAGGATGAAGGCATCTCAACTTAAAACCATATAATGAGAAGTAAAAAAAAAATTTCATTTAAAAAAAAAAAACAATAAAGTAGCCGAAAGATTATTTTAAATGCAGTGAGATGGAGAAATTGGGGAAACAACATTCCTTTTAGTCATTCTTCAAATAATGGACAACAGAATGAACCAATTAATCAGATGGTTCTGAAAGTGGATCAAGTAACTTAAATCCAAAATATTGTATCAAAGTTGAACACAAAGGAACAGTTACGTATGGCTGATGCAAAATGAGTGAGAAATACGGAGAAAAACAATAGAAAAACAGACGAGGTTCCTGAGATAGAAGTACGCACATGTGTTTGTGCAAACCAGACAGACACTGACACAACTTGCACACACTACATGACTGTTGTAATTGATTTGGGATTGAAAACATTTACCAATTTATAACTTTTCTGTATTTCTTCACATAGTAAATAAAACAAGAAAAGATTTCGTTTGTATTACGACTAGCAACAAATTTGGTTTTCTTTTTTTTCTTTTTCGTATCTCGGAATCGGACATCGGCAGAGAAATGATAAAGGGGAAATAACTCGTCAAATACTAAGAACTACAGTTGTATTTTTCGAACATAGTGATCTCCCTTACATAAGTTTACTTTTGATGATCAAGAACTTTGTTATTCGCAAACCAGTCATTACGATCCACTTATCTAGTTGTGAAAGGATAAAATCGCTGATACGAATAAAGCAAAGTAGTTGATTCTTTTTATGAAATGTTCAATTTTTTATATGTACACATAAGATTGGTTATTTCCGCTAATGAAAGATTCGAAGTGATTGTCTGCTCAATTGTGATCAAAACTTGATAAATATCTAATCCTAACTAACCCTAAAAAATTTTTCAAAGATTAAAAGAGAAAATCATTTTTCCTTAAAAATAGGAAGAGGCTATATTGCCGGTCCGGCAAAATAACGATTCCTGCGTTATTTTGCCGGTTCATGTATATTTAACTAAATTGTTAAACATACAGTGACGCCCGGCACAATAATTATTTACTAATCGTTATTATGCCGGTTCATTATTTTTAAAAACCTAATTGTTATGGCCTTGCGAAAGAAAAGGTAATTAAATAAATAAGGGCAAATATTTAAAAACAATTTGTTTTCATCATCAGTTGTGTCGGTTAAAGAAATAAAATAAAAAATCGACCTGCCCTATTGTGTCGGTTAAAGAAATATCTGCTTACTTTTCATAATAGAATTAATGTTGATGAATTTTCCCAACATTACTAAGTCTGCTCTCGATTTAAGTAATTGAAATTTTCCTTAAGTTATATGTAAGTTATATATAAAGGAAAAAATAAGCAACAAATAAATGTTACCAAAGGCAACATAAATTATTATTCTACCTACCTGTATAAGTTTATTTGTTTATTTTATTATTTATTTTGATAAATGATTTTTTTTTATAAAAATAAACAATCAAATAAACAAATAAACTTATACAGGTAGAAGAATAATTTATGTTGCCTTTGGTAACATTTACTTGTTAAAAATGTGCTTTACAAAGGTAAGATTTTTATGTAAAATTCTGATTTTCTTTATGAAGAAAAACTTCGATAATGTTAAAATATACAGAAAATCATAAAATAAGTCGTAATTTTGAAGAGTTCACTCCTAATCGAATCAACCGGAAGTAAAAATTAATTTTATCGTTATTTTAAAATATATTGTCGCTTAATAAAGTTTTAAATTATACAAAAAATCAATCAGGCAAAGATTAATTAAAAACAAACAAAAAAAATCAATCAGGCAAAGTTTTGAATAAAAAAAAACAATCAGGCAAAGTTTTAAATTATAAATAAAATTTCGTTTGATAAAGTTTTAAATAATACAAAAAATATAATTTAAATAATAAAAAAAAAAGTAATTTATAGTTAAATAAACACGAGCCGGCAAAATAACGTAAGACTCATTATTGTTCCGGGTGTCACTGTATGTTTAACAATTTAGTTAAATATACATGAACCGGCAAAATAACGCAGGAATCGTTATTTTGCCGGGACCGGCAATATAGCCTATTCGTTAAAAATAAGTTTAGTTAATTAAGTATTTCCTACAAACCAAAACATGAAATTTCACAGTTGTCTTTTCTTGGTTTCAAAATAAAATTGTGACTTTATTGTGTAAAAAGGCCAAGAACTTCTATTTACTTCATTGTTAAAGAAAACAGATAAAAACATACTTATGAGCATTATATTAAAATTAGTTGAAACATTAAAAGTCATTCATATATATATATATATATATATATATATATATATATATTCTTAATGCAACTTTTATTCCTGTATAATTCTTTTGCTAGCTACCATATCACAGAATGGTTCTTGGGTGTAGTGTTTAGTATTATTATTGCTATAATTAATATTATTTGAAATTACTATATCACACTGTAGTCTTAAGAGTAAATTATTTCTACATTTGATTATTGGAGAAGTGGTCATTTGGTCAGTACCACTGGAGAGCCATGAATTTTATAACTGTCCTGTTTTTAAATCTCCGAAACAGTTACATGGTAAACAGCTGATGATCCCTGTTTTAATATTTCACACTCAAGTTAAGGTCCCCTGTTTTTGTTTCACTGTTAGATACTTGAATCCCCTTTTTAATTTGTGAATTTTCTAGCGGTAAGTCAGCTTATGAAAGTGCTAAGTCTGCAATATTTTGGATTTAGTGAGTATCCCTGGGAATTTAAACTGCATTGTTTTCTTTGTTTAAAATGACTCAAAGCTTATTTAGACTAGAAATATATATATATATATATATATATATATATATATATATATATATATAACTTCTATTTGCTTAGTAAAAGGCGTCGAAGAAAAGACATTGGAATTCATATACAAAAATAAGAAAAAATAATTCCTAATTGTCTCTGAAACGATCATATGTCAGACTATTGAATTCTTGGAACTGTAATAAATAATGTTGTAAATCTATTTATTTATCACTATTCATTATATATATATGTGTGTGTGTGTGTGTGTGTGTGTGTGTGTGTGTGTGTGTTAAGCCAAAACAATAGTCTACGGAACTTCCTTACAAGTCGATTTACAAAGGGGCTAGACAGCCATTGCCACCACATTTACCTTACCTTAGTCCCCTGATTTTGGAGGTCCTTAAAGGCTTGGGTTTATCATCACAAGCCCAACAATCTACCTGATCTACAAGTTATTTTTTTATTTTCATTTGCAGTAAAGTAATTTTCTTTGATTATCATAGATTTTCAAGGTTCAGAAATTTTTTTTTTTTAATGAGCAAAAAAAAAAAAAAAAAGAAAAAAAAAATCGTACATACCCAGATTTGATTGTGTGTGTGGGTTGATGTAGAGGTCTTTACTCCATTCCACCATACAACGGAGGATGGACACGAGACATTCGAGACCTTTGATTCTCATGCTCTTCTCCTGATTGGACGTTGCTCCTGGACACATCAAGAAAGGAGACAGAAAATAATTCAAAATAAATTTTCAATCATGATATAAAAAGTTTGAATATTTGATATTAACGTTATCATTCTAGCTGCACACGTGTAGGGAATATGTCATTCTCTTAGCACGTGGACACCCATTGCTGACATGTTATTTTTGTATTGATGATATGAGCGCATGTGTCAGAAAAGAAAGATAAAAAGAAACAATTGGTTAATATGAGATTTACATTTATTTACAATTTGTTGCCGTATATTAGAAATGCTACTAGGACATTAAAGGAAGGTTAAAGACATGTAATTCATGAAAATACACAAAGAAAACAGCTATAAAAAGTGAATCCTAAATAAGAAATACAATGTCGCATAACAATACAAAAATGCATGAGTTGTTAGATGAAATAAATTATTAACTGAACCAAATAGTTATAAAACTAATTTTGTGAATTAAATAATGTTGTAATTTGTATAAAATTGAATGTAAATAGCTTACGAAACTTTCACTCTTTTAATACATGAGTTAATAAGAATTTTAAAGCCAGATTAAATTACCTTTTAGGCAGTTTAAATACTTCGAAATTCCTCTTTAAATTCGATTGTTAAAGTATTTTTTAAGAGGAAAATGTTTTTATTTGTAATTATTTTCCCCTCTTTCAAAATATCAAAAAATTATTTTTTATATATATATTTTTTTTAATCAGATAATTTAATTTAATATTTATTATCGTAAAACTATTGGCGCTACTACTACAACTTTGTACACAAATGAGCTGTGGTGTGTACATTTCTAGCATCCGAAACTGTTTATAATTATGTGATTTGCAGTTTTTAAATTACATTGCAATTTAAGATGTAGTAACAAAGCAACAAATATTCATAAAGATTTAATATTGATAAATAAAATATTTTCATTACTATAATTTCTTCTAAATATATATATATATTTATATATTCGGCTGTACAGTATGTGTTGATGGCAGACCAGAAATATAAATGGAGAATCTATAAATATTCTACAGATCCACATTTCGACTGGCTTTACTTCATATATAAGATATATATTCCTATTAATTCACATACCTCTGCACCACCATAGCGCTCCATCTCCACATCAAAGAGAGAATAATTGGAACATGGAGTACAAAAGGTTGGCCACCATTGCATTACATCATAAAATATCATGAAATTATTTCTGGCAGAGATATGAGAACAAAATGTGAAAAATTAATGCAAAAATTTACCAAGTTCAAGAGCTTGCCGTCCCTGTGCAATTTTCGAGAGATCATTGATGAGTCGTTCAAAGAGGTTGGCTAATGCAAGGTCACAGTCATAATTTAAATAGATATCAACTACACACTGTGCATCTGAAAAAAAAATGAAGGAAATAAAAATAGTGAAAAGTTTTAGAAATCATTTGGAGGGAAAACTGATAGCCTAGAATATCAGCATGCATATATATATATATATATATATATATATATATATATATACATATACATACATATACTGTGAGAGAATGCGTCACAACACAATGTGTTAACATAACTTGAACAAGAATCAATAAAAGAATAAAACAGATTTTTAACATTCAATTTTGAATTAAATTTACCCAGACATCAAATAGAATCTAAAATACAATCCAATATCTATAGATACCTATTATATATTCAAGGCAAATGTATACATGTGTGTGTGTGTGTGTGTAAGTTTAGTGGGAGAGAACCCCAGCAGTGTGCTCAATTATATAGAAAACTCAAAAATAAGAACGTAATATTAATGATGTTCTGTAATACATATATTAATAAATATATATGATCGATGACAAAACGCTTTATTAATTGTGAAATCAGTGCGGTTTAAATGGGACTAAGAATGTAATCCTGTTGAAAAGAAAAAAAATATTTGAACTCGGGTTTAAATATTTACGTAACAAACAGTGACCGACAACCAACCACAAGGCTTTTGAATAAATGCGATTAATTTAAATAACAAAGGAAAGAAATAATATGATTAAATAATCAGAATTTTTTATGGAAAATGGATGTAGGCATGTATGCATACTTTTGTTCATAATAAAAAAATAAAATAAAACTTAGCTGAATTGGCTTTTTTGTTTTTGTCAGCCTCCCGACCCCCTTTTTATATATGTAATTTTTTTTATCTGTGCCACATATAGTCTCTTGTTTTCTTGACTTGGATTCTCATAATGGGAGTTCTGTTCCTCCCGGGTTTTTTTTTTTTGCATTTCTTTACTTGAAAACAAATAATTTCATGCATGTTGATCTATTCTTTTCACTGTCACCATGTGAACTCTTTTCTGGTGGGGTTTGGATTGCATAGATGTAAAGTTTTTTTGGTTTTTTTTACTGGGAATTCAGTTTGTCTCTGACAAATAAAAAATCGGAGACTTTTTTCGGCTGCTTTTTCATCTTTGTTGACATTCTGTTGGTTGTTAACAAGTTCAACATATACTTCTCTCATACTTAGATTTCATACCTCTCTCATACTTAGATTTCATACCTCTCTCATACTTAGATTTCGGTTTCAACAAGTATGGCAAAATTTGTTTATTTCTGGGACATTTTATTTAAGGTACTCTGGCACTAAAAACTACCATTATTTAAAAAAATTTTTACTTCTAGCGTTCCTGTCACTACGCTCCTCATTTGGGAATGTCGGCCGTTTTTCTTTTCGGAGATGCGACTACTATCGTTCTTTTGAAAGCTTCGCCTGTCTAGCATTTATAGTGAGAGGAAGGGAGTTTAAGTGTACAATGCGCTTGAATAAGCTAAGTGAGGAGGATGAGCTAAGTGATGAGGAGGGAGTTACATAGAGAAGGAAGAAATAGTTTTAATTACTACATGTGTGTATGTGTGGCTAAGTTTGTTGTGTTTTAATTATTTATATATTTTTTCTCTTAAGACAGGTTAAGAATGAATCACAACATATATATTAAAACATTTTGGAAACATTTTCAAGTATTTAATTAGTGTTCAATAAATAGAGCTTTATAATAAGTGAGTAATTTGATGTTTCTCCTTTGAAAAATAGATGTTATTCCCAAAATATAACAATGGCGACGTATAAATATAAAAAGATTCTCGACATATCAGTGATCCGTTGGGTCACAATGACTATTTATTCTATTTTGATTTCATTTGACAATTCATAAACTTTTAAGAAACACTTTAAAAATAAGTCTCTTTACTTATATATTATTATTATTCTTATATAGAAGAAAAGATACTTAGCATTTTGTCATCTAATTTACATACGTGTTTGTCGTGTGTACAGATACATGTATGTAAATTATGTGACGATGCTGAAAATAAGAGTCACTCTTTCTCTAAATGTTCAGAGATATTAAGAAATATTAGAGTAATTGAATGAGCATAGAATCAGATGGGGTGGGGGCGAGAGAATACATACATAGCTAAGGAAGAAATGGTTGACTTGTTCAGTTAATTATAAATTACAACTAATTAGAAGTAAAACAGAGTTTTTTTCCAAACATAATCCCAGAACTAAGGAATATTTTAGCATGTATTTTGTGTGATTAAAGTATATAAGGAAAAAAAGCCTTAGAGAAACTGCTGTGATACGCTAGTTGAGTGGTGAGACAAAACAGTGTAAAAATAAAACATGAAAACAATTCTGAGGAGGCATCAATTTAAAATGATTTATTTAAAACATAATACAATGAATAATTAAACTATGATGATAGACTATATCAGTAGAATCCATATTGGAATCTTTCATCCAATCTCTTACAAGGGCAGATAATTCTGCTTTAATGTCTCTTGCTTGCCTCGGTGCTTATGCTGATTAGCGGCTATATAAAAAAATTATTTTTATATAAAAGCAATAATATATACTTATTAAGCGTTATATTCTTACTCACTGTACGAAAAAAGTAGAAAAAAATATCCACTAGAACTTTAATTACAAGTATTTTTCCATTCTGCGTATCATAATAGCAACTCGTTCAGTAAGCCTCCATCTTGTTTTTTAAGATTTCAAGGGCAGATAACTGAAATCTTAAAAAACAAGATGGAGGCTTACTGAACGAGTCTCTGTTATGATATGCAGAATGGAAAAATACTTCTAGTGGATATTTTTTTCTACTTTTTCGTACAGTGAGTAAGAATATAACGCTTAATAAGTATATATTATTGTTTTTATATAAAAATAATTTTTTATATGGCCGCTAATCAGCATAAGCACCCTTGCCTCTTTTGCCAAGGTCAAATAATCCTCAATGTATCTTGACAAGGGCAGCTAATGTCGAGGTCTAAAAGAGTTATCTCCCTTTAAACATAGTATGCTCATAGATTAGCAAAGAAAAAAAGGAAGCATCTTCCTACCAGCACAGATCCTGGTTAATGCTTGGATCACCATCCATTTGTGTTCAAAGGAGCTACTCGTCGTCTCCAAAATGTAGAGAAAAATTTCTTTGAAGAAAACCTAGGAGTAGAAAAAAACGAGAGAATCTTATAATGCGTCAATTCAATCTGTGCATTTCATTTGATTTTATATAGTTTAGTTTCTGGTTGGTGTCATACGTGAGTATAACTGTTTTCGTTTCTGGCCTGTAGCGAAATTACTGACGACCCTTCCTTATGCAATGAACTATCTCAAGTAGCATATCAACAATAACAATGCTAGCCTCGACGAGTACAAAAATAGTTTGAGTACAGACAGGCCATATGTATATTACATTACAAGCCAATTAACTAACTTGTAACTACCTATTGTATTGTTCACTTAGAAATAAAAAAAGGGTTTATTACTTTATGCTGGCCATTAGAGTTATTGAATATCTTCAGATAACATTACAAAAATAACATTACTCTGAATTTGAAATAGACTATTCCACACATCATACGCATTTTACAACTTATAGAAATTCAAAAAGTAAAACAAAAAAATCTAAAAGTAAAAAAAAAAAAGTTTCCTTTTTGATAAATTATAAATAAAAATATTCAAAAAAACGAAATAAAGAAACTAAGAAAAAATGTAATATAAAATGTTCAAAAGAGAAATTTAAAATAAAAAAGAATGGGAAAAAAAGAAAACAAGGGAAAAAAAGAAAAGGAACAAAAAGGCGCAAAAGAAAAAAATATGAAAATAAAGAAAAGGGAAAAAAGGAATATAAAGAAAGGGAAAAAATGGGAAATAAGATATAAAGAGAAAAAGAAATAAAAGAAAGGAAAAGGGAAAAGAGAAAGGAAAAGGAAAGAGTAAGGAAAAGGAAAAAGAGTAAGGAAAAGGAAAAAGAGTAAGGAAAAGAAAAAGAGTAAGGAAAAGAAAAAGAGTAAGGAAAAGAAAAAGAGTAAGGAAAAGAAAAAGAGTAAGGAAAAGAAGGAAAAAGAAGGAAAGAGAAAGGAAAGAGAAAGAGAAAGGAAATGGGGGAAAAAGAAAAGAAAAAAGGAGAAAATTAAAATGTCTGAAATTTTTTTTTAAATAAAAGAAATCAACTCACTTCAATTTGCATTTTAAGATGTTGTTTGAAATGTGAAAGCAAAGTTAGAAAAATGGCTAAAGATAATTCAAAGACTTCGGGGACGGCACTGACGCCATTCTTGGAGAGGGCAACACAGAGATACTGTTTGATGGCATTGATGAACATTTCATTGGTCTTGAATACGGGCCCCGCATTCTGGAGGATGGAGAGAAGCAGCTGGAGTGACAGGATCTTTGAACGGAGCTCATGGGATCTGAAAGGTCAACAGACATATTCGTACTGTATTATAATGATAGATACACAACGACAACGCAGATGCCAACACTCTTCATTCTCACCATCCATTTCTTAAAATAATCAAAATTAAATGCGAAGCAATCATTTTAGATTTCTACGAACACAGAACATATTATTCAAAGCCATCGTTAATCATGTACACATCATAATCATCATATTTAGTTTAATGTCTGTTTTACATGCTGGCATGTTTTGGACAGCTTTTAGAAATTGACTTCCAAACTAACCTATTTCTGGCAAGGTCTTTGTTTATCTCTCTTTCTCTAAAATTAATCCCTTTCTCTTTCATGTTTTCCTTACTAACTCAAACACTCATCCATTCTTTCAATGTGACCAAACCAACAAAGTCTCCTGTTCTACACACATCATCCTATACTCTTCAGATTTAATCTTCTTCTGAGGTCATCAGAACTAAACCTGTCTTTATCATTCTTATGTGATTTCTCTCCATGCTACGAATATCCCCAACTCTCACTGGCCAAGTTAAACTTCCATGCTGCAAACACATGCCTGTTAAACTCTTCCGTTGGTCTCAAAATGGATGTTACTATTTCAACATTCAAAGTACAAGCTAATTGGATGTTACTATTTCAACATTTAAAGTACAAGCTAATTTGATGTTACTACTTCAACATTTAAAGTACAAGCGAATTGGATGTTACTATTTCAACATTTAATGTACAAGCTAATTGGATGTTACTATTTAAACATTTAAAATACAAGCTAATTGGATGTTAGTATTTAAACATTTAAAGTACAAGCTAATTGGATGTTACTATTTCAACATTTAAAGTACAAGCTAATTGGATGTTACTATTTCAACATTTAAAGTACAAGCTAATTGGATGTTAGTATTTCAACATTTAATGTACAAGCTAAGTGGATGTTACTATTTAAACATTTAAAGTACAAGCTAATTGGATGTTACTATTTCAACATTTAAAATACAAGCTAATTGGATGTTACTATTTCAACATTTAAAATACAAGCTAATTGGATGTTACTATTTAAACATTTAAAGTACAAGCTAATTGGATGTTAGTATTTCAACATTTAATGTACAAGCTAATTGGATGTTACTATTTCAACATTTAAAATACAAGCTAATTGGATGTTACTATTTCAACATTTAAACTACAAGCTAATTGGATGTTACTATTTCAGCATTTAAAATACAAGCTAATTGGATGTTACTATTTCAACATTTAAAATACAAGCTAATTGGATGTTACTATTTCAACATTTAAACTACAAGCTAATTGGATGTTACTATTTCAGCATTTAAAATACAAGCTAATTGGATGTTACTATTTCAACATTTAAAGTACAAGCTAATTGGATGTCACTATTTCAACATTTAAAATACAAGCTAATTGGATGTCACTATTTCAACATTTAAAATACAAGCTAATTGGATGTTACTATTTCAACATTTAAAATACAAGCTAATTGGATGTTACTATTTCAACATTTAAAATACAAGCTAATTGGATGTTACTATTTCAACATTTAAAATACAAGCTAATTGGATGTTACTATTTCAACATTTAAAGTACAAGCTAATTGGATGTTACTATTTCAACATTTAAAGTACAAGCTAATTGGTTAAATCATTGGTTTGTCCACTTACTTTGGATCGGGTGGTCCTTCAGACAACGGCTTCATGGACAATTTACAAAGGCTGCGGAACACCAGAAATGCATCTTTTTGCAGAATGTGTGCAAAAGCCCCTGCACCAGGCTCAGAACCATCTGCACAATTATCCAGGCCATCATCTGAAATGCGATTATTGCTTGAACCTGGATAATAATAATAATAACCACACCGACGACAACAATGTGAATAAAATGAATGTGAGACACTTCGAAGCATGCATTATGTTTCTGTAGGAGACCATCAATTAAAACAAAGAAAAGTTGGGAATATTTCCAAATTAAACAAAATTTAGGAACTAATCTATAAGGACATATTTGTGGAGAGATGTGGTGAGATAAAAAAAAAAAAAAAAAAAAAAAAAAAAAAAAAGGTCCTCTGCACACACTCCATCAATCACTCTTATTTTGTAGAGCATGGCGGAAGCAATGCTTGTGAACATAACAAAGTCTCAATAGGAGCTCCATCAAACAATGCATACTGTGATTAAGGGGGCAAATTTATAGGGGGCATCCTCAGTAGGGAGTTGTGTAGCAAGATGTTTGTTCACATTACATTTAAATTTCTGCATGTTAGTACAGTCAGGAAACAGGAAGTGAATTACAAGACAGGCTCATTCAAAAAAGTGCAGGACTCTTTCTGGCGCTGATGCTGACCTTGTTGTTTATCCAGGGGGATAACTAGCTTTGACTAAGAAAATAAGCATAAAATATAAAAAGAATTTAGGACACTGAAATAATCAATTGAACAATGAAACAATGTTATGTAAAAACTGTAACATTATTATTTTTTTGTGGGGGGAGGGGGGGTTACTTTTTCAGGCAATTATGTGTGCTTTTACAACCTGGAACCACTACATATTTTTTAAACGTATCTTTATCTTAAATCAGTAAAAACATAATTTTCGAAGGACGCAATTTCAAATTAGGAATTAACAGTGATAATCAATTAATAAATCGAAAAATGAAACAAGTTAATTAACGAACTAAAAATGAAACAATGTTAATTATAAACTGTAACAATAAAATAAAACAATGTTAATTAACCAAATACAAAAATTAAATGAACTTGTTAATTAGAAATATAGAAATTTCAATGTTAATTAATTTTAAAACGTTAATTTAAAACGTATCTTTATCTTGAATTATTTAAAAATACAAATTTCGATGTTAATTATTTTTAAACGTTTCAAAAGAAAACAACCCATACCTTCAATCGTTTGCGTATGAATGCTGTCATCATTAGGATTGACGAAATTAGTTTCGTGGATGACTGTGGCATGTTCATATTTGCCATTTTCGTAGTTGTCTAAACCCTCGTACGCAGCCCAACCATCAGATATGATTCGCGTTTTTGGCAAAATCCACGATCAAATTATCAGGAACAATGTTTCTCTATCTCTCCGTTCTACCGTTGTGACATTACATTTATTACTACGCCTTTCCACTGCCCCGAAGACCCAAATACCGTCTCTAAATCGACCTCTGTTGTATTTCCTTTTGAAGAAGTAAGATTCATCAATTTCCACTTCCTTGGCCGAGTTATCCTAATCCAAACCACCAAGCAATATTGGCTTGTTTAAGATGTCTTGTTCACACACCTCTCGGATAAATTGCTTCCAATCTACAACAGTGTGTGAATTAACGCAGACGTCCTTCTCAATTGCCCGCTGTTTCATTTCTATGGTCCAAAAAGAAAACTATCATTATTATCTGCCTCATAAGACCCTTTTTCGCAAGCTAACCACTGAACGACAGGTACGGCATACCCACTGCCATCTGTCTGTGATTTTACTTCTTCTGATCAAAATCCTAGGTATTTTGCATAATGCACACCGGCTAGCATTACTTATCAACCCAAGAGAAGCTGCGAATTTGACCTCGTCTTTTGTTACCTTGGGTAAAATTGAACTAAATGTCCATTTTAAGTTTGTAATTTCGAGAGGAATGAAGACATGGTTCACTACATGTTTGGTATTGAACTGAGGACGTCCTAAATTCGACATGCTATTCGGCTTTAAAAAATCCTACTAATGAATAATTATGTAGCCGAAAGGGACAAAATATCAAATTCCAATAACCAATGAAAAACTTGTATATCTTTTGAAGTTCCAATGATGAAGAAGTTGTTTTCCAATTAGCCAATGAAAAATGTTTACCTACTTAAAAAAAAATTTACACTATTTTTTTCAATGATAAAGATTTATTTTTTTCCGAATTAATGAAAAATATCTATTTAAAACGATAAAAAATCTATTCAAAACAATAAAAAAATCTATTCAAAACGATAAAAAAGAAATGACAGATTCTTCATTCTTAGTGTAATAAATAAATAAATAATAAGACCATTTATAAAAAATAATAAAATAAACAAATAAACTTATACAGATAGCAGAAGAGTAATTTATCTGGCCTTTGGTGTGTGAGACAAATCCTGGCGGATACAAAAAATACTTCCATAAAAATGATATGTTCGAAAATTATGTTTTTACTGATTAGAAATAAAGATACGATTAAAAATATGTAGTGGTTACAGGTTGTAAAAGCACGCGTAATTGCCTAAAAAAGTAGAATCCCCCTCCAATTGATAAACTACCCCAAGTTTGCTTTAAAAAATAGCCCCCCCCCACCCCTTAATTATGGTAACTGTAAAATATTGGGTACAGGGATCAATATGTGATATAATTTTTTTTTCCTAAAACAATTCATGTATTTAAAAAATAATAATAATGTTACAGTTTTCACATAACATTGTTTCATTGTTCGATTATTTCAGTGTCCTAAATTCTCTTTTTATTTTATGCTTATTTTCTTAGTCAAAGCTAGTTATCATCAGCACCCACTTTCTTACATCAGTTTAAATCTGAAAAAGCCCCCTTCAAGAGAACTATTCAGGGTGGACCACTCCAAGTACTATGGGATAGTGGATAACCTCATTGCAGCCAGTGACAATTGTCCCTACCATTCAAGATGCCCTAAGCTGATCGATAGTGCAAAAGAGTCAGTTAAGCAAAGTCTAAAACACTGTGCGTTGCAAGAATGAGCGTCTGACGATGTACCAGTCACTAATTGTAAAGTTCTGATTACAGCAAGATAGAGCAAACTCTCACACCTCAAAGTTTGAAAGAGAACTTTGGAGGCTGTCTGATCAGTTTTAAGACTGACTTTGAGTGAGAAACTCACAGCCCAGACATTAGGCCCCCAAGATATATTTCAATGGGGCTACATTAAAAAAAGAAAGCATGGATAACTGTCGGTTTGTAAAGATATCATGGACACATTTGTGTTGCGCCTAAAGAAATTAACAGAGCTAAATGGAGGTTATCTCGAACAAATGCTCTTGAATAAAGAAAAAGAGTCAAAAGAATGTTTTGATATGAGGTTTCAAACACAATAAACTCGTTATCACCAAAGTTTCATTTAATTCTAGCAGAAAATTAAAATATGAAGCCCATCAAAAGTAGGTGCTAGTTCTTTGGGGTGGTTTTTTTTTTTGTTTGGCATCCTGCAATAGTCATTAAAACTAAGAAAGAAAACTCTGAAACTAATGTTCAGGTTTCCCTACTTTTTCCACAAAAACATTTTCCGATATATTTTCTAAATATTCCAGGACAACATGGAGATTTTGCAATTTACCATTTATCCATTCGATAAAAAAATAACCAATTTTTATGATTAACTTTTTGGATGAATGATGAAATATCTTGGGTTCATTACAGGTGGTGGTTGATGTACACAAAGTTGTTTAGCTTCATATTTTTAAAACTCTCCGAAACAAACATTGTGTCCCCCCCCCTTTTTTTTTAAAACTAATCGTCACTTATCTAGGAAGATGGATAGATTCACAGTTGAATGATGAATACTATAAGAGGATTGACAATTCCCAGATACCACTTTCTCAAAACAACGGCCAACCCAGAAAACAGTAATTGTTTCTCCTTTGTTAGAAACATCAATCACGAAATGTGAGGACTAAAGAACGAAATAAGAGTTACGCTTTCTTTTATTAAGACATTTTAAACACACACATATATATATATACACACATACACATTATAATATATATATATATATATATATATATATATACGCACACACATTATAATATATATATATATATATATATATATATATATATAGTGAGTCAGGGGTATCTTGAAAAGAAATCAATAAAGTGCTCAATCGTAAGAATGCGAGTGTCAAAATGCAAATATATTATTTAAAAACTATACATTACATATTTCAGAGACACACCATGGGTTCATTGACACATGGGTAGATCTTTACTGTTTAAAAAAGGCCCTTACAACCAATTCCAAATCTTTTGAACTGTTTTCATTCGGTGAGTCGTTAGAGATCTGAAATGGGTTATAAGGGCCTTTTCAAACAGTAAAGCTCTACCCATCTCAATGAAACCATAGTACGTTTCTGAAATATGTAACGTATAGATGTTAAATATATAATTTATATATATATAATTTATTGTTTTTGCTTGTGATAATAACAACTTCATGTAAGTTTTATAGTGATGCATTACTGAAGTGCTTACAAGAGTTAACTCCCTTACATTCATTATATCACTCCCTATTTTTAGGGACATATATATATATATATATATATATATATATATATATATATATATACACACACACCCACACACACACAATAGCTGCACCGACAGTGTTTCTCAGTGGCGTATTTACTTGCAATTTGTTTTGCATTTCTTATTTTGAATATAAGTCGCTTCTTTTTTCCAAAGTATTACTTTTTTTTTGTTCCAATCACAAGTAACTCTGTATGGATGAATACAGAGTTATGTACCTTATTTTTTAAGATAATACCAACACGGACAAAGTATTTTCTTGAAGGAATTAAATCGAATAACATTTTATTATAGTTAATAACATGCTGTTACAATCCTCACAGACTAGAATTTGTTTAATTAAAATAGGTTTTTATTTAGTGCAAAATAAACCAAATATTAGTAGAAACAAGTCAGAAACAACATTTATCAGATTAAAGTATGTAACAAAGAAACATCAACATACATAGATAATCAACAACAACAGTCATAAATAAACATGGTTAAACAATATAAGTGGGATGGCAAAGTGCAAGTGAGATGACGTGTCGTATGGCACGTTAAGTTAGTAAGTATGATTAACGTGTCGTTTGAATTAGTTGATTTGATCCTGTCATGTAGTGGGGATTTTAAAGTACGATAGATATTTTGAAGTTTGTTGCTGTATAGAATTCAACACGACAGGATCCGATGATTTAAAATCCGAAATAAGAAATCAAGTCTTAATTAAGGAAATGGATCAAAATAGTTAAGTAATTTTGAACTTATTCGTTTTCATCTCCATCATTCATGTGTGATGATCATTACAGCTTGCAGATCAGTAACAACATTAACACACTAGCCCTGGAACCTGAGGCAACCAGCAACATGAGTAGTCCAATTAGGAATGTGACACAGTCCCAAATAGGACTCGACCGGGGAGTCAGTTTCTGGTCATATTCGTGTAGAGACCAAACTATCGGGCGTATTCCTGTAGGGACCAAACTATAGGGGTGTATTCCTGTAGGGACCAAACTATAGGGGTGTATTCCTGTAGGGACCAAACTATCGGGCGTATTCCTGTAGGGACCAAACTATAGGGGCGTATTCCTGTAGGGACCAAACTATAGGGGCGTATTCCTGTAGGGACCAAACTATAGGGGTGTATTCCTGTAGGGACCAAACTATAGGGGTGTATTCCTGTAGGGACCAAACTATAGGGGTGTATTCCTGTAGGGACCAAACTATAGGGGTGTATTCCTGTAGGGACCAAACTATAGGGGTGTATTCCTGTAGGGACCAAACTATAGGGGTGTATTCATGTAGGGACCAAACTATAGGGGTGTATTCATGTAGGGACCAAACTATAGGGGTGTATTCATGTAGGGACCAAACTATAGGGGTGTATTCATGTAGGGACCAAACTATAGGGGTGTATTCATGTAGGGACCAAACTATAGGGGTGTATTCCTGTAGGGACCAAACTATAGGGGTGTATTCCTGTAGGGACCAAACTATAGGGGTGTATTCCTGTAGGGACCAAACTATAGGGCGTATTCCTGTAGGGACCAAACTATAGGGGTGTATTCCTGTAGGGACCAAACTATAGGGGTGTATTCCTGTAGGGACCAAACTATAGGGGTGTATTCATGTAGGGACCAAACTATAGGGGTGTATTCCTGTAGGGACCAAACTATAGGGGTGTATTCCTGTAGGGACCAAACTATCGGGCGTATTCCTGTAGGGACCAAACTATAGGGGTGTATTCCTGTAGGGACCAAACTATAGGGGTGTATTCCTGTAGAGAGCAAATCAGCTGAAACATTAATAAGGAAAATACAACGTTTCAGACCTCATACTCTACACCCTTCTTGAAGTGCATTGTGTTGCAGCTAATAATTTTGAATGAAACCCTTCATTTAATCCACTGGGGCTACACTGCTCTCATTCTGTGTTTCAGGGTTAGCGAATCAATTCAGAATATGCCTAAACCAACATCTTTATCAACTAGGCCATACATCCAAAAAGACAATCTAGGGTGACTTTTTTGATGTTTTATCAGTATTAATTTGAATTCAGCATAAAATGGTCTTAAACACAGACAAATGTAGTTTATTTCTCAAACATTCACATCTTAGCGGCTTACGCAAATATAAAATTATGTCGGACAGATTTTAAAAGTTGGATCTAAATAGCATTTAAGTTGACAAATGAAACTGACTACGGCATTTTCATTTGTTATGGTCGTACAATGTTATTTCTAATAAACTAATGTACTCTGCTACACTTTATTTCTTAAAAAGTGCTTTAATCCGATCTGGCAGTTTGATAATAATACGTAAAAATTCTTAATTGATCACCTTAATAGAAAAATTAGCTAAGGAGAATAACTCTTATTCTGTTAGTAAGAGTTGGCATTCCTTATTTACTTTTTTAGCTTAAATACTAAACCTAACAAAAAAATAGTGTGGTGGTTATACAACATAGAAATATTTACAAAACAAATTTGAACATAATAGATCCCGGGCAACGCCAGATCAGTACAACTAGTGTGTGTGTGTATATATATATAAGCTGTACCCATAATAATATATATAATGAAATATTAGCTTATAGTGAATATTACCATAATAAAAAAAACTGAAATCTAATATAGCGGCTTGTCTTGTTCACAAAATTACGTAAGGGCAGATAACAAGTTATTTCTTACTTGGCAATATATATGTAGGCCCTCCGTTCAGTCTAGAGAGACTATGGATACCCCTATAAGAGGCTGGCTGCGCGTGTAATTATGAAGCAAGGGTTGCGCAATCCCTAACACCTCTCCTGAGTCGGCACTGCTTGATTCCAATGGCAAGCAGTTCAAGACGACTGGAAACAATGCCGAGATAAACAGAGAGCACATACAGCACCTGGTAGTCCCAAATGGTCACCCATTTAATACTGGCCAGGCTCAACGTCGCTTAACTTCGGTGATCTAACGGGAACCGGTGTGTCAACGTGATTTGTACCGTACATTTATATATATATATATATCTTTCAAGGTAAGGTAATTTCCTAGTTTACTGGCATTCCAGATTTATTATCGACATTCGGCAATATATATATATATATATATATATATATATATATATTTGTAAGCCTGAAGTAACTAAGAGTTATCCGCCCCTACGTCATTTTGTGGCTAAGACAAGCTGCCATATTGAATTTTGGTGTTTTTATTACAGTAATAATTAGTATCCGCTAACATGTTTTAAGTATTGTTTTTACTCAAGAAAATAACATAAATAATGATATTTTTTTGTACAAAATACATTGGTTTTAAGTAATGTCCAACGTCAAATAAAATACCCAGTATTGTTATAGGTTGTGTCATTTTTCATGGGAAAATTGAGATACATTCTTGGGATGCATAGATAGGATGTTTAACATTTCCTTTTAGATTTTTATGCACTAAGGATGCGGGAGAGTCACCTTACAGCATTTCTGGGGTGAATGAAAAGTACTGAGATACCAAACACAGACATCTGTGAGATAAATAAAAATTTTATCTTGTATTCTGCCACAATTTATATGCTTAACTACCAAGTTTGTAGGTTCTTACATTTTGTTTGTTTTTTGCAGGTTTTTGAAGTGAAGGAACTTATGCATTTATAGAAAACGGACAGAATTGAGTATCGGAGAATCATCAGCTATTTCCATGTGAATTCAGCACGTCTCAATCTGAAACCTATAATGGCATGGTGAAAACGTTAAAGGTGGTTTGCCTGTCATACGCCACTGTTAAACACTGGGTTGTTGAATTCAGATGCAGATACTCGATGATTGCTGATACTTGATTCGGCAACCAAGCGCTTAAAAATGATGACATATGAAGAGGCGAGCACCATATCATAATGGATTTCAGATGGAGATACATGATGACTGCCTGATACTCCATTTTCTAGAAACGCATCAGTTTCATTCACTTCAACAACATGCAAAAATAAAACAAAATATTTAAACCTACAAACTTGGTACCTGAGCATATAAATAGTGGCAGAAAAAGTGGGAAATTTTTTATCTGTTTATCTAACAGATGACTGTGACTCAATGTTTTTAATTCATCCCTTGTAGATTTTAAAAAAACAAAAAAAAACAATAACAATCAGACACCAAATAAAAGAAGAAACAACATGAATATTGTGCACAATATTTTGGTCAGATTTAATAAATATCGAAAACATGCAAACGAAAAACCCTGCAATTCAAACATTTCTCTCTCAAAAATAACGCCTTAACCAGTTGAACCTTTCATAATGGGGTAGCGTGGTAATTAGTGTTGGACCTGACCCCCTTTCTGTTTCGAGAAACAATGAATACCCCCTGAAAGGGTGTTTATAGTGAAGCAAGAGTTGCATAATAACCAACTTCTGACCCGAATTGCTCAAGTCCATTGACAAGAAATCTTAGGATGAACAAAAAGACAGATGTTATTTTAGAGTTTTCCTTCTCCTAAACAAGTTGCCCTACATAGGCTTGAAAGTCTAGTCTACACTATTATAGGGTGGCTTTCAAAAAACCGTTAATAAAATTCTACAATCATTTCTGCAACCCAACCACATTTAGTACAAATAAACTTCAGTCTATGCCTGACTTGTCTATCAAGTTTCAGTCATGAATGTCAAACAGTGTTTATTTTATTGCCATTCAATGATATGAGGGCCACTTTGGTGATCGTCTCATCAGTAAGTGGTGTGATCCCGAATGGGCTTCACGTTCATTGGACTATAACTTCCTAGAGTTTTACCAAAGATAATGTCTATCGAAATAACCCCAGAACTATTTGTGAACTGAAGAGGGGCATAACAGTCAAAATCATGGCAGTATGAAGAGAGGAGTGTGTCGGAGTTATTGACAATTTTTGCACGTCATATCCAGGTATGCTTATCATTGTACATCGATAAAGCAATAACTGTTGGGCATTCATAAATGAAACTTGGTGGACAAGTCAGGCAGCGACTGAAGTTTATTTGTACCAAATATGGTTGGATTGCAGAAAGGATTGTGAATTTTATTAACGATTCCATGGATGGCATTTAATTTTGGTCACTTTATTATTTCATCCAAAGTAAGGGGCAGGTTGCATAGGTTCATACCTAACCCAAGGCTATGACAAAACGTGACTTCACAGCCACACACAAAGTTAAGCATCTGGTATTTCCAAATGGTCACCCATCTTAATTCTGATCAGGTTCAACATTACTCAACTTTGGTGATCCAACAAGAAGGTATTGTACCAATCTATATATGCTACTAAAACTATGTAGACTTTGTTTTCATATGTTTGTCTTCATATGCAATGGATGATGTCATGAATGGATGGCGTCATACACTTAAATAGTGATGTAAGACACTGAGCAAATCCTTTTGAAGTAATTCAAAGATGATGACATCCACTAAAACTGGTTGAAGACATTGTTAAATAATTCTCTATGAGGTCATAAATGTTGAAGTAAAAAAAAAAGATGACGTCATCCATTAATTAGGGCAGAGAACATAGATGATCTGTGACCGTCGTCTATGCGGACAGTGATATATATACACATACACAAGAAAAATCGTCTAGACTAAGCGGGTCTTATGCACTATTAAAAGAATGTACCATTTACCCAGTTATTTTCAATGGTTTCAAAACTAAAGGAGTTAACATAAACTTGCAATGCACAACAGTAAATCAAATGGGTTGAGTTTCCAAGGTAGAAAGCCATGCACAGTCATTTTTATTTACCAGTACCAAAGAAGCAGGGGTGCTTGATTGGCAAAATGGATACTGGCATAGACAGAATTAGCTGTTCCAAGTTTAAATCCAGCCGGAGCCATCGTGGTTGTTTATGCATTAATACTGACAACAAAGCTCCCCCCCCCCTCTCCCCGGTGTCGTTAAAATGGCAATTTGTGTTCAGTTAATCATGTACCATGAATCATTTACAATCGTTATTATGCATTGGAATTAAAAAAGGGGTTGATCTGCTGTAAAATAGATAAAGAAAAACCAAAGAAGCAAAAAGCAGTTATGTTGACCAATAAACACGGTTTGTTCAGATTTTACCCATACAGCTCTGAAATAAGTGAAGATATACCCGAAAATGTAAAACCTGGGTGGTGGAGAGGGTGTTATGGGACAGTCTGGCGGAATGGAAGAAGGTGTTATGGGACAGTCTGGCGGAATGGAGAGGGTGTTATGGGACAGTCTGGCGGAATGGAGAGGGTGTTATGGGACAGTCTGGCGGAATGGAGAGGGTGTTATGGGACAGTCTGGCGGAATGGAGAGGGTGTTATGGGACAGTCTGGCGGAATGGAGAGGGTGTTATGGGACAGTCTGGCGGAATGGAGAGGGTGTTATGGGACAGTCTGGCGGAATGGAGAGGGTGTTATGGGACAGTCTGGCGGAATGGAGAGGGTGTTATGGGACAGTCTGGCGGAATGGAGAGGGTGTTATGGGACAGTCTGGCGGAATGGAGAGGGTGTTATGGGACAGTCTGGCGGAATGGAGAGGGTGTTATGGGACAGTCTGGCGGAATGGAGAGGGTGTTATGGGACAGTCTGGCGGAATGGAGAGGGTGTTATGGGACAGTCTGGCGGAATGGAAAGGGTGTTATGGGACAGTCTGGCGGAATGGAGAGGGTGTTATGGGACAGTCTGGCGGAATGGAGAGGGTGTTATGGGACAGTCTGGCGGAATATAGAGGGTGTTATGGGCAAGTCTAGGAGATTGAGAGGGTGTTATGGGCAAGTCTGGGGGATGAAGAGGGTGTTATGGGCAAGTCTGGGGGATGAAGAGGCTTTTATGGGCAAGTCTGGGGGATGAAGAGGCTTTTATGGGCAAGTCTGAGGGATGGAAAGGGTTTTATGGGCAAGTCTGGGGGATGGACAGGATTTTATTGAAATGGGTATGTGAAAAGGGTGTAATTGGGATGGGTTTGGTGTCTGTTGAGTGATAGTGTGGGATGTTCATTGGCAAGCCGGGAGGTGGGGAGAGTGTAATAGGGATGTGGGGGTATAATTAGTATCTGCAGAGGGTTTAATTGGCAAGTCAGAAGGGTGTAATTGGCAAATAGGTAAGTGGGATTACAGACGCAAAAGACATTAAACAAATATAAGCACACATTTCCCAAGCATGTTACAACAAATGACAAGTTAATGCAACAGGAGGGGGGAGGGGAGTAGGAAGAGGAGACGACAATAAGACAAGATAAGCAGTGACCAATTGAGCAATTGCATGTGCTTTTGTTTTTCTCACCTCCCAAAACGGGGGAAAGAGTAGCCGTAAAGGATGAAGGTGAATTCTTTGTCTGCTCAGTCGATGGGTTAGCAGATGCGACAGAGGCGGCCCTCACGAGTATCTTGTTCTTCTCCTCTACGAGTTATAAGTGGCAGGAGGAGTAAAGGTGGTGTAGGAGGAAGAGGAGGAAGAAAAAGAGGCGGAAAAGGCGGAAAGAAAAGAAAAAACAAATTTAAGATTAATCACTCGAGAGAACAAGGTTAAGCAAAAGAAAGCAATACACAAAATGGATGGGGTAAAAAGAGAAATGGGTACATTCAGCTTAACAAGAATTACATTTGGGATAAAAACATTTTAAAAATCAAAGAAAATTTTTTTTTTAAATATGGTGTTTATTCACTTGGCTGAAGTTTCATTCCCGAAGAGTTCTTCAGGCCAAGATAGATGAAAGCACTGAATAAATTAAAATCGCCTGATGGTTCTGTTGGTGATGTTAATTTGCATATTCTGTGTATTTTATTTATTTACTAGACGTACCCGTGACCCATCGGGTCACAACTGCTACTAATATTTATTTTTGATTTCATTCGAAAATTCATAAACTGACATACGCAAGAAGAATGTCTTGAAAGATAAGTATAAAAATAATAAGGCTCTACTTTAAAACATGACTCAATTCCAGAACTAAAGAATATTTTAGCATGTATTTTGTGTGATTAAAGTACATCGGAAAAAGACTTTAGAAAAACAAATGTTGATTCACTCAGCTTTGGTATAACAAAAGATACACATATTTATAAAAGTTAGGCATGTGTATATTTTCATATGTGTATGTACAGGATTCATTCCTAAACTAATAAACCAGAACACAGCTGTTAGGCATAAGGGGCCAAAATGTAGGCTATATTTAGTTGAATTCATCCAAAATATCATGAATAAAAATAAACAAATAAATGACATATATATATATATATATATAACAAAAAATTATTTTTTTTAATAACTTTTTCACCAGACAACCTTTTCAAAAAATAAGTTACAACTCACAGCATTGTGTCTTTTTTTGAATGAGAGGGGATGAATCAGAAGGAATACAGACATCCTTAAGCTAATTTGATAAAAGTGTTTAGTTAACACGTGCAAGTCTTGAATAAAAAGGGCAATACGACAAGAGGGATAGTGCTCCGTTTGCTTTGTTACACGATGGGGATCGAATTTCCATTATTTTTTACTTATAAATCTCATTTAATCTGCAAAGGGGAATAACCCAACTCGTACTTCCATGTCACCTTTCAAGGTTCTTCTCCCTGAAGAAATAACTCAAATTGTATAAAAATGACTGACAATACCTGGACATTTCCTTAAACTCTGACCCCGTGCATCCTCTCTTTAACTTTGAAAAATTTATACACAAAAAACAAAGAACTTTTGGTTGAGAAGAAATGCAAAGTTAGGATAATCACCGCCAAAAACAAAAAAGCCGTTATAGTGAAAATAAATGTTTGAAAAAAAAAAAAATGTTTGAAATAAATGTTGGAAATAGCTGTTCTGTTTTTGGCTGTGACTACCCTAACTTTACGTTTCTTCTCAACCAAAAGTTCTTTATCTTTTGTTTTTTGTGCATTAACTTTCAAAGTTAAATGTGCCGCTAATATTTAAAGTTACATTACTGGTTTTTATCCTCTGATGAAAAGAGGTTGTCTTTGAAAATCCATGGATTAAGGATATGAAACTCCTTGCTTTGAACTTTGGATGTTTCAATAAATATTGTATCTCTACAATTTTGTGTATATATATATATATATATATATATATATATATATATATATATAGATAGATGGATAGATAGAGAGATAGATAGAGAGATAGATAGATAGATAGATAGAGAGATAGATAGAGAGATAGATAGAGAGATAGATAGAGAGAGAGATAGAGAGAGAGATAGAGAGAGAGATAGAGAGAGAGATAGAGAGAGAGATAGTTTAACTCTTATAATGTAACCGTATTATATTAGAGCAATTTCAAAATTTTGTATCATGAAAAAAAAATCTTGATTAGAATTTTCCAAATAAATGTTGGAAGGTAATTAATGAAAAGAGCCATTGAAAAAAGGTTGTTTTAATTGTTGAAAAAGATCAGCAAATTTTAGTTGTTATAAAATGTTAACATTTTAAATCAGCAAAGTTGAAATAAAGAAAAAAGATGCTGACTTGATTTCCTTTCCTTCTGGGTGTGAAATATTAGTAACAAATAAGAAGGTAAAAAAAAAATGGAGGAATGACAAAAACTGTCTAATATTAAGGAATAAGGGTGAAGGACGGGGGGGGGGCAAAACGGTGGAGAAAACAGGAAAGAGATGGAAGTAGGGAGAAAGGATAAAGACGGATGAGGAGGAGGTTGGAAAGGGAGGAGAAAGAAAGGGGAAAGGAACAAAGAAGGATGAAAGAGGGGGCCAAGAAGGGGGGAAGGAACAAAGAAGGTGAAAGAGGGGGCAAAGAACGGGGGGGGGGACAAAGAGGGGGGCGAAGGAACAAGGAGGAGAGGGCAAAGAGGGGGGGGGCAAAGAAGGAGAGGGGGAAGTGAGGACAAAGAATGGGGGAGGGGGGAGAGGACAAAGAAAGGGGAGGGGGAGAGAGGACAAAGAAGAGGGAAGGGGCATGGGGGGACAAAGAAGGGGGAGGGCAAAGAATGGGGGGGGGGGGGGCAAAGAGGGGGGAAAGAGAAGACAAAGAAGGGGGAAAGAGAAGACAAAGAAGGGGGAAAGAGAGGACAAAGAAGGGGAAAGAGAGGACAAAGAAGGGGAAAGAGAGGACAAAGAAGGGAGGGAATAAGGGGACAAAGAAGGGAGGGAATAAGGGGACAAAGAAGGGAGGGAATAAGGGACAAAGAAGGGGGGATAAAGGGACAAAGAAGGGGGGGGGAATAAGAGGGCAAAGAAGGGGGAATAATGGGGACAAAGAAGGGGGGATAATGGGGACAAAGAAGGGGGGAATAAGAGGACAAAGAAGGGGGGAATAAGAGGACAAAGAAGGGGGGGATAAGGGGGCAAAGAAGGGGGGGGGAATAAGAGGGCAAAGAAGGGGGAATAATGGGGACAAAGAAGGGGGGATAATGGGGACAAAGAAGGGGGGAATAAGAGGACAAAGAAGGGGGGGATAAGGGGACAAAGAACGGGGGGATAAGGGGACAAAGAACGGGGGGGATAAGGGGACAAAGAACGGGGGGGATAAGGGGACAAAGAACGGGGGGGGGGGATAAGGGGACAAAGAACGGGGGGGGGATAAGGGGGCAAAGAAGGGGGAAAGAGAGGACAAAGAAAGGTGGAAAGAGGGGACAAAGAAAGGTGGAAAGAGGGGACAAAGAAAGGTGGAAAGAGGGGACAAAGAAAGGTGGAAAGAGGGGACAAAGAAAGGTGGAAAGAGGGGACAAAGAAGGGGGAAAGAGGGGACAAAGAAGGGGGAAAGAGGGGACAAAGAAGGGGGAAAGAGGGGACAAAGAAGGGGGAAAGAGGGGGGCAAAGAAGGGGGGGGAGAAAGAAGAGAAGAAAGGAGGGGAAAAGGGGGGGAAGAAAAGGAGTAACAGAGGGTAAAATGAAGTTGGAAAAGGAAGAGGAAAAAGGAATAGAAAGAAGGGAAAGGGAGTAAGAAGTCAAAGGGGTGAAAAGGAAAAGGAAAGCTCAATGGAAATATCCGAAGAAATAAGTAGAAATTAAAATTACTCAAAATTTCAGAAGAGGAAATAAAAACCAGGAAAAAAAAGGAGGGGTTTCAGAAAGAGGAAGGTTGTCAAACAGAGTAAATTAAGTTTACCTTCCGTGACCTTGTCAACAATATCATTCAAAATTGACTGCACAACGGTCTCGGCGCATTCTTCATCATTAGCTTTTTCTTTCTCACCTACGGAGAGAGAAAGAAAAAAAGAAAATGGCGTGAATATGTAGTCGAGAAATTCCAGTAAACTTCTTCGAAACAACAAACATTCTGAATGTAAATAGAAACATATCTCTAATGCTCATCCGACACTTTCCTACAGAGTTTACATTGCCCGAAACTGCATTGATCAGAAGTGATCTTTGTATTCCCAATCTGCCCAACAAATCATGAAATGATAACTTTGTTTAAATCTACTTTTTAAATATGTTTACAAGTTTCCAATGGAAGCGGTACGGTAGTTTTGTTTTACGGCATATCAACCTTTTTGGGTTATTTAATGCCGAATCTGGTCATTATAGTAAAAGTTTTTATGCTTCAAGTTCTTTATATCTCCAAATGTTTAATCATCGTTTTTGGTTTGGTAGTTTTGTTTTACGGCATATCAACCCTTTTTGGGTTATTTAATGCCGAATCTGGTCATTATAGTAAAAGTTTTTATGCTTCAAGTTCTTTATATCTTCAAATGTTTAATCATCGTTTTTGGTTTGGTAGTTTTGTTTTACGGCATATCAACCCTTTTTGGGTTATTTAATGCCGAATCTGGTCATTATAGTAAAAGTTTTTATGCTTCAAGTTCTTTATATCTTCAAATGTTTTAATCATCGTTTTTGGTTTGGTAGTTTTGTTTTACGGCATATCAACCCTTTTTGGGTTATTTAATGCCGAATCTGGTCATTATAGTAAAAGTTTTTATGCTTCAAGTTCTTTATATCTTCAAATGTTTAATCATCGTTTTTGGTTTGGTAGTTTTGTTTTACGGCATATCAACCCTTTTTGGGTTATTTAATGCCGAATCCGGTCATTATAGTAAAAGATTTATGCTTCAAGTTCTAAAAATAAAATAAAAAAGGGGAGGGAGAAAGGGAGAGGGGCTGTTGTTTTTGTTTTTGGTTTTGTAGAACATAATTAAGTTTTACAAAAAAAAAAAAAAAAGAAGAAAAACAAAAAACGTCAATGTAGGTGAATTTCGTCTCAGGGAGCCACAGGGCAGCCTGATCTGGTATCACCAGCCAATGGAAGCAAAATAACTTTTACCAGTTCTCGTAAAACTTACATCCAGACACCAATACTTATTTCAGAATCGTTTTAATATAGGTTAGATTAAAAATTTCCATGTGTTATTTAGAAACTAAATTTCTTCGAAAATGTTTACTTTTAAGTTAAAAAAATCAAAGCAAATTCATTTGATTTCAGAATTGTGAAAAAGGTCAGAGTGAGGCAAAAAAAATTGTCATGTGACAAAAAATATCAAAATCTTTATTACTTATTTTTTTTTGGTTTTGTTTTGAGTATTTTTCATCAAGTCTCATCTTTCGGTTTTAACCGAATTATTTAGATTACATTCGTTAAATAAATAAAAAAAATTTAAAAATAAAAAAACTATTAAGAGCCTTAAAAACAGGGCCATCCTCTTTGATTAAAAATGATTAATTCAGAGGCTTAGTGGTGGTTATATATTCTTAAAATGGTGACCACCACTAAATGAGACAACAAAAACTTTCGCAAATTTCCCATGGAGAAATAACTCGGAGAGTCGAAGCTTGTTTGCTTTTGAAGTCTGTGACAATTGTCCGATTGACTAAAACAAAAATGATGCATGCTGAAAAATTGCCAAAATAAAATTGCTAATTCTTTGATAAGTTCAAAAGTACCAGTTAGTTAGTCGATAAACTGAGAAAATTAAAACATATTTTCTTGAATTAACCATTAACTTGGGTTAATATAAATTAAACTAGTTAGATCTGTGGAAATTATACAGGATTTAAAATTTGTGCACTAAAATCCCTTTATTACAAGACTTAACATAAAAAAGGGCAAATTGACAACGGAAATTAGATGGAATTTGCTAAAGTTATGGTAATTTCGTAATTTATACTTTGATATATTTTTCTTAATGTTGAATTATTTATAAGTTATAACTGAATTTTTCAATTTTTGGGTACTGTTAATCTATTCTGTAAAACAAATGTCAGCTATAAAGAATGGAAAACATGTTTTATGTCTTTCATAGAATTGAAAACATTGTTGATGAGATGATGTTGCATTTTCATTTTATGTTTTCAAAGGGATTTCTTTTTTAATTAATAATTCTTCAATATTCCTAGCCTCCTTTTATCTTTTTATCCTCTTCCTTCTCCTCTCAGTTTCAACTCTTTCATCTTTATCATCTTCATTCTACTCCTCCCTCCCAATTCCTTCTCATCTGTATCCTCTTCCTTCCTCTCCTTTTCCTACTTTCTTCCCCTTTCATCTTTTTATCCTCTTCCTCATATCAAGGCGTGATAAAAACGATACACATGTATTATCAATATACATTTTTAAAAAATTTTCATTTAAACAAGCGGTAATTGTTTTGAAATATTTCTCCATTTGCTTTAAGTTGAATAAACCATTAAGTTGAGTGTGAAATAAAACAAAATGAATTCATTAATAAAAAAACCCAGCTGTTTCCAATCAGCATCAAAAACTTCTGTTTTCATATTTCTATTGATTCTGTTTTGATAAAATGAATATTAACTCAGAATAAGCCCTCCCTCCCCCATTGGTTTATATATATATATATATATATATATATATATAGATATATATATATATATATACAGGGTGTTTCAAAAGTCTTGGGAACATTACAAATGCGTATATCTCATGAACTATTCCAGGTAGAAAAATGAAACTGGTGCCATTTTAAAGCTTGCTTAATCAAGTTTTTGGTCATACTAATGATTTTCGTGTTATCTTTCCAGGTGCAGTAATGGCGTTCTCTAAACAAGACAAGGCATTTTGCGTCCTCCAATTTGCAAAGACTGAATCGTGGACATGTGTTCAGCGTGCATTTCGCAGGAAATTTAAAAAAGAAGCCCCTGAAAGGAAATCCATTGTCAGATGGCATGCTAAATTTGTGAAAGATGGGTGTTTGTGCCCAAGTAAGCGAACAGGTCGCCCTTCAACTTCAGAAGATGCAGTTGAGCAAGTTCGGACAGCCTTTCAGCGGAGCCCCCGTAAATCAGTGAGAAGAGCCAGCAGGGAACTTCAGCTTGCTCCAGCAACTGTCTGGCGTGTCTTAAGGAAACGACTGCAAATGGTACCTTACAAGCTCAAGTTGGTCCAAAAGTTGAAGGACACTGATAAGCCACTTCGCCGTGACTTTTGCATTGCAATGCAAGAGAAGTTGGAAGATAACGGCTTTGATGACCGGCTTGTTTTTAGCGATGAGGCGACCTTCCATCTGAATGGCAAAGTTAACAAGCATAACACTCGCATATGGAGTACTGAGAATCCTCATGAACTTCTTGAGCACGAGCGAGATTCACCAAAAGTGAACGTGTTTTGTGCAATTTCCAAGAAAGGTGTCTATGGACCGTTGTTCTTTGAAGAGGCAACTATCACTGGTGAATCCTATCTCAACATGCTGGAAGACTGGTTAATGGCTCAGTTGGAACAAGCAGAATCTGATGACTTCATTTTTCAACAAGATGGTGCACCACCACACTGGAGTCTTAGAGTAAGGCAGTTTCTTAACACAAGGCTGCCTGGTAGATGGATTGGGAGATCTGGGCGAGGTGATGACGTTCTCATGCCCTGGCCTCCTAGGTCTCCAGATCTTACCCCGTGTGACTTTTTCCTTTGGGGCTTTGTCAAGCAACAAGTCTATGTGCCGCCCCTTCCAAGAGATATTGACGAACTAAAGGCTCGAGTAACGGCAGTTGTGGGAACCATTGACGTCAAGATGCTGGAACGCGTTTGGCAGGAAATGGACTATCGACTAGATGTCTGCCGTGTGACGAATGGTGCTCATATTGAGCAACTTTGAAGATTCCCCACAAAACTTGAAACTTTAACCTTTCCAACGGTACCAATTTCATTTTTCAACTCCTAATAGTTTTTGAGTTATTAAAAATCGTTATGTTCCCAAGACTTTTGAAACACCCTGTATATTACTATTTCATGTATCCACATGAAATTTTATTAGATATAATTTTTTATGTATCAATTTTTAGTATTTACTTCAACAGTGCTCGATACATACGTAGAGCTAGGTAGTAAGCTCTGAAAATATATTTATGGCAATTAAGCTACACAGAGGCTCCCGCGTTTCATTGCCAGGGGGAAATCTTCAGGCTAAAAGAAGATTCCTGAAGAATTCCCCCCCAGGGATTAAACACGGGAGCCTCTGTGTAGCTTAATTGCCATAAATATATTTTAGAGTTTACTATATATATATATACACACACAAATTATTTATTTAAAAAAAACTATACGTTACATATTTCAGAGTCATACTGCGGTTTCATCCAGATGAACTGACTTTTTAAATTTTAAAAAATCGTCTATAGCCCATAAAGGAATCATCAGCGTCTCAAAATCAAAACGGAGAAATAGCGTTTGGATTCACTGTTAAACGGTGCATTGCTGAAGCGTCCATTTTGAAGACGGTCTCAGAGTCAGAGTTATATATTGGATGGGATTTATTAAGTGTTTTATTTTATTTATTTTTTATTTATTTATAGTTTTGTATTTAAAAAAAAGTTTCATTTTATTAGGTGTTTTATTTTATTATTTATTTAGTTATAGTTTTGTATTTTTTTAAGGTTGTATTTAAAAAAAATTGTATTTTAAAATTCGTCTATAGTCCATAAGTCTTCAGTATCTCGAAACGAAAACAAAAGGGGATGGCGTTTGAAATCACTGTTAAATGATGCATTGCTTATACGTCCCTTTTGAAGGAAGCACCGGGTCAGAGCTATATATTGATATGTGGGTTTTAATCGTAAATAAGTTTTATTTAAAATAATTTAATTATTGATGATGAATGTTGTCTGCTTTACCGTTTCAAAGGTGTTTTTATTTTTAGGGGTAACTGTGTGGCGTAGTTTATCGATTAGGTTCTGGGTGAGATTTATTAAGTTTTTTATTCTATTTATTTTTTTATTTGTTTATAGTTTGTTTTTTTTAAGTATATTTATGGGGGGGGGGTCTATATTTGAATGGATTAATTGCTATCATTGCAATATGCATTCGTGTTGGGTTTTTGTATTTAGTTAATTCTGTTGGCTTCATCTAATAATGTTTACGAGTCTATTATAGGGTCTGTGTGAGACGGGGGGGGGGGGGGTAAGTTTTAGTCATCTATAATTCCTTGAATTTAATGGGGTTTGATAGTTATATTTCTAGGTGCTTAATTAGAGAGATTCATGTATTTATCATGTTAGATATTTTAAAATGTGATGGGGTATCTAATGATTTGTTATATTTGTGATAGATGAGGTTAAAAGGAGATATGAGTGTAGGTTATATTGGGGTTGGTAGGGGGATGTGGTTGTGGCATGTACAATATATCTGGGGGGGGGGGGTTGTATATAAAAAATAAATAAATTTTGGAAAGGTTTTGGGGTGGGTGGTTATGTCATATTTTCTATGATGTGGAGATCATTGGTCTTATGGGGTTATTAGTGAGTTATGTATTTTCGTTGCTAGTCCATTGTCCATAGAAAATTTTTTTTTGGTGGGACATATTTTGAAGACCTCGGTTTTAATGTTCATGCAGTTTATGGAAGGGTTACTGATTTCCTGAAGAATCCTGAATTTTTCAGTGGTGCATAGTGGGCAATTTCTAGAGGTAGGGCTATAGGACTTTGATTTATCGATGATCTTCCATTTTATTTTATAAGAAGTGTTGGACCTCTTGAGTTTTCATATAATGGTTGCTAGGATGGTGACGTGGTCTTTTGCTGGATATCTGAAGGTGTTCTTGTGAGTGTAGAACCTTTGTTTGAAAGTTCCTTGAGTCATTCCAATGTAAATTTCTTTTTTCTTGGTATCTACATCGGATATGACTTTGGCTTTGTACACTATGAAACTGACTGTGCATGCTCCTCCCCTCTTTTGCATGAGCAGCGGAGGATTGATTGATTCTGTTGGTTTTGAGGCTAGAATGGATCCTACGTTTTGATCGTATTTCTATTAAAGAGTTTATGGAGCTTATTTGATGGTGGGAAGTGTTTGTCTATTAATTGGAGAAACTGCTTGCCTATGCTATATTTGACACTAAGGGAATAAGGGGGAGTAAAACAGATAATGTTTCTTTCCCTATTGCGTCTGCGTTGTCTGGTAGATTAGGTGGGTATATAAGAGATTTCTTCGCTACAACCGTTTCCGCGGAAGGCTTTGTTGTAATATGGGGCGGCTTGCTAGAAAATCTCGGGGCTGGATGAAAAGTGTTTAGACTCAAATAAAATTAAAAAAATAAAATTAATTTAAACAGCTCTCATTATCTGACAGCCCCCTTAATTTTACTTTTAAAAAAAAACAGACAAATAAACTCTGCTCCCCCTTCCTCCCCATGTCTGCCGCCGACCAACTCTCTTACCTCTCCCACATACATTTCATTCAAACCTTTAAACCCTGCATAGTAACCATCCTTTCTTACATCTTAACTTACAACCCTGCCACATCTAAACTCATGACTTGAAACCCTGAAAATATGTTATAAATAAGTTAACCTTTTAATCTTTTTAACTCTTCACCTCAGCTTACAAACGGTTTTTTCAATTGTTTTAAATTTGACCATGTGACCTCCCGGTTTTGAATTTGTTTTTCTTTTTTCCTTTCTTTTCATTCTTTCCTAATATGAATATCTAAGTAAAAGATCAGACTTTTTTCCGCCTGATGAGATCTTAGTTTCTAATAACTATTGATCGATAACATCGACACGCCAGTGTAGCGGCTTTTTGTACATGTCTGTATGAATAAAAATAATTATATAAATAGCTCTATTTACTATTGAGCACTTTTTTATAAGCCCAGTTGAAATTCTGTGGATTTTTATCCTGTGGATATCTACTTTACCTGGATTATTAATATATATATATATATATATATATATATATATATTAGAGGAAGCATTATTAAAATCAATGAAACAGACGAGTGGAAAAAAAAAAATAAATAAAAGGAAAATTGTTAAAATTACCTTAAGGCCTTATCATCTGACCCTCTGAGAGGAAACGTCAGAATGGTAAATTAAAAACTAAAAGTCGAATGAGATATGAGGGGAAAAAACTTATTTAGTTGGAGGAAACGATTGAGAGGAAAAAAAAAAAAAAAAAAAAGAAAAAAAAAGGGTAAATCTCTCAACGTTATGGTGGCTTTGAATCATTAAAAATCTCCAACTGATGCTTCAAAATCTTTTGTCTACACAGGCTAGGTCGAGAGTTGTTAATGACTAACGCCTCAATAATATTGAGATGGTAGTTCGACCTGGCACTGTGTAAAACAGAAAACCACCCATCGGAATACCTGTCAGAACAACTATTTGTACTAACGAGGTGATTGCCGATGGCTGATTCCTGTGCCTGGAAGTTCCCGGATGATCTCGAAACCTTGTGTAGGCGAATATCACGTGGTATGTGTTGAGATATTAACAACTCTTGACCTAGCCTGTGTAGACAAAAGATTTTGAAACATCAGTTGGAGATCTTTAATGATTCAAAGCCACCATAACGTTGAGAGATTTACCCTTTTTTTTTTTTTTTCCTCTCAATCCTTTCCTCCAACTAAATAAGTTTTTTCCCCTCATATCTCATTCGACTTTTAGTTTTTAATTTACCATTCTGACGTTTCCTCTCAGAGGGTCAGACGATAAGGCCTTAAGGTAATTTTAACAATTTTCCTTTTATTTTTTTATTTTTCCACTCGTCTGTTTCATTTATTTTAATAATGCTTCCTCTAAAATTAATCCTACGATTCTGTTGTACACAAAATTTACTTATCTCTCTATATATATATATATATATATATATATATATATAATAAATGTATTAAGAAGGCTGAAGACAGAGAGCAAGTATGGTGTCAGCTGTGTGTGTTGTCCGAATGATGATTACAAATCCTTTGATATTTCGGAAAAATCTTCCCTTTGTCAAAAATAGATACAAAAGAAAAATCCGACTGTGTGAAATTCGCCAAAATGGATGCCAGAGAGTAGGACTGGAACAAACCAGTCCCACAGAAAATGATAAATTAATAAATTTTGAATTCCTTAAAATTATGTTCTGTATATAGATATGGTGTTCAAAATAGGTGTGTAATATTAAATTAATTAATTGGGTGTTATATGGTTATTAATCAACTGTTTGTTGCAATAATATCATTTATTACTTGTTTGTGTTTTTTTTTTTTCATTTTTTGTTTTTAATCTAAAGTAATTAAATTTCTTTTTTTTTTATTTATTAAATTTTCTTTGGTTATCATATATTCAAGGAATAGTATTATTTGTGGGTTTTCTTGAATTAAATTCTAATTCAAGAACACTCACAAATACCAAAGGATTCCTAATTATCATCCGAACAGCACATACAGCTGACACCATACTTGCTGTTTATGTAAGATTAAAAATAAAAATAAATAGATAGTTGTAAGTCCTCTCCTTCGATTGCTTATTTTTGTTCTTTCCAGCTTCTCATCAATCAGGCTCTCTGCATTGTCTTAAGCCTTCTTTTTATATATATATATATATATATATATATATATAAACTAGCAGAGGTTTCCAGTGTTCCCCGGGGTAAGTAATTAGAACATTCTGTACTCATGCTCCCAATCCTTAATTTCATATTACCATTTTTAACCGTTTTAATTTACAAAAATAAAGCACACATTTAAAAATAAAGCACACATTGCCTTTGTTGTTTATAGATGTTCTGCATGGACGCAGACCTCGAGATATTGTAAAAAACCCAGATACAAAATTTATACCACCATTGGATTCCCTGGAAAAATTTAGATTATTGTTTTCAATTGTATCCTCGGAATCGTTAATTGGACTCTAGTGAGGCCAAATGGAATCCAAGGAAAGTTTGAATGTCATTTTAATTCTTAGAGAAATTTTACTCTCATCGCAACTAATTTTAATTTTCTGTGAACATATTGATTTTTATAACAGTCAAACGAACAAACTTTCTTACACATATACATATATACACACACACACACACACTAGTAGAATACCCATACCAGGACTGATATAAGCAATAAATATAACATTAGTTTTTAATTTTAATGTTTTTTTCTTTGGGGGGGGGGGGGGTATAGTCGAGTTTTGGTGGCACCCCCTAAATGGTAAAGTTTAAAGAAAAAGTTTACAAAACACATGATATACCCATGTTACTCACCGGGTTGCCAGGAATATATATTCCAAAATTCATAATGCTCCGTTCATAGTTTAGGAGATTATCCTGAACATCGAAATATATATATATATATATATATATATATATATATATATATATATATACACACACGTGTGTGTATATATATATATATATATATATACACACACACACGTGTGTGAGAAAATTTTCACCCAAAATGCTACACAATTATGCACAGTGTAGAAGTGTGCGTAATAGTTCAATAAAACCAATCATCCAATAAGAAAACAGAAAAACGAAAAGTGAATTAAAGAGAGTTCGTTTTGTAAAGGAATATGTAAATTAGTTTTTCCTTTTGAAGTCGCTCACATATCTATGACAGAGTATATCAAGTTGTATTTGCTTTTTAAATAGTAATGTGGGCTTTTAATATCAATGTCAGTGCAAGAAATTGCATACATAGGACTTAATATGCTCAGAAGACCTTGCATGGATTTTCAACACTGTGGGAGAGCATTTCAATTGAGAAAAATCAAAGACAGGAATAAAACAATGATTATAATTCGGCTGAAGATAAACACAAATGACAAATAAAGCTATAAATTTTCACCTGCAGAATGTTTAAATAAATAAATAAAATATAAGTATTTTTGTGTACGAAATAAAATTACATTGGCAGCATTAACAGTTGAAAAGGTCATAGCCATAAAAAATAGTACTTAGAGATGAAACAATTAAAACTTCACCCAGATATAGAAGACAATAATAAAAATAAAAAGAGACAAATTAAAAGTAGTCAGTGTGTGCGTGTGTGCGTGTGTGCGCGCGTGTGTGTGTGTAAATAACCCAAGGTAGACTGATAGATAATATTGATCCATGTGGAAAAGTCTAACATATAAAGTTATTTTGTCAGATTTTCCAAGTCAGACTCAAATGACAATCCATCTGACATATTGATACTTTGTTCGAACTAGCCTACTTTTTCGTTTTTCCTTCCATTTCCTGGCATAAATATATTTTATTTCGCTTCAGTTTTTTTTTACTGAAAATACTTATTCGAGTGAAGAAAACTTGGGTTTAGCATTTCTGATTTCTTACATGAAATTGGTATTTATTTATACCTTCTTGTTCTATGACTGTTTGAATTTCTTCATAACCATTGTTAAATTATCCTTTTGGTGTGATGGATGAATGAATTTTATACTCTACTTATTTCTCCATCTGGCAAACTTATTCTGCATTTACGTCTCGGCTCTGAAAATAAGAATTTTTTCTTTATCGTGAACTACCTGAACTTTTTGTTTACTATGCAGATTCTTTGAAACAATTATAAACAGCATCACTTGGTTTGGGTATAATTATTATAAAATGATATCATTTTTTCAATAAATATATATATATATATATATATATATATATATTATATTTTTGATTATTTTAGTTTTTCGTCTTCTTGTCTCAAAACGTTTCGTAAATGATTTCCAACTTTTCCTGTCTGTTGCAATTTCGCCGCCTGCCAGGATCAGGTCATTATCAGCTGATCCCCTACATGTCTTAAGCGGCCTATTAAGTGGCTTTGGGCTTTAGACATCAATGTGGGATGCACTTTGGAGTATTTCAGATGATTGACAACAGGCGACGTGGCCAAACAAGTTGAGACGTTGTTGTGTGACATACTTTCTCATGGAGGCCGGTAGAGTGAGACCGGTAATTTTCTTTATCTGATTCGCTGCAGCCAGAGGCGTGTCATTCTGATGTCTCGTCGTTAACCATGTTTCGCAGCCATACAAGAGTTTAGGTCAGATATGTGTGTTGTATGCTGCTACTCTCGCATACAATGGGATATATATATATATATATATATATATATATATATATATTTTAATTAAATTATGCAACTGTAAACCGAATGACTTAGTTTGGGTATAAATTATTATAAAATATCATTTTTTTAAATAATATATATATATATATTTAATTAAATTATGCAACTTAAAACATGCTTATGTGTGTTTCTTGCCTCTACATTATCATTAGTTTTTACTATTAAAAGATTAGTCGTACAAGAAAATCTTTTTTTTTTTTAATTCCTGCTTTACTAAATAATTTAATTACAAAATTAAAGTACACAAAATTAAATTCCATTTCTTCGTAAACACGGCAGTCATTTTTTTTTTTTACTTCCAGCCCGTAGATCTTATAACAATTCTCTCTAAACTGGAGTTAACCCTTTCTCTGCATAATTAAACGTATTTCTCGATAGCAGCAGAGCTATGTTGTTGGTCTGTTTGAATCATTATTTCATGGTAGTCCATTCTATCTGTAGTTGGTACTACAGGTTCAGAATATTCAGGACTTATCTCCCCTGAACTATATCCAAGTTATCTCCTCTGAATTATACTGAGCAACGAGAGAATGCACTCTTCTACTTCCACAAACCAAAACTATTGTTAAAACAGAAGAAAAGCACAAATGTTAGACAAGATATACAATGTGCTTCCTGTGAGAAACTGCACAATGATGTAGACGGTCTAGCCAACTACGAGTCGCCCTTTGGATGATTTCAAGCGGGATATTGTTCCAAGCTTCCATCAATAATTTTTAAGAATTTTCCGTCTGTGACTTCTCTCCTCTGTAACTCAAGTTGATGTAATAGAAAACTCCAAACAGTAAAATCGTTTAGTTCAATGACGTCAAGAGTATGGGTTCCGGATCAGGCAACAATGTCATTGGATATATAGGGTCTTTGTTCATTCTTGTCACCATGTTCATTCATCTCCTCCCATTACTTTATTGATGTTATAGTAAAACATGCGTGCAAATATATAACGTTGGCCTAAACCTAAACTTGCTTATTTTTTTCCTGTGAGGCACCATATATAAATTTTTTTTTTTCTTGAACATATTTCACCCCAAACAAGGCAGGCCCCCACTGTAGACGTAAGGGGTTACTGAGAATTAGGGTGTAGGTTTTGGGTGTCATCCTAAGTTTGGAGCAGTGTAGCGAGATGTTTGTCTACATTAGTTTTAAACCTCTGCATGTCGGTAGAGTCGGGGAAACAGGGAGCATGGAGGGAGTTCCAGAGGCTAGCAGCACGAGGAAAGAAGCTATTGGAGTAGAATATGTCTATAGTCACATTAACACACCCATTTCTGTCATATCACCACAGCTTCTCCTTGCGTATGCTTTTTTAGACCTTCAGCTCAGTTACAGCAAACCAGTCCAGAGTTTCATCATCCAGGTTAATAAGGCCCAGATCGCCATTTGGTGACCGGTATTTGGGGCAGCTGGTGCTGACGTGTTCTACGGTCTGCAGGGGGTCTTCATCGACTCGCCAAAGCGTCCCACACCTGTCCTCAGGCGATTAAGCGTTGTCCACTGCTTTTGTGCCCAGGTGCTGGCCAGAGACAGCTGTGGGGTCCTTGATATAGTGGTGAAGCCTGGATGGTTCTACTGTCTTCCACTGTTCCATCCATCTTGCCCTGAATCAGGAAACCTTGATAGTGTCAGCTGGTGTTGTGCGGAGCAGTTCCTGGGCTTGCAAGACGAACGGGTGCCGGAACTTAAGGTGCTTGTGCTGAGGTCTTTCTGTGATGATCTTGTGAAGAAAGTGGCATTCAGTCGTCTGTACCACAGCTAAGCAACGTCGAGTCTGCTCAGTACTTAGATCGGTGATCATTTGGGAATGTCAGGTGCTGTATGTAAAACTCAATCTTTATGACCTTGCAAGCCGTTGGCCGGTTACCAACCTGCAACTTAACGAACAATATTCGACCGTTTGTTGTGATCTCCAACAACACGATACTAGCTGGCGATGAGAGATCAATTTCAGACCTAGTAGTAAAAAAATTAAATTGCAAATAATTTATCCTGAATTTGTTCATTACTCGACAGATGAAAAATTTTTTTCATTTTTTTTTTTTTTTTTTTTTTTTTTTTTTTTACTAAGCTTTATAATGATAAGAATTAAATAATCTTTTAATCATCACTAGTATTATTTTTATATGATGCCCAGGCAACACCGGGTAGCCCTGCTAGTAAATAAATAAAAAAGAGTTGAAATTAACTTACTTTTTTCCTCTTCATTTTCAACATCCACAGAATCCTTTTGATCTTCTGTTGGGGACGTCAACTGAGTATCTTTATCATTTTCAGGAGTAGATTCTTTCGTACTCTAAAATATGAAAATTAAAAAATAAAAATAATTTTGCAAAATAGATTCTTTCGTACTCTAAAATATGAAAATTAAAAAATGAAAATAATTTTGCAAAATAGATTCTTTCATACTCGGAAAAAAAATTTTAAAAAAGATCTTTTAACAAATTTTAACAAAAAAATAGATTCTTTTGTACTATAAAAATAAAATTAAAATTTTAAATTAAAATGAGAAAAAAATTATAAATAATTCTTTGGTATTCTAAAAAATAATTTTTTTAAATTTCTTTTGTACCCTAACAAATAATTTTTTATTTAAAGTTGTCATTTTTTATTTAAAAACTTATAACCATTAAATTAAACTACAATTTTCTGAGTATATCTTTTTAAAATCATTTATATATCCATTCGAGGCTTCATTTATAATAACACCATTTTATAATTTTACATATCTAGGAAGAAGGTTCGGTTGGTCCGTTTTACAATTGATCAACCGTTTTTGGTGTAGGTGGGTCGATGGGTGGGGGGGTTAATACCATTTAATGTAATTCCTTGGAAAATTGTGGGTGAAATTTTATCATACTTTTGCAATGTTAATATTTGCATTTGTGGATTAATTTTAAAACTATGTTTATTTTTACATGTCTATAGGGGGAAAAAGTTTTAGATTTTGCCTGAGCATTTTCTTCGGTACTTTGTTACATTAGAACCCATGCTAACTTTGACCATGACACTAACCCTAACTCCCACTTTGATCCTAACCCTAATGATGGGGGTCAAAGTTAGCCCGGGTCCAAATGTAACAAAGCACTTTTTCTTCAACAGATTGATAAACAACAGTAAAAAGATAAATCTAACATTATCTTGTGATATTTTAAGAGTTGGACCTAAATAGCATTTAAGCTAACATATCAAACTTTTATTCTGACGAGCCAATTTTCATTTCTTATTGTTGACCGTTATTGACACTATAACAAACTTTGCTAAAGTTTATTTTTTAAATTATATAGTCCCACCCAAACAACTGGTAATATGGCAAAATTTTACAATTATGCCCGAAAAATGAAAATCAGCAAGGGGGATAACTCATTTTAATTAAATAATATATAAAGAGTCATCTTCTTTACAGCTAAAACTTTAATTCATTTTCTGTATAAGTATAAAAAACTGCAAATAAATACAAATTTTAAAATAAAACGCCTTTACTACATCCTGGGCAACGCCAGGTAGGTACAGCTAATTTTGTATAATATAAAAAGTGTGTATATCAAGTTTCATTAAAACATATTGAAAAACGAAAGGTTATTTCACCTTAATGTGAAAATGTTCATTAAAAAAAAAAAAAATAAAAACATGTCCTGTCATCTGAGGACATACAACACATTTTATAGGGCATTACAGGACTGTGGCATTCTGAATATATTACTCACTTCTCCCTCAGATTCAGATTTGTTGAGAGTTTTTAGTGCATTCTTTTCTTTTTGGCGTTCTTGGTCCTAAAACAATAAAAAAGAAAAGAATTGAAATAAAAAAAATATTATTTACTTATTATATATACAGTGTGTGCAAGGTATTTAAGAACAGACATTGTTTTTACTATAGCAGGATTATTATTTGATTTCACATTTTCTATATTTCAAAATTATCAGTAGCAGCCCCTATAATTACACAACAAATGAAGAGGCACATAGTTATCGTTTGTAAAAGCTTCAGAGTTGTAGTGAGAAGGAGTCAAAAATACTTTAGGTTTAATTACAAAAGAAAGCTACAACAAATAATACACAGTAAATCAAGGGAGGCGCGAGAGCGCTCTATCCCTTAATAGACTTCAAAAACGGCCTATGCTAGAAATCTCATTTCTTTGATCAATCATAACTCAAAAACCAATAAACCAAATTAGTTAAAACTTTGCACAATTTTTTTTTTTGGTAGGTTCTATAAGTGTGTAGAATTTCAGCATCATTAGTCAAGGCAACCCAGAGATCCAGAAAGGTCAGGCATGATTTTGTGTTATCCGTGTGTACGTACGTATGTGCCACCCTGTATCTCATCAACTATTTGATGGATTCAACCGATTTTTGGCAGAGATAGAGGTTCTAGGGTCTAGTTGATAGCATTTTAGTTTCAGTTTACCATATACCTTAGTTTTCCAGAAAATTCCAAAAAACCTTAAAAATGACCATTGTATTGAGGCATAACCTTTACAAAAGTAGTGACATTCCATGATAAATACCAGTATACTGAAATCATATGCCCTTAATAGGGTTAAGATGAAAATTCATATACACTAAATGTACAAAAGCAAGGGAATTCCTAAATTTTTACACTTTTATTGTCATTAAGGGTATGCGAGCACAACAGGGCTATGTATTTTACTGGTAGGATTTTTTCTTCAGCGCATCTCACATACTTCATCCACTCATGCATAGATATTTATACTGTAGTGATGTGATAATGAAATGGTTTGGTTGATATGTAGTCATACCCTTGATTAATGACAATAAAAGTGTAGAAATTTGGGAATTTTCTTGCTTTTGTACATTTAGTGTATATGAATTTTCATCTTAACCCTATTAAGGGCATATGATTTCAGTATACTGGCATTTATCATGGAATAGTCTTGGGCTTAACGAAAGAAAGTCTGACAGATGAGTTCATCCAGTGAGAGGAGGGGTTAAGAATATGAATTACAACAAGAGGGAAAAGTATCACCATTATCACCATAACGTAAAAGACATTATAGAAACATTGATAGCATTAGATCACCTGAATTTATTTGGCAAGTACAGGTAATCCTAGAGGATTTATGAATTTGATTGCAAAAGAACACTGTATCCCAGAAAGAACAATCTGAAATGTTGTCCATAAAGACATCAGGTACAAATCTTATGTAATAAGTTATTTTACACCAGAAAAGGCAGAGAAAAATCGTTTAAACAGAGTTAATAGACTCACAAAACACAGAAATTGATGTTGGAAAATTTTTTTGACCTAGTTCCCAAGATCTCAATCTTTTGGACTACTATGTTTGGAGCATAGTTGAGAAAAAGGTTAATAAGCACTAAATAATCTTGATTCTGTTATTATCACTCCAAAGATGGTTGCTAGGGTTCTTTCTGATCTTGACCAGTCTAAGGCTTCCGGTCCTGATTCAATTTCTGTTGTTTTTCTCAAGCGTTGTGCTCCTGAACTTTCTGTCTATCCTCTCTAAATTATTCAATCTCTGTTTGTCTAAGTCATGTTTCCCTTTTTATTGGAAGGAGTACTCCGTTGTTCCTATCTTTAAAAATGCTGGTGATCGGTCTGACCCAACTAAGTATCGTCCAGTTACTCTCCTATCTGTTATAAGCAAGGTTTTTGAAAGGTTGGTAAACGGCAAGCTTGTTCATTTTCTGGAAAGTCTGGGCCTCTTTAGTGATGTTCAGCATGGCTTTCGTGGTTTTCGTTCAACTGCTGATCTTTTAACCTTGTAACTGAGCAGATCTGTCGGTTTATGGATAATTCAGGAGAGGGTAGAGCCATTGCACTTGACATTTGAAAGGCGTTCAACAGAGTGTGGCATTCTAGTCTTCTACACAAACTGCAGAATCATGGTGGTGAGGTTCTTGACATTATTCACATTATTAGGTCTTTTCTTTCTGGTCAAAGCTTGCGAGTAACTTGACGGGGTCTCTTCATTCTCTTTTCCTATCAATGCTGGTGTTCCTCAGGGCTTTATTCTAAGCCTAACATTGTTTATTCTCTATATAAATGATCTTCCAGAGAATATTGTTCAGAAAATTAACATCTATGCTGATGATACCACTCTTTATTTAGGTGTTGCTTCTCGCCTATCTCCCTCGGATCAGTTGAAATATGTAGCTGATCTAGAAGTTGAGCTGGGTTCAGTTGTGAATTGGGGTACGAAATGGCTTGTTCCATTTTATTCAGTTAATACTCGTGTCTTTCAATCGTAGGTGTGCCCCTTTTCTTTCTGAGATTCTCATGGATGGCTCTGCTTTTGAAGAGAAATCAACTCTGAAACTTCTTGGTCTTTCTCTCTCATCAAATCTTTCTTGGTTCATACATTAGATCCATTGCTCTTTCTGCTTCTCGTAAAGTTGGTTCTCTCGATCGCTTCAAACACTTTCTCACACCTGAGGTTATTCTCTATTTCTACAAATCTACTATCAGTCCATCTATGGGGTACTGTTGTCATATTTGGGCTGGTGAATCCCTGTCCCATTTGAGGGTTCTTGATAAGGTGCAGAAACGTATCTGTAATTTGATTGGCCCTACCCTTTCTTTTTCTCTACACCCTCTCTCTCACAGACGTGATGCTGCTAGTCTCAGTCTTTTCTATAAATACTATTATGGCATGTGTTCTTCAGAATTATGCGATCTATTCCCCGTTTCTTTTGTTCCAGCTCGTTTGACTCGATCTTGTGGTCTCCATCAATTTGCTGTTTTAATACCTAATTGTAATACAGCTTCCTATTCCAGTAGCTTCTTTTCAAGAACCGCGGGTTTGTGGAACTCTCTTCCTGCTGACTGTTTTCCTCCTACCTATAACCTTGGTCTTTTCAAGACTAAGGCCAATAGGTATCTTCTGTCTTTGCGATAATCATATTTGTTCTTGTTAGCTCCTTACATCATGCCTTGTCTGGAGCGATTTCCATAAAAGAAAATCCCTAAACATCTTCATGATTAGAGTAATGTCCTATATGAATAAGGGCTTCATACCTCATAAAAAATATGTTATCGAAGCTGAAGGAGACCTTAAAGAACAAAATTACAAAACAATATTTTTTGTTTCATCCTCAAAAACATTTTTCAATAAAGACATTATCTGTTCCTTAAAGTCATTTTTGTTAATGTATAAATCTGTCCAAATACGTTACATACCATGTATATAAATAAATAAAAAAGTGCTCAATATCGCTGATAAAGCTTGTGTTGATCTCAGTTTGGAGACACAGTTAATAACACATGGTGAGTGTCTCCAAACTATTATTATATATAGATCTAGGATTACCACCAATGGTGTGCTGTACTTACCAAATAAATTCAGGTGTCCTAATGCTATCAAATGGGTTGAGAATATATATTTAGCCTGATGCTTCCTTGCAGGAATTAAACATGAACGTTTCTGTGTAGTTTACTTGCGATAGATATATTTCCATACTAATACTAAGCTCTAGTCACGTATTGAGCACTGTTGAAGTAAATACTGAAAATATATCCACAATATATTATATTACCTTACAATATTATGAAATTATATATATATATATATATATATATATATATATATATATATATATATATATATAGTCATCCACACACATTGTTTCATTGTATCACAGTGCTTTAGTGTGGCTAGACAAGCAAGTATTTCTAGCTGAGATTCAAAACTGACTGTTTTGACAACAGGCGGTGTCTTAACTTTTAAACTGCTGACAGCGTAAGTGAAATCAAGATAGTTATATTAAGTCCTTTTTCAGCAACCGAGAGTGCTCTATGCTTTTATTCTTTTTTTTCGAAGAGCTATGCATTACTGCTAATGGCCACCGGCAGTCTCCATTACTAGGGAAGAGGTACACGTAGTCATTCATGTACATACATCCACATACTGGACAAAAATACTTACCGCCTGGGCTTCCATCCGTGAGAAAATAACATTGAGCATTTGAGTGAGAGTGGCCTTTGCAGTTGTCTGATTGACCAAATTCTTGCTGGCAAGATAAATGTTATAGCAGGTACGGACGGCCTGGAGTACGGTACCTTCGTGTATCTCACAGTTGCTGGAAGTCACCACAGTTAGCAGGGCCTGCAAGAACACAACATATATAGATGGTATAAAGATGATTAGGAAATCTTTTTTGTATGTGAAAGGCTTTTATTCATTCCATATGACGTTTCGGTATATTATGCAAAATCCAATATAGAAAAAAAAAGATGTTGTCATATTAAAGAAAGCATTACTAATGAATAAGGAGAGATAATTGGTAGAGGAAGAAAAGGAAAAAGGAAAAGGAAAAGAAAAAGAAAAGGAAAAGAAAAGTGAGAAAAAGAAAAGAGATACAAGACGAAAAAGGGCATACAAACAGCATGAAATTGATTTGCAATAGTCTTTTAGATGAATCAAGTGTACTTCTATTCAATTGACTTAAATATTTTAATCTGTGAGAACATTTTTATGAAAGTGGGGTGGAGTGAGAGGGAAGGGATTAGTCAGGTGTAGAGGAAGCGTCTAACTTTTAGACCAGGAGAGGGGGTATAATAAATATTGAAAAAATGGAATTAAATAAATTAAGTGAAAGAACGTACGAAAATAATAAGTGGTTGTAAACTCTTGAACAATCTGTTAGTATGATCGGCTATCTAATCACAAATTACGTTAGCGCTCCAGTTGATTTTGAAAAGCCAGTAATGTTGCTGTCGTATGTCGAGTGTTTTTTTTTTTGGTAAGAAAACTTATTTTATGTTACACTTTACAGCGGATGCAAGCCTCTCTAACTCGTTTAAACCCCAGAGGAAATTCTTTACTCTAAAATGCTATCCTTCTATTTCCGATCTTTTCTTCAAAGTAGTGAAGATAAAGTTCACAAAACATATTTTGTGTCGTTGTTTAAACTCATAGAAATGTTGCATATATATATATATAAAATAGAGCCAGACCCCCCCCTCCTCCTCGATATCTTTGTGATTAATAACTTTTTTTAATACAAGGTACATACTCAAATCTGTTTTGTCACTCATATAAGGCAAATATTAGTCCGTGTTGTTAAAAGGTAAAAATTTTATTACCAATCGATTTTCATATTTAATCCTGATCAATATTTTTTTAATTTTTGATTGTCTATTATATAAAAAACGTGTGTGTGTGTGTGTCCAGCTAAAAGTCGAAACTTATACAAGAAATATCCACAAAGTTGATATATTCTTTTTCAGCATTACCTTAGACAGAATACAGGCACATTTCTTTTATAATATTCTTTCTTTTTAGGGGTCAACAGTAGCATGAGGGGGAATGACACTTGTGGTCAAAATACATTGAGAATCTAAGAGTTTACGTCTATTGGAGTACCTAGGCCAAAAATTGGACCACTTAAAAAACATAAGACACCTCTTTCATGGCAGGGCAGTTGCAAAGAAACAGACTTGTTCACCATCTGATTTAAAATCTATATAAATAAAATATAGATATTTGTATGTACATTCATAACTTTTTCAACTGAACAGCTACAGGAGTTGAACTTTGGTTTACAGATACATCTCGATAAGACGCACGGTGATGTCAGTGGGGGGGGGGGGGGCATCGGCAGTAATCAGGATGCAGCCCAAGAGAAGCATGCCGTGTACTCTGAACAGTTCTATCCAAGTTATCAGAATCAACTTAAGAGAATTCAAAGTTCATACAACAAGAAAGCTGCTTGATACTTGATGTTTGTAACTGACTTCTTCATCCAATATATAAGGACCAATTTCATTCCCCAGCAATACCAAGTGCCTCTCCTAGTCTCTATAATTAAAATTGTGTGACTACTTGTCTTATGTCTGTGTTTTGCACCTTTAAGTGACTTACATATTTTTATTATTATTATTAATCAATTATTTATTGAAATCAAAAGCGTAAAACAAACTTTTTGAAAATCCTATTTAAAAAATAATGACAAAATCAAACCCATCAGAATGCAGTTGTTTCTTTGTAAACAAGTCAGCCATTTTAATCTTTTGTTAATAATTGAGAAAAAAAATGAATTACTACATGACATTTCGAAATTTGAAAGGAATTTGGAAACATTTGAACTGTCGAATAGAAAGTCATTTCTGGCTTTTAAATTTATAGCAAATCTTCATGTATTAAAAGAGTTTAAGTTTTGGAAGCTCTTTACATCCAATAATTGTATAGAGATTAAAACAATATTACCGTAACAAAATTATAACAATTTGGTTCAATTAATAATTTAATGACCAAACGATACGGTAATAATTAAATTTAGTTTTCAAAAAATAATTTTTTTTTTAATTTAATTTAATTTTTTTCAAATAATTTGGTAAAAAAATATGACATAGTTGGGAGGGGGGTGGGGTAGAAAAAAGTGAAGCAAAAATGAAAGTAAAAGGACTCCTGGGCAATGCCGGATATTTATAAATTTAAGAGTAAAAAGAAAAAAGAAGTATTTATAGGATTTAAATTTCAACATTTTATAAGACGTCCTATCAATTTTATTTCAAAATCGATATTCTTTAAATATATTCCTTCATTGAATTACCTTTCTAAAAACATAAATATTTTCTTAATAGAAATTAAGAGAAAAAAAAAGGGGGTCAAAGGGGAGTACAAGTAAACGAAAAATTAAAGTAAAAAGACTCCCAGGTAATGCCGGGTTGGTACAGCTAGTTAAGTAATAAAAGTTTTTTTTTTGTAGATGTTGCTAACCAAAATTGTTCTTTTTATTAAAAATGATTTTTTTTTTAAATTTTAAGTATATTTTTATTTGTAATCCATGTGACATATCGGTCACAAGCGATCACCATGAAAGAAAGGAATGAACGATTCTTTCTAACTTCTAATACAAATACAAGAGTCCACGTCTAAACCTCACCTGATTATCGTAACAAGATCAGATGATTACTTTGAAATGTTCAAAGATTATTTTTAGCTTTATCTCTATAACCTTTGAGGTGGTAATCAGGTGGGGGCATTCTTTAGACAACTTGTGGCTATCTCTTCTTTCTTCCCTGCTGACTGACGCATGGTTAAAAGTGGAATACAGAAAAGAGACCCAGCAATCATACGAACATGTTTTGCCTACTTCAAAATGGTACAATGATTATTGTCAAGGCAGATTTCAAAATCTAGATCGATTAACCAAATGAAATTTCTTTTTTGGCTAATCTCTATATTAATAAAATTGTGACCACTTCTCATGTGCATGTAACTTGTGTTTCTCACGACTATGCGACTTTTAAAAAATTTATTTATTGATTTTACTACTAGCTGTCCCTACTCGGCGTTGCCCAGGATTATTTTTAATTTCATTAATAACTTACGTTACTGAAATGTAAATTTTGCATCTTTTAAAAAGAGTGAAAAGTGGGTCGAACTAAGGGAAGTACCTATGTATTGACGAATAGAGATTTACTTTCCTTTATTAAAATGGTGTCATTTTGAAAATTATTTCGGTTGGATGAAATAATATCTCAAACGAATTAAATCGAATTACATATTTTCTTGCTTAGAACATGTAGCAACATTACACAAAAAAAAAACAAAGAAACAGACGAACCAGAATCAAATACTGATTTTGCAAGACGAACACTATTGACGATTACCAAAATCCACAAACTGACCGACTTTACTATATAGATTAATTGAATGTGTATTGTAATCAAAAAAGAAATAGTGTAAACTAAAATAACATTTTTTAAAATCCTATTAAAATAAAAAATATTTCATTTCATAAACATCAACCTGAATGCATTCACTTCCAAATTTAAAATAACGCTTATCTGACATCCATAGCCAGTAACGACAACTTTGAATGTTTTAAAATAAAGTTATACAGGGTGGGCAAAAATAAGGGTCCTATTTTTAAAAATTCATAACTTTTTTATTTATTGATTTTTTTTTTTTTTTTTTTTTTTTTTTTTTTTAGAATAAGTAAAGGACCCCTTCCGAAGCAAGCATGAGCCGTATTAGCCCTAAGGAACGTACCCTCATTTAGAAAACATTATTTTTGCTTAAAAAACTCAAAACAGTGTAAAAAACAATACTTTAGTTTTTGTAAGTTTTAAGAAGTGTTTTTCGGCTAAAATTTGTTTTGTTTATTTCAAAAAATCTCGGAAGGGTCAGTCTACACACACATAAAGTTTGGTGAGTTTAACTTTTATTTTGTGGAAGTTATTCAAATTCAAGTTATTCAAATTTAAAGATAGGACCCTTATTTTGGCCCACCCTGTATTAAGCTCCTTACACAAATGTATAAATAAAAACACTCACAAACACTGGAGAGTTACAGTTAAAAATATTTGAATATTAATAAGGTTCATTTCAATAATTATTGTTTCTTATTAAAATTTCAATTTGTTATTTTTGTCTCTTACAACATGTTTGGGATATCCACTAGCATTATACATATTATATATATGATATGCACGACGACTGGAAAATATTCTTATGTGAAATAGGCTATTTATATTTCTGAATTTTTGAGATGTGGATTAAATAAAGGGTTCCGTACGAAATTCCATCCAGATTCCCGAGTTCGACAGAAATATTCCCAAGTTCGAACAGATATACGGTATAAGCAATATCATCTTCAGATATATAAAAGCTAAGACAAAATAAAACCGTTACAAGAAAGATTAAAAAATGAATAAGAAAAATACAGAAAACGTGTAATGTCTCAGTTGTAATACCTGTTTTTTCTGGGCTTTTACAAATCTGAAGAAAGTATAAATTATGCCAAAAAATTAAACTGAATAAAACCTTTTTCAGATCAGAAAACCTCAATATTTGATATTTTCCCCCTTTGTATGTATATATATTTAACGAAATGACGTTACCAACATTTGTAAAAAACCTTTTTTTTGTACAATTGTTTATTATTTTATCATTTTATAATGCGTTTCAAGCCTTTGTGCTCTCTTCAGATGTTTTTTCCATTTGAAAAACACATATCTGAAGAGAGCACAAAAGCTTGGAACGCGTTATATAATTATAAAATAATAAACAATTGTTGAAAGAAGTTTTTTTATAAATGTTGGTAGCCTCACTTCTTTAAATATACATTTTTCTCTCGTTGGAACTGCACTGATGCTGTACTACCCTCTACTCATATTTATATATATATATATATATATATATATATGGTTTCAAATCGTAGGACCGGTAGAGCAATCATCTTCCACATTGATAATTCCCGGAAAAGGATGAAACACATGTGTATGTGGATAAGAATTTTATAATATTTATCGTAATATTGTTCATGGCCCATTTAATGCAAAGATGGGTGCTTTAAAGAAATTATAATTAAGCTGTCAAATTTAAATCTGTAATGCTAAGTTTAAGCCTAACATGTCGTTGAACACTATTGATGACAGCCTTCTAGATTTGTCCGCTTGCTTAAACATAAATAGATCTTAATTCTCTTCAACGTGGTTAGTTTATTGGTCGCAAGGTCCTAGATGTTCAGACAAAAGTTAAAATGTTGACTTAGGTTTGAGGGTTTCAAATCATACAACTGGTAAAGCATTCATTCTCCCCACTGATGATTCCCAGAAAAGGATGAAACATGTGTATGTGGATAAGAATTCAATGATATTTATTGTAATACTAATGTGTGTATGTATATATATATATATATATATATATATATATATATAATAATGATAATCCAGGTAAAACATCCACAGGGTAGTAATCCAAAGAATTTCAACCGGGTTTATAAAAAGTGCTCAATATCAAATAGAGCTTTTATATATGATTATTTTTATTTACACAGACATGTACAAAATCTGCGACACTGGCATGTCGATGTTATTGATCAACAGCTATTATAAACTGAGATCCCATCAGGCAGAGTTAGAATCCGATCTTAACCTTAGATCATAAGTTTATAATAGCTGTTGATCGATAACATTGACATGCCAGTGTCGCAGATTTTGTACATGTCTGTAAATCATATATATATATAAAATAAGTGTGTGTGTGTGTGTGTACACACACACACATAAATAAACAAGAAGCCAGCATATCTTGGACAAATAAAGGTCTCCATATCCTATTGCATAGAGCTATATCAAAATGAATATTATAAAATGTTAAAAAAAAAAAAAATAATAAAATAGGTAATGTGGTGTTATAGGCTGATGGCAGTAAGGCATAGGGTTCTTCATTCAATCCTGGGCAACGCCAGATATTCCTGCTAGTATATATGAGGAGATGGTGGGGGGTGGGGGCTTACATGAAATTTTTTTGTCTGAAGCACAAATGTTTCAAATTGCTTTGTAAATAAATGCCACACATCTAAGGCAAAAGTATTACATGACAGTTCTTTTGTCGTGTAAGAGACAACTTGTCCAAGCAAGTCATCAGTTTATAGTGCATGATTTTCTAGGCAAGATGGCCGTATCCCTTTCAGTTAACAAAGGACACTTGCATATTTACTTTAGTCAAAGCTGATAATTTTTTTTTTTTTTTAAGATGCCATTAATAACAGTTGAAGATTCTTGTCGTGAATAGATCTTTGCTTAAAAATTTTTAAAAAGTATTTCTTGCAGGGAGGATTCAAAATTAAACTTCTTGATTCATAAAAAAAAAATGTTAATTTCTTAAAGATGAATTCAGACACTAACAATTTTTCAATTTTTTTCAGGGGGACAGTAGACGGGGTGCTGATAGGAAGATGACTGCATTTTTGCATAGTTCAGAGGTAAACTCCAGCTTGAACATCAGGACCAGACTTTGTTGAGATTATCTTGAAATTGATCATAATTACTTCTAGATGATACCAGCTTCATATCATCCCCAAAGAGTAATACCTTTTCATTCAATTCATCTGGCAAATTATTCATTCACTTTTTGTTGAATTCTATAGGATGTAGACTTTTCTGTATCACATGAACTCCTACACTAACTTGGTAAAAATGACATGAATACCTCTATGAAAACATTAAAATGTTTCTAAATCTCTATATTAATAAAGTTATGAGACAACTTTTCGTGTGTCTATGTGTTTCTCACCTCTACATAACTTATACATTTTTCTTTTTACAATTAATCGATTCTTTTTTTAATCCATTATTTATTGGAATCAAAAATGCAATAGTCAAAAGTACTAAAAAAAACTTTTAAAAATCAAATTTAAAAAAATAATTACGAAATGAAATCCACTAAAATGCATTCCTGTTTCTTTGTAAACTAGTCAGCTATTTTAATCTTTTGTTAATAGTTAAAAAAGAAAGAAAGAATTTACTTTGTGAATCTTCAAAATTTTAAAGGAATTTGGAATAAAAAGTCATTTCTGAGCAAATTCTCATGTATTAAAAAGTGTAAAATGTTAGAAGCTATTGACATGAGTATCATAAAGAGATACACAAAAAACTGTACTTACAAAGATATAACAATTTATTTGTGCTCACAAGTAATACACAGAAATATGCAACACATATCAAAGAGCAAGTGGGCTCCGAATCCTGCCTTTTATAACGGTAATCATGTGGCTAAATCAACCAATGATTGACTACCCCATCATCATGTAATCTGGGACTCCACGCATTAGGAAAAAAAAAGCAACATAACATATCTAACAATTTTATAAATAGACACTAAAACAATATTACCATAGCAAAATTAATTTTAGTTTTATAACAATTTGGTTCAATTAATAATTTATAACCGAACTATATTATAATAATTAAACTTAACTTTTAAAATCTTTTTTTTTTAATTCAAAAAAACAGCAGAGTTAAAAGAAAAAAAAAAGAAAAAAGAGTAACAAAAAGAAAAAAAGAAAAATTAAAGTAAAAATACTTCCGGACAACGCCGGGTAGATAGAGCCTGTATATAATAATAATAATAATGATAATACCTTTATAATCTGTAACTGAACACCTTCATCTGTTTGTGGGCCATTGAAGCAGACACATATTGTTTCCACAATACGGTCGATCAATCGCTTCCCAGGAGTCGTGGAATCTGCTGTGTTTCCTGTGAGGTGTCCATAAGCAATGAGTTTCTGAAAAAAAAAAAAAAAAAAAAAAAAAAAAAAAAAAAAAAAAGTTTAAATGTACATTCATAAAATACATCTTGTAGTTGCTCCGAGGTCGGTAATCAGTGATAGAATTGTTTTCACTGCAAGTTTCAATTTTTAAATCATCGGATCCGCCCCACCAGCAATTCAAGCATTTCTCAAAAATAAAAAAAAGTTTTTTTTAAATGTTTACTCAAAAATTTAAATATTGATCTAGTCCCTAATGTTTCATGCTGGTGTTGTTTATCATTGGATACCTTTTTTTCTTTGCTACATAGTTTTCTGTTTCTCGTCTGGTAGAGATTATTCTCTATGGGAAAGGATTTTTATGTGATCAAATCATCATTGTTAATAACTCATATGAAGACATTCATATAAACATATATTATTGGTCCCCCGATTTATAAAATCGGGGGACTTATGTTTTGAGGCATTTCCGTCCGTCCGTCCGGATTTTTCTCCGCAACCATCCATTCAATTTCTCTGAAATTTTGCATGAAGTTGTAACTTTGGTCAGGTTAGAAAGTGACATTCTCTGATTTTTGAAAAAAAATCTGGTTAACCCCCCAGGGGGTCAAAAGCCCCGTAATGGCAAAAAAATGACATTTTTTGCCCCATAACTTTTCATCCATCCATTCAATTTCTCTGAAACTTGGTCAAAATGTGGAGGCAATTGTTCCTAATAGAAAATAAGTATCGCTGACCTTAGAAAAAATTTGGTTCGCGCCGCCCAGGGGGTCAAAAGCCCCCAAAATGACAAAATTAGATCCATCCATTCAATTTCTCTGAAACTTGGCCAAAATGTAGAGGCAATTGTTCTGGATATAAAATGAGCATCCTTGACCACAGAAAAATTCTGGTTCGCACCCCCAGGGGGTCAAAGGGGAGTCAAAAATGCCCCAAATTGCCCAAATTAATTGCATTTTACACTCGCCACATCGAGTCACATACAGAGGGGGACCACGCACGCGCGGCTTATTATTATTATACTTAAGATATATGGTCTTCAGTGTTCCAGGCAGAGATCACCTAAATTTCTGATAACCCAATCTTGCCGCCCTCTTACAAGTAACACTTGTAGTACCTAAATTATTGCCCATCATGGCTTCATCTCTGACTGAGCATCATGCGAAGACTGACCTCTTATATAGACAATTCAAGTTCATGAATATTTTAATCTATGAAAGCTCTTTATGATATAAATTGCCACACATCTCACTTTTGATCTCTGACCTAATTGACAGCACCATGCCCGGAATCTAGATAGATAGTTTGGTTGTTTTGTTTTATAGCCTATCAACCATTTTTGGATTCTTTAATGCTGAATCCACTCATTTCGGTAAAAGTTCTTATGCTTCAAGTTCTTTATATCTTTAAATATTCATTTATGGTGTTTGGTTTGGCTGTTTTGTAGAGGAAAATTGTTGTTTTTGTTTTTGCCTTTGCAGTACATGATTGAGTTATACAAAGGGAAAGGAAAAAACAGTAGCATCTATGTTTGGTCCATTTTAGGTCAGGAAGCGAATATTTTCAGACAGCCTGATCTGGTAGCACCAGCCGAGATATATAGATAGAAAGAGTGGTGCAGTTAGTGACAGTAAGTAGTCGACATATGTTGTCACACCATATCTAGACGAGGCAACTAATGTAAAGGATACAGGTATAAACTCTGTGATTTGATAATAAAGGTAAGTTTGAATTATCATCTTGCGTAGAAGACAATTTTCAGCCATAAGGATGGAAATAGAAGATGGCCCTTGAGAAGTGAAAAGTTGAGATGATCATAAGTGCCGATGCAAACAATACAATGAAATTGTCAAAAATGGAAAATATGTTACAAACAACTATTGTATTGGATAATGTAAGGGAGGGGGAGCACAGGTTGTCTACCTTTCCACAACCGTGTCAGGAGAGAATGACGTCATAGCTGGAGGAGGTGAACAAGGTGATTTCTGTTTTCCAGTTTGTTCACTTCTTTTTGATCTGGACTTCATAATCAGACATGTCAGTCAGTGACTTGTGTCCACGTCGCGTATGCACCCCTTCCCTTCCTCCATGAGATACTGAAAACAACCCTAGTTCATTGGTTTTTCGAAAAGCTCCAAGAAACTAGTGAACTTTATCCGTTTGGTCACGGGTTTAATTTTTAGAACAGTTTCTTTCAGCATGACCAAAATCCTTTGAATCAAAGATGACAGACTAGGAGATCATCATCACCAACGTTGTCATCATCAGACAAGGACAGAGTCCAGTTCAGGCATAGGGCCAAATTAATTGGCAATCCTTAACCTATGCAACATAGGCAAGGTCAAGTATTCTAGTTCCTTTGTGCTTCTAAACAAAAAGCAAATATTAATGTTCCTGTTGCATCACAGAACCACTGTAACCCCCTCCCCCCAAAAAAACTATTTGGGAGTAAAAGGGATCATTCTCACCAAAATTTATTTTCTATCTGGCTTTTAATGGTTTCAAAATTACTTTTGAATGTCAAAGCTTTCAATCGACCGTAGTTGAGAGCGACCTAAAGGCTCCATATTCATAGACTATTAAACATATTATTAGATAATGTCAGTGAGGGGGGAGCACGAGTTGTCTACCTTACCACAACCGTGTCAGAAGAAGATGACGTCATAACTGGCGTGAGTAAGGTGACTTCCATTTTCCGGCTTGCATCCTCTTTTTATCTGGACTTGATCGAAGTCGGAAGTATCCAACAGCAGCTTGTGTCCAGGTCACTGGTTCACTACCTCCCTCCCTCTCTCCTTGGGGTACTTTAACCCTTCACCTTTGCAACACTTTAGCAAGTGTAATCTTTATATTAATATAATTATAAGCCAACTTTAGTGTGCGTGTGTCTCCCTTGTGACTACATGACTTTCATAATTACACATTGAATTAGTTTCATTATTTCCTATTAATATTAATCGATTATTTATTGAAATAAAAAAAAAAATGCAAAACAAATTTCTTTTCTTTTTTTTCGGTTAAAGCATGAGCCTTACAAGATGGAGTAGCTCCCGTAACGTGTCTCACTGGCGGTGATGCAGAGTAATGCTCTCACCATCATTGTGGCTTGCAGAAGATACACCCCCCCCCAAAAAAAAAAAAAAAATTATTCTGTCTTTGTCAATAAATTCAAATACTTATTCATGATATAAATCTATGTGTATACGACAGGATAAAATTTCATTTCATATGCAAGACAGATTCTATTTAAGCACTCACAGATGGCAATCTGACAGAATGGACCTAGTAATAATTGTTAAAAAATGGGAGTAACTCTCTAAAGCTCCACAAATTGAGGCATTGGCACCAATTTGTTATAAACGAGAACAAGAAATAAAGTGTGTACATCACACATCCACGCATAATTTATTCACATAATATGAAGAATCATTTTCCTAACAGACACAAAAAAAACAGCTTGAGTGTTTCAAAGTCACCGATTGTTACATACTAATGAACAGTAAATAAGACAACTTCATGAATAAAACATAAAACACCATTTATTATTCAAGAATGATTTTCAGACTCAAACGAATCTCTGTAGTTTGTGTAAAATGTGTCCTTTTAGATATCCACCAGCGGAAACATCATAAATAAGTATTACAACGGGATAACGTTTAAGAATAGTTCCGAATACATTCGTCGAACACTCAACTAGTTTTCTATCTGTGCCCACTTCTAGGTACATATAGATCTTAATTTCCCTTAATTACGTGACAGTTTCCATTGGCCGAGTGGATATGGCGGTTGCTTGCAGATTCTAGGCTGACTGTGAACCGGGTTCGTGCTTCACGACCGTCTGAAATTGTTACTTTCCTGCACTGATGAAAGCAATAAGCTTGAAACGCTAGCGTCTGTAGATAATAATTATATATATATATAATAAGTTAGGCATGTGTATATATTTATATGTACAGGATAATCTCCTAAACTAATAAACGGATCATTATGACTTTTGGAATATATATTCTCAGCAACCCAGTGAGTAACATGGGCACATTATTTTTTTTGGTAAATTTTAACATTTAGGGGGTGCATGTATATAAAGTTAGGTATATATATATATAAATTCCCGAAACAGTTTTTCATGGTAAACAACTGATGATCCCTTAAAATAGTGTTAGAAATAAACTAATATAATAACTGTAAAAAATAAATTGACTTACATGAGTGATTTTCCACTGGAAGACTTGGGACTATAAGTTTGTTTTTTTTTGTTGTTTTTTTTTTTAATATAGTTTTAATGGTTGAGAAACTTCCGAGACTATATATATATATATATATATATATATATATATATTTCTATGTATAGGATTCACTCTTAAACTAATCAACCGATCATTATGAATTTTGGAACACAGCTGCTAGACATAGGGGTGGGTAACATGGGATATATTTAGTTTAATTTAGTTTTATGCAAAAGAGGCAAATAGGAGATGGAAGCCTTTCGTGAAAATTCAGATACCTTTGATTTTTGTTAAATTTTCACAGTATATATTAGACAAATTAATAAATATTCCCCAATTTCAAGCTCTTTGAGGTATTTTAAAAGGCTTTTAAAAGGGCATAATATGGGCACCACCTTACATTTGAAAATTAAAATATTTCAGATTTGCATTGAATTTTAGATACCAAATAAGCAAGATTCCCTTAATTTTAATTCCTTCTTAAAACCCCTTAAGTTTAAGATTTTAGACATTTTTTTAGAATCAAAACCATGTAATGGATTTTGATCAAAATTCATTACAGGATTTTGATTCTAGAAAATGTCTCTAAAATTTGAGGCTTAAGTTTAAGAGGTCTTAAGAAATTGAAATTCAGGAATATTACTTATTTGATGTCTAATGACTATGAATCAAATTTAATACAACTCTGAAATATTTGAATTTTCAAATGGGAAGTTGTGCCCATGTGCTTCCCTAAAATCCCTTTAAAATACTGCAAAGAAACTGAAATTTGGGGAATATTTATTAATTGATGTCGAATACCTATTGTCATAATTTCACAAAAATTAGAGGTATCTAAATTTTACCCCCTTTTCATAAGACTAAATTAAACTAAATATAGCCCACATTTGGACCCCTTATGCTGAGCAGCTATGTTCCAAACTTCATAATTAGTTTAGGAGTGAATCCTTTGCATACACATATATAAACATTAGTAGAATGCCTATCCCAGGACTATAATAAATATAGCATTAGTTTTAGATTTTAATGTTTTTTTAGCTTGGGGGGGGGGGGGGGGGTTCAATTGCACACCTCTAAATTGTAAAGTTTACAAAAAAAATAAATAATGTGCTCATATAACTCACTCTATTGCCGAGAATACACATTCCATAATGATAAGTTCAATAGTTTAGGATTTTACCAAACACATGCATATTGACACTCACTGATCCTTTTAAAAACGTATTAATTTATATAACTCAAAATTTTATGTAGAGCAATTCTTTTCTCTATTACATTTTTTATATCTAACTTATTTTAAAAGTTTTTTTTTTGGGGGGGGGGGTACTAATTTGGGAAGGTTCACCCCTTAAATGGTAAAATTCACAAAAAAACAATGTGCTCATGTTACTCACTGGGATGTAGAGAATATCTATTCCAAAATTCATAATGATCGGTTCATTAGTTTAAGAGATTATCCTGTACATAGAAATATACATATATTATCATCATATTCATATTCGGTTTAACGTCCATTTTACATGCTGGCATGTGTTGGACAGCTTTAAAAAAAATAACTCCCAAAGTAACCTATCTCTGGCCAGATCTTTATTAATTCCTCCCATGTTTTCCTTGAGCTAACTCTGTGAACTGAACCATGCTACTTCAACTGTTCTACATCTACTGACCCAATCACTCATCTATTCATTCAACGTGGTCATACCATCAAAGTCTACTCTTCTGCACACATCTCCCTATACTGTCCAGATTTAATCTTTCTTCGAGATTATCAGAACTAAGCCTTTCTCTAAGACTCACATTACACAGATATTGTATCATTCTCATATCATTTATCTCCATGCAACGCATGTTCTCAACCCTCACTGGCCAGGTTTCACTTCCACGTATTATCACACTGCGTACACATTCCTGACAGACCCCTCCACTTGGTCGATATATAAACATATACACATATCTAACTTTATATAAATAGATATATATATATATATGTGGTTATAGGCCATACATTTGATTTGAGGTAAGGTGACTACAGTACTCCATCATGAAATGCACTTGACAGAAGCAATACGTGTTTACCGTCGCAGACACATTTCAACCTGACCATTTGTATGGTGATTGTTACAAAGCCTCTCTGTAGAGGGTTGAGTTACTCAGCCACATGAGATTCCATGACAGCAACCAACTTTGTGAGGGTAAAACGGAGTAAGAACATAGGTATGTACAAAGGGAAGCCAATGGTCTTGTGTGTCATATTTGCAGCTTGTAAAACTAATTCTGTGCTGCCGAGCCATCTGTGTGCTAACAACCAAGCATTGCAATTTCGTAGGGATGGTCTTCTTCTGTAAAGAAGAAGTAGCCATCACCATAGGCCATAGAACCACAACTCTCCTCTGTCAACTTACCCATCACCTCTCAGACACTAGTTGTAAGTTCTATTAAAAAACACATTCTTATAACAGATGGTACCAATGAAGATGAACTCAAATCCACCAAACTAAGAAAAATACTTTTAAAAGAAACCATCCCTGTCCCATCGCCGCAATGTAGCATCCTTGTGCTTGTTTTACAAATACTTCAATGGATTATGCTCCGATGAATTGGCTATTCTGGTGCCCCCTTGACGTAAATTTACTAGACCAACTCGACAATCAACTAAATCTCATTCATTCACTGTGGAGGTCCCCAGATGCTGGAGAGCCTTCTACTCAAATAGCTTCTTTCCTCGTGCTGCTGGCCTCTGGAACTCCCTCCCTGCCCCCTGTTTCCCCGACAGTACTGACATGCAGAAATTTAAAACTAATGTAAAGAGACATCTTGCTGCTCAGATCACAATTTAGGTTGACCCCCCCCCCTACCCCCCTTTTCTTTTTTCTCAGTAGCCCCTTACGTCTACAGTGGTGGCCTGCCTTGTTTGGGGTGAACTATGTTAAAAAAAAAAATTTTTTTAAGATGTAAAGAGTGATTCAGTGGCATAGAGTTGGGGGACAATAACGACTGGTTGATGCACAACTACATGGTGTTTATTCAACAATGTTAAAATGCAGTCTTGGAAGAATCTTCAATCCAATCACAACGAAGGCGGTATAACCCGTTACTGATGCTTAAGTGCATCTGAATTTTCACCATGTTAGAACCAGAGTTATCCCCTTTGGAGATACTTGTTTTTAACATTATTGTCATGCGATTTGGTACTCTCGTATCCCACATGGTTGTAAATTAAGAATCAAGACGATCTCTTATTGGTGCGAACTTCAAACTGGTCAGACATTGTCCGAACCTCTCGGTTTCTTAGCATGCTTCTCAAACCCTAACGGGCTTTGCCTGTTGGTTATTTTTCTGACAGAGGCAACCGACTCTCAGACAATGGTCAAGGAACCAAACGACTTTGTTTATAGTTTCTTCAAGTGCAACGTTGCCATGTTGAGACTATGTAAGTAACTTTACATATCTGTTCATTCATACACTTATTTTGTCAAACAACCGTTGCATTTTTGCATTGTCATTGAATAATGTATTTCTTGTCTAGAATTCAGTTTTCCTAGTTACTTTATGTACCTTCGTCTATTTACATGCATTTAACCATTTTTTATGTCTAGTCCACATTTCTAACATACACGAACAAACTGTAAATAAACGTAATGTTACACGTTAATGAACGGTTTCCTTTTATCGTTCTTTTCCGGCATTGATACAACGATAATGCACATGAACAATGGTATCCACGTGCGCAGAGAATAATATATTTCCAATACGTGCAAAACTAAAACATGATCAAGTGTTAAATATATACTTTATAATAATATAGGGTAAACCGGGTGAAATGGGCCACCGGGGTGAAATGGGACACTGGGGTGATGCATCATTAACAGAGTTCTAATTAATTTCTTAAAACACATTTGTTTATATCCGGATTGTAACCTTGTTCTTTAAAAATTATTCACCAAAACAGAAACTATTCATAAATCAAGTAAAAATAAAATTGTTGGGATCAAATAGATTTGAGGCACTCCAAAAACAAAGCAAATATGAAAAGGACAGATTCAGGTTGACACCAGTAGCTTTCACTTCCAGTTTACTCGCACATGCACATTGAACATTTAAGCAGATGGAGAAGATTCAAGACTTTTTTTTAATAAAAACTATTCTGCGTTGTTTGGTTTTTCGTATTTATTTAAAGAAAAATGGGGGGGGGGGAGTATATTAAAAAAAACATTGCAGAGATCGTGTCCCTATTCACTTGTTTCCCCAAGAGGGCAGAATACTTCATTGTTTTGGTCGCCCCAAAAGGGCGGAGTACTGCATTGTTTTGTCAATATCTTTCCTCTCCTCGGTCAGTGAAGGAAAAATCCTTCTAGACTGAAACAATTTTAATTTTAGTTCCAATTCAGAGTGCCCCTTTTTGGGGAGCTACATTAAAAACCGACCTTAGAAATTCATAAAACGAATACATTTTTAATTAAAAAAGTTACAAACTTTTTGCCCTCCCTCGAGGGCAGATTAGACACAAGGTCGGTTTTTAATGTAGGGAAAATCTAGCTCCCCAAAAAAGGGCACTCTGGATCAGGACAAAAATTAAAATTGCCCCAATCTAGAACATTTCTCCTTCATTGACCAAGGAGAGAAAAGATGAAGTGTAGTATCAGAACAGATACTACACTTTGCTCCTAGCCAAGAGGGCAATGGCAGTTTTGAAAAAGGTATTTTCTGTGCAGAGATCATGTCCCTATTTACTTGTCTCCCCAAAAGGGCTACGTTAGACACAAGATCAGTTTTGTATTGTAGGGTGCATCTTTTTTTAATTAAAACTATTTGTTTAAATTTTATAAAATCTTTAGAGAATAAAAAAGTTTATAAATTTTTTCTTTAAGCAAAATGTGTTTATACATTTTGCTTAAAGAAAACATTTATAAACTTACTTTTAAGAAATGCATAATTTTATTTACAAATCTTTTTATAACTTCGATTTTTTGAAAAAATTTGCTATTTACTTGACACAAGGTCGGTTTTTAATGTAGGGAAACATTTATTTTTTAAAAAGGGGATTTATATTAAATATTTATTCACAAGCCTAATAAAATAAAATCTGAAAAATACATAGTTTTATTTACAAAACTTTTTAATAAACAAACGAAACAAAAAAATATTAATAAAAAACATTGTAGAGATTGTGTCCCTATTTATTTGTCTCCCCATGAGGGCAGAGTTAGACACATGCTAAGTTTTTAATGTAGCTCCCCAAAAAGGGGCACTCTGGATTGGGGCAAAAATAGAAAATTGACTCAGTCTATAAAGATTTCTCCTTCACTGACCAGGGACAGGAAAGATATTGATAAAAAATGCAGAACTCTGGGGGGAGATAAGTAAATACGGACACAATCTCTGCAATGTTTTTTTAATATAACCCTTCTTTTTCTTAAAATAAATACGAAAAACCAAACAACGCAAACCGTTTAAAAGAAATAATCAGCAAAGTGTGTGCGATTTGATTGATACTTTTGTAAGCAAAATTATGTATTTATTAAATGTTATTACGTTTGTTTATACATTTTGCTTACAGAAAAAAAATCTGTGATATTTTTGTTAATATATCCCCCTTTTTCTTAAAATAAATATGAAAGCCAAACAACACAGAATAGTTTTAATTAAAAAAAAAAAAGTTTTGAGTATTATCCATCTGCTTACAGGTTCACTGTGCGTGCGTGAGTTATCGGAAGTGAAAGCAACCAGTGTCAACCCGAATCTGTCCTTTTCGTATTTGCTTTGTTTTGGGTGCCTGCAATCCATTTGATCCAATTGTTGAATTAAATTTTGTTATTAAACATTACTAAAGTACACCTCTGAAATTGGCAAGAAGGCCAAGGGCGTCTTGGCATCACTCAGTAAGACTTTTGTTAGCCACTCTCCAGGCATCTATTTAAAACTGCTCTCCAGCTATGGTGAGACCACACTTAGAATTTGCATCACGAGTGTGAAACCCATATCTTACTCAGAAAATTGACTGCCTGGAAAGCATTTAGAGATGTAGAACCAAGCAAATACCCTTCCATCAGACAGCTGCCATACTCGGAACGCCATGTTTCCCTGGACTTGGATTCATTGAAACTCCAATGTCTACCAACTGACTTGGTAAGCACCCACAAAATTATTAACCATCTCGCCAACAATAAACTAGAGCATCTTTTCGATCGCCATGGACATGCCTACAAAATCACTAAACAGCACAGCTACCATGACTTTCAGAAACATTTTTTCATCGTCAGAATTGCTGAAACATGGAACAAACTGTCTACATCGGTTGTTGGCTGCCGAAACACTGCATCCTTTAAAACCCTCATGCCTCCCAAAATCTGCAAAGATTACATCTGATGCCCCCCTCTATACACATGCACACAGATGATGACTCATACATCGTTCATTTCCCCGACAATTGTATATTGATGAGTTGTAGTGCACCTAAGTACTGTATTTTACTTATCACATAAATCCAGTCATGGACACACGTCTGTTTGTCCAAACCACCATCTTTGTTTTCCCAGTCAATAGCCAACAACAACAAGCAAAGGAGATCACTAAGAACTTATCACAAAGGAACAGAACTCTTATATCTTAATACAAAGGGAGATAACTTAACATTGCTGATGTCCTCTTGTGAAGACTACAGTTCCATAAAAAATAAAACAAAAATAAAACAAAAAAAGTAAAACAAGTCCTCATTGCAACAAGTCACTCAGAATTTCAGAAGAGGCCCCCATCTTCGTCAGAGATAACTTAACACTGTACACAATGATTCATTATTATATTAAATTATTTGAATTAAGTATACTCTATTGAATAAATTAAATTGATAATTAAACATTAAAATATTCAATAATCTAACACTGTCCCATTTTCCTTTCAAATCTCGCTCAGTTCCTTAAATGCTGAAAAGTGAGAAAGTTTGCGTGAGGAGCGTCCATCTTACCTGCAGACAGTCTAAAGCTGTATTGACGATGCGGTTGCATTTTGACTGGCAGGCAAGCTCAAAAGGTAGGAAATGTTTATCAGCCTCTACAAACTCCGTTCCAGACTTCGGAAGTGGCAAAGCAGATGAAGTGTTTGTTCCTTGGCTGCAAAAAAAGAAAAGAAATTTAAAAGACTATCAAAAATAATATAAAAACAAGAGTTTTTTTTTAAAAACGGCCGACCATAAGAGACAGATTTTTATTTAGAAATATTGACTTCAAAATAACCCTTTATATGGCATTGTATCATATCTGCATCATGAGTATAAACTGGACATTTGGGGTATTTTTGGCAGCCTTGTACCACCCTCCATTTTTCCTTTAGTCCTCACATTCTATCAGCAATGTTTCTGACAAAGACGGAAGAATTGCTGTTTTCTGAATCGGCTGTTTTGATTGAATGGTATGTGGATATTTTCAATCCTTTCATAGTATTCCTCATCATTCAACTGTCAATCTATCGGTCTCGTTAACTCTTATCTTTGAGTGGTTTTTAGCCTTGATAAGTGGTCACTCGTTAATAATAAAAAAGGGTACCCATCAAATTTTTAGTGTTGCTGTCAAAAATCAACATTTACCTGTCATACATTGTTACTTGAACCAGTCTTCACATATTAGCATATTTAACCAATTAGGTCACTGAAAACCTAAAAAAAGCGCCAACATTGCTGTAATTGCCCCGATAGAATTGACAAACATAAAATACATCTTGTCGATGTTTCGATATCGGTCATTAGTAATGAACTGATTTCATTATTGGTTTCAAGTCTTAAATCATCAGATCCGCTCCACCAGCAACCTAAGCATTTATAAAAGACAAAACCCAATGCATCCTCCTCGAATGCAATGTTGCGCTATGCACCAGGGTTATGGAGTCGGAAGGTATAAGATCCAATTCAGACTCCTAGCATTAAAAAAATTCCGGCTCTGATTTTAAAGTCTTCCAATACTAAGAATGTCTTGATTCTTCAGAAAGATAGCATTTTTTTTATCATTCGACTGAAAATGTTCTAACAACTTACGGCGATTTGTATTAAAGGCTCTGCCAGGATAGTTCTAGTTACTTCATAGAGTATAACAATTTGATAGGTTTGAGTGTCAGCTTCCTTTTAGCACATTATGGTATACCCTTATTGTATGCATTCACCGTTTTGAACCAAATCAATGTGCAAGCTGTTTCTACTTCTTAAGTAATGACTTTCATCGCTTTTTTTCTTCGCTGCTCCCACGATATCTATGTTCATTAGAACTCTGCATAAGGACTGACCTACAAACACGCTACATACAACCCGTGTCAATTGAGTCATGATGCACTTTCCGATCATTGCAGCAAATACAAGATGTGCTTTCAGGAAAGGAAGGCACTGTTTTGTTGCTTCCTACATAAAATATGGCAATAAAAAAGCATTTTATAGCTATTTAGTGTTGCAATAAGCAAGATTGTACAGCCAAACTTTGTTATTTTTTATCTTATGCGGCAATGGAGCATATCTGTTGTATTCTGTTGAGGCCATTAAACAAACCCCCCCCCCCTTCTGACAACAAACATCAGAAATAAACTGACAAGAAATCAAAAGCTCAAAATTGACATGCATGGGAAACGTGAATCAGCATGGTACAACTTTTTTAACCAGTTGGATTCTGTTCTTGGCGTGCATTTCCTCAATTTTCTAGAATTAGGTATTTACAAGTGGGACCACGTGAAGGTTGCCAACATCCATAGTAAAAGTGATGCTATGGAACCGATGGGATTCGAACTTGGCATGCCCAGGTCGTCAGTTCACGTAGGTATCCACTTCACCACCAAATGACCTCATGAAGAATCACCATCAGAGAAACTACGCACGACCATCTTGAGGAAATCTTCATACAGATTTTCTAAAGAGAGACAGTAACCAACAAACTTGTTACATATGGGTTCTTCGACTTTTGAAAAGGTGAGGGGAATTTTTCTTTCTTTTATTCACTTAATTGGTGTATATACGTCAATTTTTTTAAATAAAAGAAAATAACTTGGCAATTGTTTTCGTAAAAAATTCTCTTTGAAAAGTAAAGAAATATACCAGAAAAGATCATTATGATTAATAATCGCGAACTGTCGGTTCCACATGCAGAGTTTAAATTCTGTACTGCACCACTTTTACTGGCAATATTGCCAACCTTCATTTTGGTCCCAATATTTTAAAAAATCTCATGTAAGCATTGGGTACACAAGAAGTGTCGTGAAATTACTGGGAGATGTGACCTGAGTTTTTGGGACACAATTGTAAACAATGTTCTAAGTACATCTCACTTCCTTTTTGCTATGGTTATTGATTTGTAGAAAGAAAAGGGAAGAAAAGGAGAGAGTGATGCTAAACAAGTAGAGAAGGAAACGTCAATCGCTTACTCTTCCTCGTTTTCATTTACATATGTTATGATAGATAAAAAAAAAGATTAAGTGTTCATGGTGTGATGGGTGGAATGTCTTACTTGGAGGTGTTTTCCTAACAAGTGGTTGTTTTGTGTTGCATTGGACAAATTAATTATTTTTTTTCTGTCATCGGGTGACTTGGTGAGTAAATTGCAAATTACGGCTAATTAGAACAATTAAAATGGATTTTTTTTTCAAACATAACTCAATCTCAAAACCAAGTAAAATTTCAACATGTAATCTATATGATTGAAATATATAGGAAAAAAAGGCTAATGGAAACAAACGTTTACTCAGCTTTCGTATAATAATAGATGTTTGGCCTCACACAAACTATATGCCAATCTAAACAAACGTTCAAGTTATTCGGTTGTTTAAGTCGTTATTGTTCCCATAAAAAAATGTCTTTTATCAAATCATAAAAACAAATTTTTTTTAATGGTGAAAATTGATAGTGAATTTTTTTGGCTTTTTTTTTTTAATTTAGCTCCATTAAATCAATTACTGTTCCTCCATCCACACTTAGAATATATGCTAGAAGAGTGCAGAATATATGCTAAATAAATAAAATAAATTTTGTAAAAAATTTTTTAAAATGGCAGCGAAGCTAAACTTCCGATATGAGTGGCTGCAGCAAGACACAAACTGAGAGAGAGAGAGAGAGAGAGAGAGAGAGAGAGAGAGAGAAAGAGAGAGAGAGAGTATGATCGATGCATTCACTCAAATATCATTTTTACCTATTATGTATTGTGGTATTTTTCTGCAGAGGGGTACCCTCCCCACACCAACAGGGCCATCTGTGGCAACCCGTAATGGGGATCCTGATGGCTAAGCAGTCAGTGTTCTAGTTGGTTAAATGGTCATGTGATTTGCAACACTCAACTTCGGCCTTTACTTGAACTAGATGGATGGGAGGTCGGACAGGCCTGATCCAACCAAGTGGCTGGTCACGACATGCCCTAGCAAAAATAAAAATGAATCTTAATTGTACTGTTAAACCTGATCTTTCTTTCAATCATTCATCTGTAACTTTTTAAATGCTAGAAGGCGATGGCTGAGGGTCAAGCGTGCCAAGGAAATGAAAGGCTTGATCACTGCTTCATGATACTAAATTCTGAAATTAGTAGTGACTCAAAACTCAGTGCAATTATACTGGCTGTGTATCCGCTTCAACGATTAGAATCTCTCCTTGGTATATTCCCAACAGAAGTTGAACTTCATGGTGGGTTACAGAACAGAGAACCAGTGAATAATTAATTTTTTTCATAGAAAAACAACATTTTTAAAAGATATATAAAAAGGACAGGTAAAGCATTCTTTAACCTTGGTGGGCAATCACTTAGAGATGGTACCTCGATAAAAATACTCGTCCCTGTAATCTCACTGGGTTGGAGTCAAGAAGGGCACCCGGCCTATAAAATTGGCTTTCATTAATGAAATGTCTTCCAAAGAAAAATTTGTCTAACTTCAGGCTGTGCAGTTTAAATGTCGGAGGAAGCTGAGGAAAGATTGTCGTGTTTCTTGAAAGAAAACGTATTGACCTATGTTGTTGTGTCCAAGAAACAGAACGCATGTGGGAAAGAACACAAGATATAAACCGTTTTGGATTGGAAATAAAAATGGGATGATTGAGAATCCAGAGATTACATCAGAGACACCCCATGGAGCAAAACATTTTCTCTCCCCGCTGTATACTGTGCTAATGAGGTAACTGTCAAAACAGGCATAGAAGTACATGTCCTCATGCAGAAATTCTATAGCAAGCCCCTACTCTCCCCAATAATTCAATGCAACCTGTGCAACTGCTATTGCGCATAGGCAGCAAGTATTCCACCGATTCAACTGCCGTAAGTCAACTTATTTCTCTTCATATCAGTCGGGGATTCGTCCGATAGTGACTTTGCTGCTGTCGAGCTGAGGTATGGTTCTGTTTAGTCTCAGGAGGGTTCATTCTCCCAGGCTTTACCTTCTTTTTGAGAAGGGATTAGTTTATCGCTAATTGCCTGAAGTGCTCCTACCAGAGAATGCCGACAGGGCTGCTCAGGCATTTTAGTAGGCCAGAGTGTGCTAATCCTAGTGCACTGGCTTTTTAACTTAACACCTGACCTTGTGTCTAACCTCCTGGAGAGCTAAATAAAATAAGTAAAATAGAAATAGACAAAAGTTTATAGCATCAAGAAATCATTGCAAGAGTGAAATAGCCACAGCTAAGAGTAGGTATACCGAGATGACCAGAAAACACATTGAGTCACAGAAATTAGGAAGTCGTGATTTCTGGAAAATCTATATTAGTGTGGTCACTAATGGGCAATCAACAATTTCCCCTCGCTATCCAACCACCTTGATGTCACCTGCACGGCAACTGAGAAGGTTGAACTGCTTGTCCAGCGGTTCGCATTGAACTCCATCTTGGACTTCACAAACCACTCTTTCACAAATTTCCCAGAAGCCACACTCGATGATCTGATCATCACCCCTTCCCATGTCTGGGATGTCATAAAAAAAAACTGGGCATCTCCAAAGAATGTGGGCCTGACCTTATCTTTGCTTTAGTAATGAAGATGCTCTGCTGAGCTAGTCCTAATCTTCTCCAAACTTTATAACACATGCTTTTCTGAATCTTGCTTCGCTGATAGCTGAAAAATTGCCTCTGTGACACCAATATTCAAAAATTCTGGTGAGAGAATTGGCCTGTAATATTATCGCTCCATCAGTCTTCTCCTGCTCTTCGATAAAATCTTTGAATCCTTAATTAATCTAGCAATAGTCTACTGCCTCATGTTCTTTCTAAACAACAGTATGGATTTAAGCAAGCCCATTCCATGCATGTATCTCAACAGTCATCTCTGAATGCATATACAATACACTGGACAAGGATGGTAAAGCTAGGGTGATAGCGCTTGAGATATCCAAAGTAGAGATGGGCGGTTTTACCGAAAAACCGCAGTTTTTCGGTTTTGTCTCCATACCGAATCGGTTTGTTTTTTTTAAACCGTAACCGTTCGGTATTGTGTTTTTACTACAGTAAGCCACCATATACAAGGAAACACGGTTGAAAAGATTTTCCGATTTGAATAAAATTGAATATTACCAAAAAATGTTATATTAGTAAGAGGACAGATTGAACAAATATATGATAAAAACATTTAATTGACTTGTAGGAAGAAATCTTTGTTTACAGTTTGTTTATCATTAACATTTTGAATTTTCAAATGAAAAAAAGAGAAATACGACAGACATGACATCGTATTTTTGTAGGCCCTGGTTGAAATAACAGAACATGATAGAATTATTGTAAAAACATTGCTGATTTAATTTATCACCTCACGCATTTTGAGTTTAAGAAAAAATAAGTTGTAAAAAGTTGTTTTGAACTAATTCCCAACTTAAATTAATTTTCTTCAAAATCGATCAAATGCGTCCCATTAATCCAACAGTACATCCAAGCTAATTATTTATTTATAGAAAATTAAAGGGAGAAAACTCATGTCTGCAAAACAGAAACGCTATAAAATTTATTATTTTTTTTGTTTTTGTTGAAACTAATTTCTGTGGCATAAGGATTAAGCTGGGTGATTTTAAAAAAATGAGGAATGGTCCATTTATTTTTAAGAAATATATGACCTTCAGGGCGGGTCATAAATTTCCATTCCGCCAAGATATTTTGACTATAGGGCTCACCGTCTTTCCCCCCCCCCTTTAATAACGTTTGTAAATGAATATGTTTTTATGGAACTAAAAATGCCCACCTCCCAAAGCATACCAACATTCAATTTGCTTTAAATGAAATCCCCAACTACCAAACAAGCATGTTAACTACAACAGGAGATTCTCCCCCTCCCCCAACCACCAAGTTAAATATGATTACTTTAGTTAAACCTGCATATTTTTGTTTCTTTTTTAGATTGCTGCCACAATTCCCACAGTGAAGCAAGAGAACATGTTTTCTTTTGTTAATTCGACAATTAAATGGGACAAATCAAACCCAAGAACAAGAGCAGCAAACCAGAGTCTTGTAGCAATGATATGCAAAGATCTCCAAACCGTGAGCATATTAGAGGATGAAGGATTTAAATCCTTCGTCAAATGTCTACAACCTGTATATCAGTTGCCGACCAGACGACATGTTAGAGAAATGTTAATTCCTGATTTATATGAGTCGGTCAGTACTGACATTCGGCGGCAGTTGTTAGACATAAAGTCCATTTCTTTGACAATGGACTATTGGACCAGCCGAGCTAATGATTCATATATGTCTGTGTCTGTTCATTTTCTAACGCTATCTTTTGATGTTAAAGATTTTTGTTTAAATGTTTCTCATTCTCCTCATCCTATATTTTAGCTTCTGATGGGTTAAAGAATTAGATAGAATGTATATTCAAACTCAGTTTTATTCTTCAGAAATCTTTCATGAATCTTTGGTCACTGTTTTAACGAGTTAACTGTTGAAAAGGTATCAGAACTTTGATTACAACAGTAAACACCTTAAAACTTATATGATTCATATCATGGAGAATGATTCAGTCACAAAATTATCGAAACAGTGGCATAATTCAACTAAACGTTGAATAATAACTAATCATCACACAAGAGAATGAATAGCTTCCATAGCAAAAACATTTTTTTCAAAAAAACGAAAAACCGAACCGTAAACCGAGGTTTTAAGGGAAAAAAAACGAAACCGATAACGAAACCAAAATTTCAAAACCGCCCAACTCTAATCCAAAGCCTTTGACAGGATCTAGTATGAAGGTCTTCTCAGGAAAATTCGTTTGTGTGGTATTACCGGACGAATATTTAATATAATCAGATCCTTCTTAGCCAAAATGAAAGATCCAGGTTGTCCTTGATAACCGTACATCGAAAAAATGACATAAATGCTGGTGTGCCCCAGTGGTCGATTCTTGAACCTTTATTATTTCTGATTTTCATAAACGACCTCTCTGTTTCAATTGTGTCCGAGATAGGTATATTTGCTGATGACAGCACGCTCTATTCTCGACATGTTAGCAAAAGGAACACACACATATCCAAAGCAATGGCTGAATACTTAGAAAATGACCTCCAATCAGTAGTGGAATGAGATCATAAAGGGTTGGTAACATTTAATGCTATTAAGACAAAGCTCCTTTCCTTTAACAATTATTGGAATAAATACATAGAAGACATTGCCAAGGCTGCTGCAAAGAAAGTAGATTCCTTCTACCGTGCTAAAAAACTTCTCACACCTGACAGTATCCTATACCTCTACAAAGCCACTATTCGCCCATGCATGGAGTATTGTTGTCACATCTAGGCTGGTGCACCAACCACTAGTCTCTTCCTTTTAGACAAGGTCAAAAAAGAGTCTCTAATCCAATAGGTCCCACACTATCTAGCAAGCTCCAGCCCCATCGTTGCAACGTTGAATCACTGTGCTTATTTTACAAGTACTTTAATAGAATGTGCTCCGATGAACTTGCTGCACAGGTGCCCTCTTGACGTAAATACCCAGACAGACTTGTCAATCAGCAAAATCACATCCCTTCACTGTAGAGGCCTCCAGATACTGAAAGGCTTTCTACTCTAATAGCTTCTTTCCTCGAACTGCTAGCCTTTGGAACTGCCTCCCTGCTCCCTGTTTTCCTGACTGTACCAACATGCAAAAATTTTAAGGTAATGTGAACAAACATCTCGTTGCACAACTCCCCACCTACGGTGCTCCTCTAAATATGGCTCCTAAGTCACAGTAGTCCCTTACGTCTCAGTGGCAATGTGCCTTGTTTGGGGGTGAATTTATTTTTTTCAAATAAAAACAGAAGAACAGGCGGTAGAGGTATATTTTATTGAAGAAAAATGACGTCGATAAAGTGATTGAAGTTAATCATGTAAATGATCAAATCATACTGTTGAAGTTGATGGGTGGTGAGAAAAGTTTCACAGCAATGTGATTTGAGTGAAGATGAGTGTTTATGGAGGAAATCGATATGATTATAGGAATGCAAAAGGAGAAAGAATCTTAGAATTTGGTCTTGCAATGGAACTGTTGGTTGCAAATACTTTTTTTATGAATCTCAAACAGCAAAGACTCAAGTAGATTATAAACGAAGAGATTATTCTGAAAGACTGAGAAATTAGTATAATTGTAAATTGTTACAAAGGTAAAAGGGAAGCTCTAGAATCTAGAGCTTCCTCTTTACCATTCTAAACTTAACCTGAATGCATTTTGGCTGCTGGTTGAAAAGGAATATCATGCAATTGCCCAGAAAGCGCTACGACTTCATGTGCAATTTTCAACCTCCTACTTGTGTGAATTTGGATTTTCAGCTCTGACAACCATCAAGCACAAGAAACGAGCACAATTGCGGTCTGTGGAAGATGAACTTCGTGTGTCTATCAAAAACACGACCCAATCTTAAAGAGTTGTGCAAGAAACACCAGGCTCAAGTTTCCCATTGATTTTTTTCATATGAATAAATGTAATCTATTCAAACAAACATTTTTGTTTTCATTTCATGTACAATACTCTGAACATGAGTATTTTCATTTTATTACAAATTTATTTTTTTTGTATAATTAAATGCTGTTTTTTGCATAAGACAACCAAAATTTTGCACAGGGGTTCCTCGAGCCAGTGGAATGTTTCCATGGGGTTCCACTCCAGCAAAAAGGTTGAAAAGCACTGCTCTAGATAGAGGTAATTACAGAGGCTTAAAGTTAGTGGATCAGACCCTGAAAGTGATTGAGAGAATAATTGAGCAGCAAATAAGAAGTCAGATAAGCGTAGCTGAAATGCAGTTTGGTTTAATACCTGAGCAAAGTATCATTGGTGTTCTAGTTATCCTGAGACAAATATAAGTGAAGTATCTTGATAAGAAGAAGAACCTGTATCTTGCCTTTGTGGATCTGGAGAAAGCTTTTGACAGAGTGCCAAGAGATGTTGTCTGGTGGGCTTTGCATAAATTAAGGGCAAGTGGTTGGTGTCATGTTTCGTACCCGGTCCTTCTTTCCATCAGGGACAGATTCATCCCTTCACCGCTTTTTCTTTAGTTTGCGTTTCATTCTTCGCTACGACATTCTTCTTTTCGTCTTTCTTTTTCTTCATTCCTTTTTTATTCTGCGTTCTCCTATGAGGATTTTAGCTAGTTTTATCCTGCTTTAATTCTTCATTTTCGATTTATTTATTCTAATAATAATTATCACCCACTCTCGTTAGCGTGACTTGCTAGAGACTTGTTCTTTTGGCGGTTTTTTCAACCGTCGCCATTTTTCCTGCAGTTTGTAAACAAAATTCAAGGGCGCTTTGCGTCGTAGATTCTGACCCCCGCTAACATAACTTGGTATGTAAATTAATTCTCTCCTTTCCTTGCTAAGCTAATCCTCCTTATTATGCCTCCCATGTTTTCATTAACAATGTCTCCCCGTCGTAACAATGTTACAACTCATTCCCGGCGTCGCTCAGGTTTCCTACGACGGCGTCCCGAAATTTCTACCTCCCTAGTATGGCGACCCCATCTTCGCCTCGCTCCCCCTAATAGTTAAATTAAGTCATCTATCTTATTGTACTGATTTGCCTCATCTTTTTTCCTATGAATACTTGTTTCTTCCTCTTCGTCGTAGTGAGTTACCTTTTGTTTATTTTTTATTTTCAGATTTTTTACCTGTTTTACAGGGAATAAAGGATTTTTATTTTAAATGGAATTCGTTGTTTTTCATTGCTTCCTTTGTCTCCGTGTGATTCCGAGTTATCTGGCTGTCTAGACAAGATGATAAATATCATTTTGACGATGGCAGCACAGTTAGTGAAGGTTGTTCAAGCAATGTACAGAAATGCTCACAGTCGTATTAGAATTGACAGCACATTTAGTGACAGCTTTAATGTTAAAGCAGGAGCAAATCAGGATCATGTGTTGCTTTTCATTTGTGTCTTAGAAGAATTATCAAGGGAGTTTCATACGGGTTGTCTGGAAGAAATGCTTCATGCCTATGAAACAATCGTAAATCTACATGTTAACTTTAAGACTTTGAGGAATGCTATGAAAAGTAAAAGTCTAAGAATGAATGTTACCAAAATGATGATCATTGATTGTAGTGTTGGAAAACCCTCGGGAAAGAAAAGTTCCCAAAAAGAGGAAAGTTCCCTACTCAGATTGTGGAAAGGGAGTTGGGAGCAACTAAATCTTTTCTGGTACTTGTAAGCATTGGATACACAAGATGTGCAGTTGAATTACAGGTAGGTTGAGAAATAATCATCAGTTTGTGTCAAAGTGTAAGAATGGAGATGGATGAGAACTCAGATGTGGAGAAAATATATTTGGATAGCGAGGTTATTAAAATCAAATGTACTGGCAAAAAATATCAAAGTGCAACAAGCCATGTAAAAAGAGAGAAGATGTGTACATCTGTATACAATCTGAATGTTTGTCTAAAGTGACTTTAAACATGGATATGGTAGGCATCATAACTACCTCCTCTGGTAGACTGTTCCATGGTGCAAAGATATAGATCTATCAAGATCAAAACGCCAATGGTACATCTGTTGTTGGGTATCATGGAGACTATGACTTGGTGCTGGGATGAAAGCCTCCTCGAAAGGTAGATTTAAATTCCTGTTGATGTTGTACACCAGAATCAGATCCTCTCACATCCTCCGCTTCTCAAGTGAGGTGTAATCATCCAAATATCAGCGGTCATGATGCATCTAGCACCACCTTAAACTGTTTGGACGTCGACAAGATAACCACGGCTTCTGGCAGATTGTTCCACAGCATCCAACCTGAACCGAAAAAGCCTTCCCACAATTCAGCCAAAATCGTCCCCGGTTATTGGGGTTGTTCAGATGTTTTGTTACCTTGGTGATACCATTGTAGCACAGGGAGGAGCTGGTGCTGATGTGACTGCAAGAGTTAGAAGCAGATGACGTAAATTCAGGGAACTTCTGCCATTACAAACCAGCAGAGTGTTACCACTGTCAACCAAAGGGAAGAGTTTATCAGGCATGTGTACACAGTGTGATCATTTATGGAAGTGAAACCTGGCCAACGAGGGTTGAGGATATGCGTTGCATGGAGACAAATATGAGAATGATACGATGGATGTGTAATGCGAGTCTGAAAGACAGGCTCAGTTCTGATGACCTCAGAGGAAGAGTAAATCTTGACAGTATAGACAGATATGTGCAGAACAGGAGACTTTGTTGATTTGGTCACATTAAAAGAATGGATGATAGTTTTTGGTTTAGTAAATGTAGAACAGTTGAAGTAGCAGGGTAAGTATGCAGGGGAAGGCTAAGGAAAACATGGGAGGTAGTGATAAAGATGGATTTTTTTGAGAAAGAGAACTCAAAGACCTGGCCAGAAATAGGTTAGTTTGGAAGTCAATTTCTAAAAAGTTGTCCAACATGTTAGCATGTAAAACAGACATTAAGCTGAAGATGATGATGATGATGATGATGACAGATTGCAAAAACTAAACCTACGAAATTTCTCAGAATAATATATTTTAGGAACACAATTGCATAATCAAGTTAAGAATAAACTGGACAAATACAGAAATAATGGTAAAAAAATAAATCTACAGGGACATTTTTGGGGTCCCTTTGATGAAATATTTAGAATTTGATCTGTATATCCAAATTATATATTGCCAGATTTTTCCTTTTAAAGTTGACATGAAATTATTGATTAAAACAAGAGGCGACCAAACATGGATAATAAATAATAAACACAAGAATCAATCAAGCAACTTTACTTATTCATACAAGAATTTCCTTTCCTTTTATTTAATTATGTTTCACATTTTCTAGTTTTGTGTTTTGTGGATTTTATTTTTTATACCCCCCACCCCCCACCCCACCCTCTCCCGGATAATTTATTAATTACAGTTGAACAGTGTGCTAATTTTAGTTTCGGTATCGATTTCAGAATGCTTTTTTCTTCATACCTCGGTTTTCGGTTCAGTTTCGTTTTTTATTTAATATCTTTCTAAGGAAGCCATTCGTTTTCTTGTGTGACGATTAGTTATTTGTCCACGTCTTGAATTATGCGAATAAAGAGTCAATTTGTGACTCGATCATTCTTCAATTACAAACTTCTATGATTTATTTTCGACAGTTAACGCTTTAAGATAGTGACCATGATGAGATTTCCTGAAAGATTTACGAAGAATAAAACTTTGAATCTTCATTCTGTTCTAATTCATTCACTCCGTTAGTTTGGCATACTTTTTTGTGGGGCCGAGGTTATATCTAAACAGTAGGGAACTAAAGCTTTTTTTTATATGCTTTTTATTGTAAGATAATTATCTTCTTTTTTTTTTAAATTATGGTACAATTTATTTTAAAATAATATTAAAAAGCACTAAGATTTTCGAAAATAAAAATATTGAATAAAGCAATGCTAAAAATTAATTTTTTTAAAGTTATTTAAATATTTAAAAAATGCCTTAAACTAATGAGATATGCTTCTGTACAGTCCTAAGAGGTTCACTCTCCCAGGGTTTACCTTTTCTCTTTTTAGAAGAGGTTAGTTCATTGCTAGTTGCCTGAGGCAACTCTACTGGATAATACAGACGGGATGCTCAGGCATTTTTTCTAAGCCAGAGTGCACTTTCTCTAGTGCATTGGCTTTTCAAAACCTTGCCTGACCTTGTGTCTAACCTCCTGGCATGGAGGTAAATAATTTAAATATTTAAAAATCAAAAAGGAAAATATATTGCGCAAGAAAACAAGTCTAAATTTTATTTATATTGCCCCGCTTCTTATTTGTATTTTATTTAAAGAGATTGCACCATAATTCAAAATCTAATAAAATTATTATAAAATTGAAAATAGAAGCCTTTATCAATGCAAGATTAATTTTTTTTTTTTTTTTTTTTTTTTTTTTTTTACTTTAATCTTATTAATTTCGGAATAATATTCCATCATCAGAGTTGACCAGTATTGTGTCATTTTTTTTTTTCATCAGAAAAAAAAAAAAAAAAAAAAAAAAAAAAAAACACACACAAAAACAAAAATAAACAAACTTTTTCCTTTTGTTACAAAAGGAAAAAGTTTGTTTATTTTTGTTTTTGTGTTTTTTTTATGAAAAACAAAAAGAAAAAAAATGATACAATACTGGTCAACTCTGATGATGGAATATTATTCTGAAATTAATAAGATTAAAGTAAAAAAAAAATTAATTAATCTTACATTGTTAAAGGCTTCTATTTTCAATTTTATAATACTGACCTACCAATGCTTTGAAATGAACGACCCATTTTCCTAATAAAATTATCTTTTTTTAATAAATAAAAGCAGACCAAAAGAGCATATACACTGATAAGAAATGGGTATGTTTAATATTTGGGAGCAATGGTAAATTTGAAAAATTCTGGAATTAATGTTACACTTTCTTTTTTTTTTTCTTTTGATTTTTGAAGAAAAAATATAAATTTTTCAATGAAAATAAAAAAAACATTCTTGCAAATATGATATTTGAAAGTCACCTTGTCCTATTGCTCTATATACTTTTCAACTTTTGTGGGTTTTTTTTTGGGGGGGGGGGTAATTTTTTTTATTGTATGGTTGTTTATTATTTATGGTAAAATGGGTTTCATCGGTATTACTCCCAAACAACTTATTTTGTGCTTAAATCATGATTTCTGTCCTTTTTTTTAATAAAACCAAATTATTCAGTGTTTTATTTAATGGTGTTGGCTAATATGATTAAATATGCATTAATCAAATTTCATATTTGGTTTACTCTGACTTGGCCAGAGTAAAAGTACAAAAGATTAAGTTTTTAAAAAGTTGAAGACCATGAATTTCTTTTAAAAATATGTTTATATTTTGAAAGTTTTCAAGTCTTAAACGTTTTAAAAAACTTGTTTGATTAAAAATGTTTTGTATTTTTTTTTCACAAAATGATAATGTTTCTCATACGAGTAAAAAAACAACAACCTACATTTGCAATGTAACTTGTAAATCTTAAGTATAAAAAAGGGTTAACATTCCAATTGCAAACATTTCTTAAGAGACAAAACTTATTGTTTTTTCTATTCTTTATTTTTCGATTAATTGGTAGAATTGCTGTAAAATTCAATGGTTCTAGTGAATATTCACCATGATATTATGAGTAACAAAAATGGAAATAAGCAAAAAGACTATTTAGAACAAGGGCATTTAACACAGCCATGATTTGATTTGATTCAATGTTTTGTCAGAATAAACTTTATCAAGAATAGATGATGAAAAAACAGAATCATTATTTATATATAAATTGGTGTGGTGGTAGGAGTGAGAAAGCAAAATGCAAGATATCAGAGTAGTAGTGAATGCTTCTTTGTGACATAGTTGACTTTAGTAGCAAAAATGATAGGCATATAGAGAGGAAAAGAATAAGTGGGAGTAGAGGTAAAAACACTAAGTAGCAGGGCAGGATAGGGGTTTGTGTATAGCAAGGGTAAAAGTGGGGTTGCTTCCTCAATATATATTATTTCATGCATGTACACATCTATTACAAGGTGATCAAATATATTGTGTATATATTTTCAGTATTTGTTTCAACAGACCGATGTAAAAACAATTTCAAACTGCAGCATCACAGACCGACAAATAAGCTATTTCAAACTACAGCGTCACAGACCGACGAATAAGCTATTTCAAACTGCAGTGTCACAGACTGACGAATAAGCTATTTCAAACTGCAGCATCACAGACAGACGAATAAGCTATTTGAAACTGCAGCATCACAGACAGACGAATACGCTATTTGAAACTGCAGCATCCCAGACAGACGAATAAGTTATTTCAAACTGCAGCATCCCAGACAAACAAATAAGCTATTTGAAACTGCAGCATCCCAGACAGACGAATAAGCTATTTGAAACTGCAGCATCCCAGACAGACGAATAAGTTATTTCAAACTGCAGCATCCCAGACAAACGAATAAGCTATTTCAAACTGCAGCATCCCAGACAGACGAATAAGCTATTTCAAACTGCAGCATCCCAGACAGACGAATAAGCTATTTCAAACTGCAGCATCCCAGACAGACGAATAAGCTATTTCAAACTGCAGCGTCACAGACCGTAGTAGTAGTATGAATAACTTACTATATATGTCTATATGTATATAATTCGTTACTATTTCATATATATATATATATATATATATATATGCACATATAATATCATAAAATAATATATTACGTATATATATTTTTATATTTACTTCAGTGCTCACATTGTGAGTACAGCTTAGCCCGATTATTTCCTCCAACAATTAAACAAACGCTTCTGTTTAGGTAACTTGACGTATGTATACTTTCATACTAGTACTAATATATATATTTGAAAATAATAATAGATATAATAAATTGTAAACAAAAAGAAATCTACTTTTAAACAATGTAGCTGTTAACGCTTTTCTTTGAATTTTATATAGAAACCGTAAGTCTTTTTAATTAAATAGTTGGTATAAAATTGTCTTGACTGCATTGAAAATAATAAATAATACTAGTAATAATAATTAATAAAAATAATAAATCATGAATTTTACCGGATGTTAATAAACAATGCAGCAATTAACGCTATTTTTCATTTTAGAATGTAATAATTAATAACGTAGTTAATTATTAGTAATACTAATAATAATACGACAAAAGAAAAATTGGAATGATATTTAGATAATTTATATTATAACCGGAAGTTGTTTAATATGAGGTCAATACCGTGATTAATAGGTAATTAAAACAACATGACAAAAGATGCCATGTAACATTTTGGAAAAAAAGATAAAAAAATAAAAATTAAGAGGTTTGGTTGGATTTTTTTTTTATGGCATATCAACCCTTTTCGGGTTAATCAATGCAGAATCCGGTCATTTTGGTAAAAGTTTTTATGCTTCAAGTTCTTTATATCTGCTTGAGTAAAAGTGGGGAAGAGAGAGAAGGGGGAAAAATTGTTGTTTTTTGTTTTGGATTTTGCAGAACATGATTCAGTTTTGCAAAGAGAATAAACAACAATAAAACATCAATGTTTGGTGCATTTTGGGGTCAGGAAGCCGATATCTTCAGACAGCCTGATCTGGTAGCATCAGGGAAGAAAGAGAAAGAAATGGAGAGAAAATTAGAGAAATAAGGATGGGCATGAAGATTTCTGGTGGATATTAATATTACTTAAATTGTTCTTTCCTTTTATATATGTATATTTTATATGTATTATTTTCGTTTAATAATGGCCATTTTGAAAGGAAGAAGGAAAAAGATCTTTAATTGTCATGATGCATCTGTTTTGAACTTTTACCTGCAAATGAATAGAATGAAAAAAGACGGATAAATAAATAAAATGAATAACTTTGAAATGTTGACGGTTGTATTTTTTATTTGGCTTCATTGGGGTGGATAAAAATGTACACTGATGAAAACTGTCGAATATATTTTATTTTATTTATCAAGAAAATGTATGTTTTTGAAATGGGCAGAAACAATTGTTTGTATCAAAGCGTTTTTTATTAAAATCCAGAACAGTTTTGGAAATTATATATATGTATATATCTTAGGAGAGATTCCTTCAGTCGGCTCTCTCTGAGCTGTACCTATCAGATTGTTCCACATTTGGTTTTGGTTTTTTAAACAAAGAAATGCCTCAGACACAACTTTGGCGTCATTGTTATAATCTCCTTATAAATAATACATGTTAAAATGTTGTTGAAGGAAATATCTATTTAGTTAATTTGATAAATAATCAATGCATTAAGGCTGAAGGCAATGCAGAGAGCCGGACTGATGAGAAGCTGGAAAGAACTAAAATAAACTATCAGCATTGCCTTCAGCCTTCTTAATATATTTATATACAATTCCCAACAATGCTTCAAGCAAACTACCATTCTCTCTTAATTTGCTAAAGTTTTTATGTGTGCACTTCAGCATCTTGAGGTGAAAGCATGTACACACACACGCGCTAAAATACAATGACACATGCACTTTCCCTGCCCGCTAATTTCAGACATCCTAACTGACACAAGCAAATGATGGCCTTTGAAGTACGCATGCACGCAAACTATTTCCTCTATATTAACTATTAACACAAAAAAAAAAAAGATTTTGAAAATAAATCTGACAAATTCCAAAAACACAACGGAATCTATTGCATGAGATTTCTTTGTGATGATGTCATGGAATCACCCGCAATCAGAATTTCTTTTGAATTTTCTTTCTTGGTGAACGATAGTAGTCAATTAGTTGTACCTACCCGGCGTCACCCAGAATTCAGTGAGTCATTTTAGTCTTTAATTTTTATTTGTTTAAATAGTTTAAAACTTAAGGTAGATAACTCATATTATATTCTTCAATTTAAAAAGAGTTTTAATATACTTTATGGGTGTTCATTTTGTCATCCATCGATCTTATCCTCATAATATATGGAAGCATCTACAAGTGAACAATAAAATCAATTTTTTTCCACTCATCAAAAGTATTACTTAACGGAAGGTTTAGAGAGTGAGAGCAAATGACGGTACAAATTATGAGAAAGTTGATTACGATTTGGCACATCATACAATAAATGAAAACATAACCAGAATGGGTATTCCCGAGATGCACTTATTCAATCTGTACATTGAGATAAGATCGATGGAAATTTTATTTCAAACTGCGTGACAGACCGACGAATAAGCTATTTCAAACTGAAACGTGACAGACAAACGAATATGCTATTTCAAACAAGCCATTTTGTTACAAATAAGCTATTTCAAACTGAAACGTGACAGACAAACGAATATGCTATTTCAAACAAGCCATTTCGTTACAAATAAGCTATTTCAAACTGAAACGTGACAGACAAACGAATATGCTATTTCAAACAAGCCATTTCGTTACAAATAAGCTATTTCAAACTGAAACGTGACAGACAAACGAATATGCTATTTCAAACAAGCCATTTCGTTACAAATAAGCTATTTCAAACTGAAACGTGACAGACAAACGAATATGCTATTTCAAACAAGCCATTTCGTTACAAATAAGCTATTTCAAACTGAAACGTGACAGACAAACGAATATGCTATTTCAAACAAGCCATTTCGTTACAAATAAGCTATTTCAAACTGAAACGTGACAGACAAACGAATATGCTATTTCAAACAAGCCATTTCGTTACAAATAAGCTATTTCAAACTGAAACGTGACAGACAAACGAATATGCTATTTCAAACAAGCCATTTCGTTACAAATAAGCTATTTCAAACTGAAACGTGACAGACAAACGAATATGCTATTTCAAACAAGCCATTTCGTTACAAATAAGCTATTTCAAACTGAAACGTGACAGACAAACGAATATGCTATTTCAAACAAGCCATTTCGTTACAAATAAGCTATTTCAAACTGAAACGTGACAGACAAACGAATATGCTATTTCAAACAAGCCATTTCGTTACAAATAAGCTATTTCAAACTGAAACGTGACAGACAAACGAATATGCTATTTCAAACAAGCCATTTCGTTACAAATAAGCTATTTCAAACTGAAACGTGACAGACAAACGAATATGCTATTTCAAACAAGCCATTTCGTTACAAATAAGCTATTTCAAACTGAAACGTGACAGACAAACGAATATGCTATTTCAAACAAGCCATTTCGTTACAAATAAGCTATTTCAAACTGAAACGTGACAGACAAACGAATATGCTATTTCAAACAAGCCATTTCGTTACAAATAAGCTATTTCAAACTGAAACGTGACAGACAAACGAATATGCTATTTCAAACAAGCCATTTCGTTACAAATAAGCTATTTCAAACTGAAACGTGACAGACAAACGAATATGCTATTTCAAACAAGCCATTTCGTTACAAATAAGCTATTTCAAACTGAAACGTGACAGACAAACGAATATGCTATTTCAAACAAGCCATTTCGTTACAAATAAGCTATTTCAAACTGAAACGTGACAGACAAACGAATATGCTATTATTTCAAACTCTTTGACGCATCTAAAATAAAATAATTCCATTCAATGTGTTTTTCAAATTTAAGTGTGGCAGACGGACAACGCCTCTTAGGACTGTGCGTGGACGCATATAAAATTTACAAGTGCAAAACCCCACAGAAAAATTAATCTGATTTCAATATCAAATGTGTCTGCCGATAATTCCAGAGAATTAGATCAGAGGAAACTCTTCTTCTTCTTCTTCGACAATAAATATTTATTCTTCACTTTAATACGAGAAAGGATAACAGTTAAAGAGTTTGCCAAAAATGCTGGACGGTCTGAAATTGATTTTGAAGAGGTCAAAGGTCAAATAGAAATTTGACAATGATGGCACTTCTTCGAAAAGAAGCCAAAACAGTCAAGAATGGGAGACACGCCAAATCAACCCCTATATTTATTTTATGCCTCTTTAAGCATCTCGTATTCTACGCAAGCTTATTTTAACTTTTAATGATAATAAAAATGTTTTTAAGCTGGCAGATTAAACTTTGATTCTGACTAGCTAATTTTCATTTGTTATTGTTGTAACATGTTATTGGTACTATAATAAAATACTTTGCTCCGATTTATTTAAAAAGTTATGTAGTCCTGCCTGGAAAATTGGAAACATTTTTTCAATTAACGCTGAAAAATAAAATCAGAATCGTGAAGGGGAATAACTAGTATTTTTAATTGAACAATATAAAAACAGCTGGCTCCCTTACAAGTAAACCCTTTGTCTGTAAGTTTAAAAGTACTGCTAGTATATACTAGCAATGTGATCTCTCTCTCTCTCTCTCTCTCTCTCTCTCTCTCTCATGCAATTAAAAACAAAGCCCTATACCAAGATCAAACAACTTTCCAAGTAAAATTCTTTTGATGAATACAATGGTGGTATCAATTTTTTATTAAGGCATTTTACAATATCATGGAAGTCCATATATAAACAGCAAAGACAATGCTTTACTTTATAACTTTTATGTTATTCGAAGGTATTTAATAATTTAATAACTCGAACAGCTAACATAAAAATACAAAATAATTAATTACTGTAATTGAACAATGCAGTAGGTAGTTACAAGTTGGATAACTGACTTGTAATGTATATGGGAAACGACCCGGCTCAACTCATACTATCGTTGTATTCCTTGAGGCTAGCATTGTTGTTGTTGATATGCTACTCGGGATAGTTCATTGTATAAGGAAGGGGGTGCAGATACTTTCTTTACAACAATAACCAAACGCTTGTAACAAAATTAAACTTTTCTGAGATAAAATTTTATGAGAAATTCAATTATGGTTGTTATTATTATTATTCAATCTGAACACTTGAATTGAGAATTTGATTTGGAAATCAAAACAATTGTGTTTGAGTGTTCAGAAGAATGGAACAAAATATGTTTTTATATTTCGCAATTTTTACTTTTTAAAATAACACATTTCTATGGTACATGTTTTGCGTGCGTGTGTATATGAACTTAGACTTATTACTAGGTAATAAGTTTAGTATACAGGGTGATTGGAAAGTAAGGCCCTATACTTGTAAGTTATTACTGAAATATAATTCTTATGAGAAATGAAGGGGGGAGGGGAGCAAGGGTTATGAATTATGCGTTATTTTTACCTCACATTTAACGAGCGATGTTTTTGACAATGGAGGAAAAATGCTGTTTTCTGGGTCAGCAGCTGTTTTCAATACTCTCATAGTATTAATCACCATTCATCTGTCAATCTATCCATCTTGTTGACTCTAATCTTCGAGTGGGTATTTAGCCTCGATAAGTGTTGACTCATTAGTAAAAAATGAAGAAAAAAAAGAAAAGTCCATTGTGAAATAAGTTGATGCGGTTTCCAGGCAGCTTTAGAAGCTGGCAGCGATTTCTGGCATCCATATCGAATTTTGAATAAAACCCCATGCACTTTCTTATCATATTCATTTCTTGTAAAAATTATATTTCAGTAATAAATTACGAGCACTTAATAATAGGGAGTTACTTTCCAATCACCCTGTATATCCATTCTAATAGTGCTCGATACTAAAGTAGTTATTAGTAGAGCTCGTTCGACCACTGTATAGTGACTAGAATTTTATGGGTCTCGCACAAAAGTACAAAGTAATTAAATCTAGACCACCTAGCTTAATAATTCCAAAAGATATTCAACAAGAAACTATTTTGAAAAATTCTAGAACCTCTACACCCCCCACACACTAGCTGTACCTAGCGGTGTTGTCCGGGAGTCTTTTACATTCATTTATGTTTCAATTTTTTGTTAACTATCCGTTTTTTGGCTTTGCTTTTTTACCAAATTATCTTTTTCTTAATAGAATTTCTGAAAGTTAAATTTAATTATTACGGTATAATTTGGTTATCAAATTATTAATTGAATCAAATTGTTATACAACTATAACTATTTATGTTTAAGGTAATGTTTTTAATCTGTTTATAAAATGATTGAATGTAAATAGTTTCCCCAACTTTCAATCTTTTAATGAAATGAAGATTTGCTAAGAATTTTAAAGCCAGTTTAAATGACTTTCTATTCGATAGTTTCAATGGTTTAAACGCTTCCGAATTCCTTTCAAATTTCGAAGGTCAGAGTAATTGATTTTTTTTCTTCATGGCAAAATATTAAAATGGCAGACTTGTTTACAAAGAAATCGAAAAGCATTCTGGTGGATTTAATTTCGTGAATAGATTTTTTTTTTTTAAATTTATGCGTGACATGCCAACCTACGAAAGAAATATCTCATTGAGAGTTTTTTATAACCCTCAATGAGACATTTCTTAAAATAGTAACATCTTTTGAAAGTAGGTCGATTAAAATAATCATTTTAAAAAGAAGCTCCTTGTTCTTCCGAGAAATTTGAACGGACCAAAGCCACATTTTTATTTGCAATGACAGACAGATGGGGGTGCATGGGAGGTTTATAGGAAAGGCGGTGAAAGAAAAAAAAAAAGTGCCTTACACCATAAATCTTATTTATTGCAATCATCAAGACTGTTCAGTGCGTACATTTAGTGTTTTTAAGCGACTGTAGATATTTTCTCTCCATTTAACCTTCATCAAATATAACCTGCTGCAGTTACTCTCCTTTTCTTTATTTATGTCATTTATTTATTAACCTCATACTCTTACTCACCTTCAATTACGCTACTATTACTACTCCTTTATTTCCCTCCCCTCATACAACAACTACTCATTCGCTATTCTTTCCATCATCTAAAACATTCAATGTACAAGCAAATACGATTATCAGTGTGTTAGTATATATATATATATATATATATATGGCCTTAAAATACTTATAAGTCACCTGATTAAAGAAAGTTATTTTAAAATAGGAAATAAAATAATAATACAAACAATAGGTATTCCTATGGGTTTGGACCCTGCCCCCTTTTGGGAAAATCTCTATTTACATAGATATGAATACATATATATGTCATCATTAATAAAAAATGATTTATCTAGAACATATAATTACCATGGCTGCAGGAGGTTTATTGATGACCTTGTCTGTATAAATGATAGAGAGGAGTTTGAAAATACAAAACATTTAATATATCCTAGGGAGTTAAAATTAAATTGTGAACATACAGGAATACATGCTACCTTTCTAGATTTAGATATAAAAATTGAGGATGGTAGATTTATTTATAAAATGTTTGATAAAAGAAATTATTTTCCCTTTCATATCGTTCGTATGCCGCATAAAAGTAGTACCTGTCCTATGTATATATTTTATGGGAGTCTAATGTCCGAATTTCTAAGAGTAGCCCGCGTTACTTTAAGATTAATGGATTTTATACCTCCAGTCACTTCATTAGTAATAAGAATGCTTAAACAAGGTGGAGATCAAAATAAAATATTTAGACAATTAAATAAGGCAATAACACGCTATCCTGATGCTTTTAAATTATATGAAATAAATCAAAAGAAATTGATAAAAGAAATCCAAAACTCTACTATAAAAATGTATAACATATGTAAATAGTCCATGATGAAATAAATAAATAAATGTATATATATGTATATATGAAATATTTTTATAAATATATATTTTTAATTTTAAAACATTTGTAGATAAAGAAAATAACCAAGAGAGGAAAAAAAGGGATGTTATTATAATGGAATCATCTAACTCTATAAAATAGATGTTCTGTAAAATAGTAAACTCAATTTGAAAGGAACAACACAGGTAAGGAGAAACTATATTTAATAACTTAAAAAAAAAACAAATCTGGAGGCAAAACTAAATCAAATATTTGTAAACTGTTTAATTAAAAAATAATTATTAAATAGGGAGGTGGTGTCTGATCAACACTGCTGGGATACCATGATAAAGAAATACTGTTTTTTTTTTTTAAATCTCGAAACAGTTTTCATGGTAAACAACTGACGATCCCTTATATAAAAAAACATATATAAAAATATATTTATATTAGAGTAAATTCTTGGAAGTTAACTAAAATAGTGATTGCAGTAGATTGATTGACTTACTAGACAAAAATCTTTCAACGAAAATTTTTTTTTTTTTTTTCAGTTTTGAAGGTTAAAAAAACTTCCGAGACTATATATATTACACACACACACACACACACACACACTGAACAGTTTTGCACAACTTTTATGTTCTCTTATAAAGATTAAAATAAAGATACAGTGCTACTAAACCTTATGTCTAGAAGACTTATTCCAATTTCGATAAAAATCCATTACATAATTTTTATCTTCGAACATATAAAAAATTTAAGGCTTAAGCTTAAGGGGTCTTACGAAATTAAAATTTAGGGTATCTTGCTTCATTGGTGTCTAATGAATCTGGATTAAATTTAATGGGAGTCTAAAATATTTGGATTTTCAAATGGGAGGTTGTGCCTATAAAAAATAGAAAATGAAATTTGGGGAATATTTATTAATGTCTATATTTATTGTTAAAGTTTTACAAAGAAAAAAAAAAAAACGGAGATATTTGCATTTTCACTAGTGATGGGACGATTCCAATATCCCCCCTCCTTCATTCTGATACAATTACAGATGCTGTTCTAAATTCCTGATTCACATTCTTTTTAAATTTCTAAATATTTAGTTATAGAGTTGCTTGGGGGGGGGGGGGGCGGATTACCGTAAAAACCTGTGTAATGTGCGCATATATTTTCGCAAAAGTAAAAATATGCTGGGGGGGGTACATTACATGAATAGATCTTTCTTAACTATATTTTTGATTAATTACAGGGAAAACATTTGAGAAAAATAGTGAGAAAACTAAATATTTATTTCCCTTTTAAAACTAAGCCGATTTACAGTAGTTCGTCGTAAGTTGACAAAATGTTATTTGAATTTTTTCATAAACTACTGAACATAGTCGACCAGAATGTTTTTTTAGTCGAACATATTCTTTTAAATATACGAATAAGAAAACTGTTCCTTTCAATCTTTTCTTTTCTGAAAATGACAAAGTACACCACTTTGATGTTCATTTCTAACAAACAACTTGTGGGGGCGATGTGGCATTCACATTATGGTCACATCTAACCGCCATATCTGGTGTTATAGTTAATACGAAAATATTGAAATGTATGTCTCAAAAAATTAAATTAAACTGTTATATTTATATAATGACAATGTAATTCTAAGTTCGTAACCAAGTGAAATTATGTTAAATATAACCAAAATGAAAACCACTAACTTCCACCTGGCAATACTAAAATGTTTAGGGTGTGAATTTTACATGGTTAGACGTTTTTTTCAACAAATTTTATGCTGAAAATCACCTACGCACATTGCATAGGTGCGCACATTGCATGCTTTTTATAGTACACTTAATTCAACAACTTTAAAAGTTATAAAACACTTTTTTGAAAAACTTATCTGTTTTAGTCATGGGGTGGGTCCAGTTCACTATGTTAGTTTAACGTAATTTGACACCATACCTGAGAGTATGTAACCTCATATCATTACGTCAAACTTACATAGCGAATTCATCTCTTCTCATCTAAAACAGCAAAGTTTTTCAAAAATCTTTTATAATTTTAACATCTATGGTGTCCAGAAAATTCTGTAATTTTGACAAGGTAGAGTAATTCCGAATTCGGTAACTATGAATTGGAGATTAGCAATTGAATCATGCATATGATTTACAGTGACTGTAAATACAATTTTAATTTTATTCTGATTTTATGTTATAGATTAATAAAGATGTATGGGTAAAAAATACTAAAATACAAAAAAAAAAAAATCAATCACTGGAAATTTAAATACTATAAATAATACTAGCAGGACTACCCGGCGGCGTCCTGGATCCTAATTTCCATAAATTATGTAGATTACAGAAAAAAAAAACAAAAAAAAACAATCTGCATTATATTGTAATTTGAAATGTTGAAATTCATTTTGGGAGAAAATCAGAGTAAAAATACTTATGCCCCAGCTGAGATTTGAGCCCACATCTGTGTTAACCGATTCAGCTACCTCAACAATTAGAAAAAGGTGAAGCTATTAAGTGCATAAATCAAAAGCAGCTGGTATTCTCCTTCTCTCCAGTTCAACGCGGGTCAGCTGGTCAATATCGAAAAAAATTTATAGGTTATTAAATTTGTCTCCGTGTTATGAATGGAAGTGTTAGGATTTCTGAGTGTGAGAGTAAAAACTCTCCTGCATTCCTTTATATATAACTTATCAAAAAATAAAATATCAATCAGGATTAAATATTAAATACATTTTTTATTTTTTTAAACAACAAAGTTCAATATTTGCCTAATATGACTGATGAAACATTTGATTCTGCACCCTGCATTAAAAAGGTTATTAATAACAAAGATGTCTATTTTATATATAAGACATTGTATATATAAATTATTACTAGTGGAAGATGATTTTAGGTTGGAGTCCAAATCAGACCTTTTGAAATTTCAGGAATCTGAGTCTAGTATTTGAGCTAATGACTTTACAGATCTGGACTCAACTTCTGCAAGAATTTGACTCCAGACTCATCACTTCTGGTTTTAAAATGAGTCCCGTTATTTTTGCAGCAAGGGAAAACTATTCATCGGATATCTTCTATATAATAAAGTAAAATGTGTCCATTTCCAAATCTTTTTGATTAATAGTTTTTTTCCAACAAAATCGATGTTTGATTCTGTCTCGTCAGTTTCTTTTGTGGAATGTTGGTACATGTATGAACATTGTTAATAAGCAAAAAAATTGTATTTTGATTCAGTTTCTTTCAAAAAATAATCTACCTTGACAGATTTTTCAATCTACATATCAATAGCAGCAGCATCTGCATTACAAAATATAACTGCCCAACTAAATAGCTCAGTTGGGAGAACACCAAACTGAAGATCTTAGTTTCAATCACTGGTCTTGACATCATTTTTTTTTTTAATTTATTAAACGTTTATATTCCTCACAATAGATATTAAAACATCACCTACACGACAAATACTTATAGTTTTATAACAATTCGGTTCCATTAATAATCAAACGATACTGTACTAATTAAACCTAACTTTCAAATTTACATTTAAAACCCAAAATAGTTTCGAAAAACCGGCATAGTTAAACCATCAAAAAAAAGAAGCATAACAAAATGAAAGTGAAAACAATCCTGGACAACACCAGGTAAGTACAGCTAGTTATATTATAATGTGCTTCACCTGATGGAAATGCTGGTTCAGTTTATTGAAAGTACAGCTAGTTATATTATAATGTGCTTGACCTGATTGAAATGTTGGCTCAGTTTATTGAAAGTACAGCTAGTTATAATGTGCTTGACTTGATTGAAATGCTGGCTCAGTTTATTGAAAGTACAGCTAGTTATATTATAATGTGCTTCACCTGATGGAAATGCTGGTTCAGTTTATTGAAAGTACAGCTAGTTATATTATAATGTGCTTGACCTGATTGAAATGTTGGCTCAGTTTATTGAAAGTACAGCTAGTTATATTATAATGTGCTTGACATGATTGAAATGCTGGCTCAGTTTATTGAAAGTACAGCTAGTTATATTATAATGTGCTTCACCTGATGGAAATGCTGGTTCAGTTTATTGAAAGTACAGCTAGTTATATTATAATGTGCTTGACCTGATTGAAATGTTGGCTCAGTTTATTGAAAGTACAGCTAGTTATAATGTGCTTGACTTGATTGAAATGCTGGCTCAGTTTATTGAAAGTACAGCTAGTTATATTATAATGTGCTTCACCTGATGGAAATGCTGGTTCAGTTTATTGAAAGTACAGCTAGTTATATTATAATGTGCTTGACCTGATTGAAATGTTGGCTCAGTTTATTGAAAGTACAGCTAGTTATAATGTGCTTGACTTGATTGAAATGCTGGCTCAGTTTATTGAAAGTACAGCTAGTTATATTATAATGTGCTTCACCTGATGGAAATGCTGGTTCAGTTTATTGAAAGTACAGCTAGTTATATTATAATGTGCTTGACCTGATTGAAATGTTGGCTCAGTTTATTGAAAGGACAGCTAGTTATAATGTGCTTGACTTGATTGAAATGCTGGCTCAGTTTATTGAAAGTACAGCTAGTTATATTATAATGTGCTTCACCTGATGGAAATGCTAGCTCAGTTTATTGAAAGTACAGCTAGTTATATTATAATGTGCTTCACCTGATTGAAATGCTGGTTCAGTTAATTGAAAGTTCAGCCAGTTATATTATAATGTGCTTGACATGATTGAAATGCTAGCTCAGTTTATTGAAAGTACAGCTAGTTATATTATAATGTGCTTCACCTGATGAAAATGCTGGCTCAGTTTATTGAAAGTACAGCTAGTTATATTATAATGTGCTTGACATGATTGAAATGCTGGCTCAGTTTATTGAAAGTACAGCTAGTTATATTATAATGTGCTTCACCTGATGAAAATGCTGGCTCAGTTTATTGAAAGTACAGCTAGTTATATTATAATGTGCTTGACATGATTTAAATGCTGGCTCAGTTTATTGAAAGTACAGCTAGTTATATTATAATGTGCTTCACCTGATGAAAATGCTGGCTCAGTTTATTGAAAGTACAGCTAGTTATATTATAATGTGCTTGACATGATTGAAATGCTGGCTCAGTTTATTGAAAGTACAGCTAGTTATATTATAATGTGCTTCACCTGATGAAAATGCTGGCTCAGTTTATTGAAAGTACAGCTAGTTATATTATAATGTGCTTCACCTGATGGAAATGCTGGTTCAGTTAATTGAAAGTACAGCTAGTTATATTATAATGTGCTTGACCTGATTGAAATGTTGGCTCAGTTAATTGAAAGTACAGCTAGTTATATTATAATGTGCTTCACCTGATTGACATGCTGGCTCAGTTTATTGAAAGTACAGCTAGTTATATTATAATGTGCTTGACATGATTGAAATGCTGGCTCAGTTTATTGAAAGTACAGCTAGTTATATTATAATGTGCTTGACCTGATTGAAATGTTGGCTTAGTTTATTGAAAGTACAGCTAGTTATATTATAATGTGCTTCACCTGATTGAAATGTTGGCTTAGTTTATTGAAAGTACAGCTAGTTATATTATAATGTGCTTGACTTGATTGAAATGCTGGCTCAGTTTATTGAAAGTACAGCTAGTTATATTATAATGTGCTTGACCTGATTGAAATGTTGGCTTAGTTTATTGAAAGTACAGCTAGTTATATTATAATGTGCTTCACCTGATTGAAATGTTGGCTTAGTTTATTGAAAGTACAGCTAGTTATATTATAATGTGCTTGACTTGATTGAAATGCTGGCTCAGTTTATTGAAAGTACAGCTAGTTATATTATAATGTGCTTGACATGATTGAAATGCTGGCTCAGTTTATTGAAAGTACAGCTAGTTATATTATAATGTGCTTCACCTGATGGAAATGCTGGCTCAGTTTATTGAAAGTACAGCTAGTTATATTATAATGTGCTTCACCTGATTGAAATGCTGGCTCAGTTTATTGAAAGTACAGCTAGTTATATTATAATGTGCTTCACCTGATGGAAATGCTGGCTCAGTTTATTGAAAGTACAGCTAGTTATATCATAATGTGCTTCACCTGATGGAAATGCTGGCTCAGTTTATTGAAAGTACAGCTAGTTATATTATAATGTGCTTCACCTGATTGAAATGCTGGCTCAGTTTATTGAAAGTACAGCTAGTTATATTATAATGTGCTTCACCTGATGGAAATGCTGGCTCAGTTTATTGAAAGTACAGCTAGTTATATTATAATGTGCTTCACCTGATGGAAATGCTGGCTCAGTTTATTGAAAGTACAGCTAGTTATATTATAATGTGCTTCACCTGATGGAAATGCTGGCTCAGTTTATTGAAAGTACAGCTAGTTATATTATAATGTGCTTCACCTGATGAAAATGCTGGCTCAGTTTATTGAAAGTACAGCTAGTTATATTATAATGTGCTTCACCTGATGGAAATGCTGGCTCAGTTTATTGAAAGTACAGCTAGTTATATTATAATGTGCTTCACCTGATGGAAATGCTGGCTCAGTTTATTGAAAGTACAGCTAGTTATATTATAATGTGCTTCACCTGATGGAAATGCTGGCTCAGTTTATTGAAAGTACAGCTAGTTATATTATAATGTGCTTCACCTGATGGAAATGCTGGCTCAGTTTATTGAAAGTACAGCTAGTTATATTATAATGTGCTTCACCTGATGGAAATGCTGGCTCAGTTTATTGAAAGTACAGCTAGTTATATTATAATGTGCTTAACCTGATGGAAATGCTGGCTCAGTTTATTGAAAGTATGGTTAGTTATATTATAATGTGCTTCACCTGATGGAAATGCTGGCTCAGTTTATTGAAAGTACAGCTAGTTATATTATAATGTGCTTCACCTGATGGAAATGCTGGCTCAGTTTATTGAAAGTACAGCTAGTTATATTATAATGTGCTTCACCTGATTGAAATGCTGGCTCAGTTTATTGAAAGTACAGCTAGTTATATTATAATGTGCTTCACCTGATGGAAATGCTGGCTCAGTTTATTGAAAGTACAGCTAGTTATATTATAATGTGCTTCACCTGATGGAAATGCTGGCTCAGTTTATTGAAAGTATGGCTAGTAATATTATAATGTGCTTGACTTGATTGAAATGCTGGCTTAGTTTATTGAAAGTACAGCTAGTTATATTATAATGTGCTTCACCTGATGGAAATGGTGGCTCAGTTTATTGAAAGTATGGCTAGTTATATTATAATGTGCTTGACTTGATTGAAATGCTGGCTTAGTTTATTGAAAGTACAGCTAGTTATATTATGTGCTTCACCTGATGGAAATGCTGGCTCAGTTAATTTAAAGTACAGCTAGTTATATTATAATGTGCTTGACCTGATTAAAATGTTGGCTTAGTTTATTGAAAGTACAGCTAGTTATATTATAATGTGCTTGACTTGATTGAAATGCTGGCTCAGTTTATTGAAAGTACAGCTAGTTATATTATAATGTGCTTGACTTGATTGAAATGCTGGCTCAGTTTATTGAAAGTACAGCTAGTTATATTATAATGTGCTTCACCTGATGGAAATGCTGGCTCAGTTTATTGAAAGTACAGCTAGTTATATTATAATGTGCTTCACCTGATTGAAATGTTGGCTTAGTTTATTGAAAGTACAGCTAGTTATATTATAATGTGCTTGACTTGATTGAAATGCTGGCTCAGTTTATTGAAAGTACAGCTAGTTATATTATAATGTGCTTCACCTGATGGAAATGCTGGCTCAGTTTATTGAAAGTACAGCTAGTTATATTATAATGTGCTTCACCTGATGGAAATGCTGGCTCAGTTTATTGAAAGTACAGCTAGTTATATTATAATGTGCTTCACCTGATGGAAATGCTGGCTCAGTTTATTGAAAGTACAGCTAGTTATATTATAATGTGCTTCACCTGATGGAAATGCTGGCTCAGTTTATTGAAAGAAAGAAAAAACAAAGACTGAATCTACTGGCACTCACTGATTCAGTGTTTATTTTATGGTCGACAAGGTAAATGAAAACCCTCATTCTGGTCAAGCAGGTTTTTTTATTCTTCTAATAACAGTATTTAATCGACCTCATTCTTTACAAGGGCAAAATGAACAGAAATCAAGTCTATGTATGGAGAGAAAACTGGCCTTGCATTTGGCGCTAGTCAGCCTTAGAGAATAGTGAAAGCCCTACTCCTTTTTGCACAATAGGGAAGTAGAGATTGGGAGAAAATGTCCTTTGAAACAGGATATTAGTTTGTTCTTTTTTGTTATTGTTTTTAGTTTGTTTTTTTAGAGTAGAGGCATTTGACAAGAAAAGCCTGATGTATATGGTTAGGGTTTGATATAAACGGTGAAAATTAAAAAGTGGCTAGAACCAGGGCGGTGGAGTATTGGTTCTAATATACTAGGACACAGACTGAAGCCAGGAATTAAGAGAATGCACGTGGTATTAACCTCATGTGTTAGTGTGTTTACACATATCAATGCTATAAAAGTTATGGTTAAAAAGGAGAAAGCTTTTTTTATCTCCCACGTGACATCACTAAAGAGTTTTATAATAAACTAGCGGAACCCGTCGCCCGGCGTTGCGTGGGAGAAAGTACTACCTATTGAATAAAAAGAAACCGCCTATTGTTCTTCTCCCCTTCCCCTCTACCGTGTTGGTGAATGTTTTAAATTTAAAAAAAAGAAAAGAAAATGGTTTAGAGCAGAATGGGATCGAACGCCGATACTGGCGATAATGAAACCTCCCTTCTTAACCATTGCGCCACAGTTACTACTTGAAAAATGCATGTGAAATTATGCTTGTTAACGTAAGCTTGTTTACTGGCAGCTTCTGGCAGCGAAAAGTAAAGTTCAACAATGACACGGTTTATGTCATTTATTTGGGAAGGGTTAAAAGTATATGATTTTGAAAATATAAATGTGTCGGGGTCTAACAGCATCTTGGTGGCTATTGAATTAAGTAGTAAGTCGATTTAATGAAGGAATTGTAGCCGCCATATTTGAAGAATAAATGTTGCAGGAACTGTGTTCGTTAATGTCATTCGCTTGATTCCAGAATGAATGTAAATGTGGAAATCATAGTTAGAAATAGGAAAAATGTAATCTAATATTCGCGGAATATCATGGGATTCAACGGGAGCAGTCATTATTTGTTTGCGTATTGTTTTATATTATGAAGTAAATTAATACCAGGCAAATAATAAATAAGGACGGACTGTTTTGTGAAAATTAAACTGTGTTTATTACTTCCCGGTGTCGATGAGTGTAGTCACAGTACACAATTGTTAGGGGGAAAAGTCTTTGCTACCACCTATATGGAGTTGGTTTTTCGGAGAGACGTTGATAGTGGGCCAAATGTAATATTGAGTGTTAGGTTGGAAAAAATAATAACTTTACTAAAACACGCTCGAGTGAATAAGTGTAGTATAGCGGTGAGTTTAGTAGCCTGTTTTGTATATTGTTAATTTCCTATACTTCGAGAAGGTACAGGGGATAAAACGTCTCTACTTTATATATTAGATGAAGATAACTTATAACTGACTAGTGCAAGGGAGACAACTTATAACATTACATGAGTAAAAGCATTACTTTATAAAAATCTTTACGATTTGATCATCTTAAGATGACCACTTCTTTTTCTTACTGACACAAAGATTTTGATTTGGGGGGGTGATTTTAATCATGTATTACTTTTTTTTTTTTTAAGTGTAATTTATTTTCTAGATTTCATTTATTAAAAATGTAAAACAAAAATAAATAACTTTGAATTTTCAGAGCTTTAAAAAAAAAAAAAATGTGTGTCTTCGTTAAAATCAAAACGCTTTAAATAAATATATTTAAGACATAACCGTGACCCGTTGGGTCACAATGACCAGCACTATTTATTCTACTTTGATTTCATTCGAAAATGAATAAACTGTGACGTCATATCTTTTAAGACATTCTTTTTGCATAACTAAAAAATGTCTCTTTACTTCTATAATCATTATTATTATTGTATATCATCATTTTTCGGTGAAAAAGTGGTTTCATGTGACATTGCAGGTCCTAAAACATCCTCAAAAGCTATGAATGGATATAGATGGTTAAATCTGATATAGTACTTTAATTTAGGACCATTTTCAGGCTGTGAAAGGGTTTTCATGAATGTAAAATAGCCAAAAACTGGTGACCTGCACCTTCTGAATTTTGCAAAATTTTCAAAATGTTTGATTGTTTAGTGTTATTTATGTATAAATGAACACAAAAAAATGCTACTCGCATGAATCTGAAATTTTCACCCATTACGTCCCACCCCTACTGTAAGTAACTTAATATTTGCATACATTTGCACACTTCTATTTCGTCTCTTTTACAACTCTGTATTGTCATGGAACACTTCTGGATACTTCCTTTTAAATACCATTCATGTCTTTAACCTTCTCATTATGTTTTGTCCCTGACAAACTGTAAATAAACATAAATGTTATGTTAACCAATTGTTTCCTTCTATCTTTCTTTTCCGACACTTATTGTATTTGTCGATACAATAACGATGCTTGCCATGCGCCCAGAGGGATGGCCAGTTAAAATGATAATGTGAATATAAAATATTCCAACTTTACAGCTTCATTGTATTTTATTAAATTTCTTTTTTACTTCCTTTGTATAAAGAGAATCTCTTCACACAAATCTACTTAGAGGGCCCCTCCTTTGTAAAAATGTCTGAATTAATTAATAGTTGCATAAATTGGAATCCATAGTTTTTCGTAAATAAATTTTTAAAACAAAAACATTCATTATTCTTACACGTTTTCTTGAAGTACATACGTAATTTAAAGCATTTTTAGCAATCCATAAAATCTAACATTGAATCGTCACTAAATAACAGAATAGAGAAAAAAAACTAGGTGTGTCTTAAAATATTTGTATACAGTATTTCTCGAACGCACCTCATTGCCCTTCAAGACACTTTCTTAGCCAGTTGTAGAACCTATGAAGGCTAATAACTGTTAAACAACGGTGTGCATCCTCCTTAACATCTTACCTTGTATTGGGTTCAGAGTAATCTCCCTTGGAAGTATTTAGTTTTAACAAAAGATGGTGCTTTGGCTAAGATCAAAGTGTAGTATCTGTTCCGATGGATACTGCACCCCATAGACTGGTATTGTCTTGGCCTTCGGGGCTTGATTTACGCCGGTTTATGGGTCTGTCCTGTGCAGTTCTAGGAGGTCCACCCTCCCAGGCTTCGCCTCCCCTCTTTGGGGAGGAGTAAGTTTATTGCTTACTGCCTGAGGCGCCCCTACCGGGGAATGCCGACGAGCCCGCCCAGGCAATTTTTAAACCCCACTTTCTCGACCTGACCTTGGGTCACATCTTACTTGTGGGAGTAAGATAAAAACTGGCCTTGTGCCTAACTCCTGGAGAGGAGTAAATCAATACTCTCATGCTACCACGTGCTTATAAATTCAGAACTGAAACTCTTATTGACGCAACCTTCAAACTGATCAGAAATTGGCCCAAGCCACCATTTTCTTTTGAAACTAATGCTCTTTGCCTGCTATGGCTATTTTTCTGATACAGTCAACAAACTCACACATGGTCAAGGAACTAAATGACTTGGATCAGATAGATACAAAATTTATGACTAAGTCAAAACTTGAAGTCTTAATGTAAACAAAAAAACATAAGCGCTATAATTCCCCTTACTGTGGGGGGGGGGGTTAATAGCATAGGGGTAAAATACCAGACTGCTGATCACAGTTTGAACGATCTGGTGATAGAGTTTCAAATTTTTGTGTGGAAATATTCACCATGTCTAGTCTAGTCACACACTTCAGATCCGTGATACTGTGGAAAAGCTGTCTGTGGATGACTAATATACAGTCTGACGATTCCCTATAGAGATGAAACGCAGACACCTCTGTGTAGCTTGTCATTAATATATTTTCATAACTTACTATATATATATATATATATATACACATACACGATAAAAAATAAAAAGTTAGGCACACTGAGAAGTCAAAACAACTGTCTATATATCTAGTGTGCCTATAATTACTGCCTTTAACCCCCATAGATTTCAAAATCAGAATCTGTATGTTAATATTATTGCTACTACCTACCAGCGTACCTATCTACATGCTGTAAACTGGTATCAATAAAAATACTGAATTACAGTGTGATGATGTATAGAAGTGAAACCTGGCCAGTGAGGGTTGAGGACATGTGTAGCATGGAGAGAAATGATATGAGAATGATACAATGGATACGAGCTTTAAAGACAAGCTTAGTTCTGATGACCTCAGAGGAAGATAAAATCTGTACAGTATAGGGAGATGTGTGCAGGACAGGAGACTTCGATGGTATGGTTATGTTGAAAGAATGGATGAGAGTTCTTAGGTAAGTAGGTGTAGAACAGTTAAGGTAGCAGGTTCAGTTCACAGGAAAGCATGGGAGGAAGTGATAAAAATTGACTTGAGAGAAAGAGGGATAAATAAAAACCTGGCCAAAGATAGGTTTATTTGGAAGTCAATTTCTTAAAGCCATTCAATACATGCCAACATTAAACCGATGATGACGACGAGTAAACTGTGCATTTTCAAGTGATAGTAAACACCTTTCTCGGGTAATAAGAATTTGAAAGTTTGACACACACATACCTTTGTGGTTCTGAACAATTAGCTTAACTAGTTTGTTTTTTGTAAAGGATTACCTCTTCAAAATAGACTAAAACCACCTGTTTGCTCAGAGGCCACATTTTACCGAGGATGGGGGGGGGGCCTAATTAAAAGAAACAAAAGATAAACGACAAAACACGAGCAAAGTTTTAGCGTAGATAAGAATAGAGTTTGGAAAAAAATCGTTTGCCTATATTTATGTTTTAAGCATTAAGATCTGAGTGAAAGGTGGTAAATTTCCTCTTGGCAGCCCATAATGACGGTCATTCACCCGACTCCCACATCAATACTGGATGTGACACAATGTCAGCTTAACATGGGAAGCCCAGCTCTCCCCCAAAACGCGGTACTCCAGACCAAGAATAAAAATAAACCAGTGGGACCCGTTGTCATTCTCTAGAGAGCCACTTTAGAGGGAAAAGCTATAAATCAATCCTTTCTCCTAAAAAGAGGGGTAATGTCTTTACCTCCAAAGGAGGAGAGGGTAATGCATGGGAGGATGACCTCCTGAGATTGAACAGGCAAATAATCACATAATCCAGCCCGAAGCCCATGGATAAGTGAGGGTTATTTTCCTGACTTATCACCAAGCCACAAGGTCGATTACCCCCCCCCCCTCCCCCATCTAAAAAAAAGGATGTACTTTGGACGAGTACAGCAATCGCTCTTTCTGGTCCTCACTATAAAAATATTTTTCCGTACAAGTTTTTCACACCTATATGACATGGCGATGCTACAGCAGATGGTATAAAAATTTAACATTTAACAAAGCGAAACTTAATCAGTTTACTTCCTGCCGAATATTAATACTTAAGTATCACAATATATTCTGATGATTTAAAAGTGTCTTCGTCCAAATTGGGTTAACATTTTAGCATTACTCAAAGTCATCATTACATCTTGCATAGATCACACAAAAGAAACCATTGAATTGCAATTCTATCAACTGTAAAGATACTTAGGAATCAATTTTTCCAAATGAAGAAATCGTTGTCCATATCTATCATTCACTTACAGTGACCTAGAAGTGAAAAGACTTTTTACAAAGTTGGAAAAAAAAAAAAAATGAATGCGCTAATTGGAGTTGTTATGTGTACAATTTTTGCCTCAGTTTGTACAGTGGCAGATATGTGGTCATGACAGGCCTAGTACTTTCAGGAAACTCACGTCATTCAAGAAAAACAATGCAAGTTTCATTATACAGGGTGGGCAAAAATAAGGGTCCTATTTTAAAAAATTCATAACTTTTTTATTTATTGATTTAAAAAAAATTTTTTTTTTAGAACAAGTAAAGGACCCCTTCCGAAGCAAGCATGAGCCGTATTAGCCCTAAGGAACATACCCTCATTTAGAAAACATTATTTTTGCTTAAAAAACTCAAAACAGTGTAAAAAAACAATACTTTAGTTTTTGTAAGTTTTAAGAAGTGTTTTTCGGCTAAAATTTGTTTTGTTTATTTCAAAAAATCTCTGAAGGGTCAGTCTACACACACATAAAGTTTGGTGAGTTTAACTTTTATTTTGTGGAAGTTATTCAAATTCAAGTTATTCAAATTTAAAGATAGGACCCTTATTTTGGCCCACCCTGTACCATGGCAAAAGATCTTTTGATTTTTTTAAATCGAAAAGGATCAAGAATGAAGAAAGAAGCACCAATGTAACGAGCCAGACTCAATAACTTAATATTAAGGAACATAGAATATGGACTTTTAGACGAGATTCACATTCCTGCTATCAGAAACAAGTTCCTTCATGTTAAATCTAGAAATTGTTGCTCATAAGTTTTATCGGTCGTTTCTTTTTTTCTCTTAAAGTGTTTTTATGAAGCTCAAAGGCAAACATACCTACGATTTGAATGTGTTAATTGATATTTTTATGATTTTAAGACCAAAGTTGTATTTTGAAAGGACATCCTAGAATGCGTGACAGACCGCCGGATAATCTGATTGACACTGAATAGACATACATCATCTAGTTATAATCCTTTGATTTCTAAAACTGTTTTTTTTTTTAAATTAACACGTTTTTTTAAGATGTGTTTATTCAATCTGTACATTTAAAAATGTTATTTTAAACCTAATACTATCGTTTTATTTAAATAACATCACAACTCTTGAGTCAATCAAACCCAAATGGTAACCACGCATTCAACTCTTACAACAATTAACACACTAATCTTCATAAAGTCCGACCATTTTTTTTAAATACAATTTATTGAAAGAAAAAGGCTTAAGTGTTACAGTTGCAAAGACAGAAAAAAAAAAAAATTTTTAGATTTAAAAAGGGGGGGGGGGCAATTTTAAATTCAACATCTCCATTAATCAAACTATCGTCTTTTTCTTCTAATTGGGTCAACAAGAGCAAATATCAAACTTTGATTCTGATAAAATGAAAACGATTATCACGTTAGATAAAAAGAGGTCGACCGAAAGAGAACAATGGTTTGGAATATCACTGTACAGCTATTGTTCATTCGTCTTGATTTCACTAAAGATATTTTAACTTTATAAACAGAACGGGCATCATATCTGACACAGCAGTTGCTGAGAAATTATCAGGAATCATCAATAAAGTTGCATTATCTTCAAAAAAACAATAGATACGATTATATATCGCAGTGAACTGGCCACGGTGTCAGCTAGCCCAATGACAAATGGAGCCCCAAGATAAAGTGGGGGCTCCATATATCGAATAAAAATCTAATAAAGAAACAAACATGACATTTTTTTAGTCAGACTGCAGTATCTGTTCTGTCCTCAGTCGAAGGAGGAAAGGTTCTTCTAGATCGAGACAATTTTTTTTTTTGCCCCCAAATCCAGAGTGCCCCTCTTTGGGAAGAGAGATTTTCCCTACATTAAACCAAACTTGTATCACACCCATCCCTCGTGGGGAGATGATAAATAGGAACCGTTTTAGTATTAATAAGAAAAAGAACTGAACACAAATAAGCAGTGCATGAAATAAAACCGGGGTGAAAGTGGTTTGATGTGAACAGGGGGCTCAGGCTCAGGCCTAGATTGGGCATAATTTTCCCACAAAAATTTTAATTGTACTCTTTTCTTCTATATGTATTTATTTGAAAATGTTATTTATTCGTTATGCAAATTAATGATAGCAATGTATTTGCGGTTGAGCACTCTTCATTTCCTGGCACCCAATATATTTAAAACCAAGCCACTATAGTATACATAGTGGATATAATCTACCATGAGGCTGAAAGGATAACATTGGATATTTCCCAATACAAGATTCAAGAACACTACCGGATATCACTTCTCTCATGATAGGTCATGTTATACTCTATTGAATACAATTTAGTATGCAACTGCATTAAGTTTAAAATAAAGCAAAAATAAAATGCTTATAATCTGATAATTGACTGAAAGACTTTTAAAAGATGTTGTAGTTTGAGTAAAATGTAATAGAATTTTCAATCAGAAGTTTAATTGAAAAAACTGATATATTTAAAGGACTGAATCTCATCCACTAACACCTTACAAGAACTTAAAGAACGTAAAATTGCTGAATTTGTGTGCGTTCGTGAGAGGGGTACACAAACAGCAGGCACCATAAACCGGCACAGGGTTACACCCCCTAAACCTAATGCGGCACAGAGCGGGCACCCTAACCCCTAACATGGTACAGAGTGGGCACTCTAAACCCTAACGTGGCACAGGGCAGGCACGCTAAACCCTAACGTGGCACAGGGCAGGCACGCTAAACCCTAACGTGGCACAGGGCAGGCACGCTAAACCCTAACGTGGCACAGGGCAGGCACGCTAAACCCTAACGTGGCACAGGGCAGGCATGCTAAACGCTAACCTAACAGAAAATGGGACTAACTGAACACACCAGCAAATGTAACGCAACGTGAGTGAGTATGAGTTATTGAGAGTGAGAGTGAGAGTGAGAGCGTTCCAGGAAATGACAAAAAATTCCTCCCGAAAACGTGTGGCTCATTTTTTATTTAGAGAAAGACCCCTCTGGATAATATACCAGAATTATTTACTGCATAAATGAGATAATAAAGACTTGCTGGACAGGTTGATGGGGGTAGAAGAGAGAAGAATAAACATAAGAAAAGGGAAAAAAACTAACACAGACGTTTAATTGCATTTTGTTTTCCGTTTTTAGCTTTCATTGTTCGCCCTGCAACTCTCCAACTCTATTACATAGCACCTGACAACAGGGAAGTGTTGAAAGGTTTGCACAACACAAATGCTTGTCATTTCTATTGGCATCGACCCATCCCCAACCCCTTCTCCAAACAAGTGGTCACCTAGAAAAAAAGACACTTAATGGTGTGGTGGGAGTGTGAAAGAGAAAGGAAGAGGGGGAGACTGTTTACAAGAAGAAGCCAGCTGAAGCACAATTTGGCAGGGATGGAGGGAGCAAGGTAAGGTAAAAAGAAACAGGTTAGACAAACATATGAATAATAATAATAATAATAATCTGAAATCGATCTGTCATCGTCAGCGAATGTCTGGTTGACACAGATCACAACAAACAGCCTAGGAGCGTTGTATTCATTGTAGCTGCAGATTGGAAGTCGGCCCTCCCTTTGACCAGATCCAAGTTATCACTCCTGATCCATTACTAGCTAACAAGAGAATGCACTTTCCTATTTCCGAAAATAAAAAGGAACAAATTCCCCATGTGCGAATTTAGAAAACCAATTCATTATCTTTTTGGCTTGAATGCCCAAGTCTGATGGGCTGCCAATCTTGGCAGGCCTTTCACTAACCCAGGTCGAAGTTGTTTTAGACTCCCTTGCTTCTGGTTGCAGGATCAGGCTCCCAGAACATCAGCAACAAAGTCATATTTACTTATACATCATTCATTGCATATCTCTTTTTGTTTACCCTGGCAAGACGTATAGTTTGATTGTGTTGAAACGATTAATATAGCCGATAAGTGTGTGTGTATATATATATATATATATATATATATGTAAATCCAATGATTTCTTATTACCCTCTTTTATTTATTTTTTTTAGTAATAATTCCCAATTGAGGGCACTCATGGATAAGAGTTAAAGAGATCATAGAGTTGGACGATGATCGCCACCACAAAAGGATTAGAAACAATGGGTGGGATGAGAAGAAGATTACTTCAGAGGAATTGATTATCCAAGACAACGGCTCAACAAGTATTTGTTTACATTAGACTTGAAGACGACCATGCTGTAGTCGGTTGGGAAGCAGACTCGTGGTATCTTTTTCTACAGAAGAGATGTTCTAGGAAAGAAACTTTGTTCGTGGAAGTTCCGTTTGATTTTTGGTAGAGAGAGAGAGAAAGGAAAGTTCTTTGCTGTGGTTGTAGCTAGCAAGTTCTTGCTGTGAATGTTTTAATGGAGGAGGGGGGTGAGATCGGTCGAGCACCTACCATGAACATAACAATACAGTAGAGAGAAGCTATCAATACCTCTTCTGTGAGAAAGAGGCTGCAGAGACAAGAAGAGATCATTCCCCACTGGATTGCGAAGTCAATTTTGTACTGTCAAGACAAGAAAGAGTGCTCCAAATGGCACCTCCCCAAATATGACAGCAGTATTCCATCTTCGGATGTACCTGGCTCTTATACAGATAGAGGATCACGTCAGGAGTGGGGTACTTTCTGGAGCGGTAGAGAGATCCGACCATTTTTCCAGCAACGTCAGCAACAGATTTGATGTAAGTCTTCCATTTGAGGTCTTCATTTCATCATGTATTATACACGATAGCACAACATACAAAATGGCAACCACCTATGTGGAAAGAAACCGAACCACGTGGTCGCTACAAAAACGTAGAAATAGAATAGCAAATATTCCAATCCTTCAGTATCAATAGTTACAAAGTAATATTATTGTTTTGAATTTGGTATTTCACGGTGGTTATTTTATTCCTTGCACAGTTGGTATCTGGTGAATATGAGATGATACCTGTTGCTTTACTCTTCTATCGAAGATTTAAGAAGTGTAACCTATGTACCTGGAATCACAGCGGCACAGAAATTGACATATTAACCCAGTTACACCCCCCCCCCCCCCGACCCAAGTTTTTTTCTCTATTTTTACTTGAGGTGTAACAAGATTAAATGTCGGGTGTGTAAAAATATCATCATCATCATCATGTTCAGTTTAACATCTGTTTTACATGCTGCCATGTGTTGGACGGCTTTTAGAAATTGACTTCCAAACTAACCTATCTCTGGTCAGGTCTTTGTTTATCCCTCTTTCTCTCAAGTCTATTTTTATCATTTCCTCTCATGTTTTCCTGTGAACTGAACTTGCTACCTCAATTGTTCTACATCTACCAATCCAAGAATTCTCATCCATTCTTTTAATGTAACCATACCATCAAAGTATTTTGTTCTGCACGAATCGCCTTATACTGTCTAGCTTTAATCTTCCTCTGAGGTCATCAGATCTAAGCCTGCCTGTAATACTCACATTGCACATCCATCGTATCATTCTCATATTATTTTTCTTTCTTTTAGCTAAAAAAAGTGTTTTTGAAAAACCCTATAATTTCTTGAAGAAAAAATTGTTTTGTCTGAAATAAATTTGATGGGTTGGAATTCTCTTTCAGAATTTTCTGAGCAATGAGAATGAAGTGTTCGCAGCTAAAAAGATATCTGCTGACTGACTGGAAACATTGCCTCTAGTAGACCCTAACAAATGTTAGATTTCTCATCCTTATAGGTATTACCTTTTTTTTTTTTAAACGCATTTTTAAGTTCCGTAAATCAAATTTTTTTTCTATTCATCAGGATGGTCCTGTTTTGCTTCATATCAAAATCAACTATTTGGGTAAATGTTGTCTCAAATTAGAAAAACAACAACTAAAATTACTCTTTGTGACTAACACAACATCTCAGTTTAATTGAAAAAACACATTTTTTTGAAGAATTATGACCAAAATTTACCCCTAAATTTACACTAAAATTGTCTTTGAATATCTGGAGAATGGCTAAGACCCATATGAAAATTTACCATTTTTTAATAATTCTAGTTGAGCTCTGTATTACTTCAGACTACTGTTCTCATCTTGGATGTTATTCTGACAATGTTTCACCCGATGCAACCTCCAACATTCTTCAGATACATCTTATCGAACTCTGCAATCTGTATGGAATTTCCAACGGAACCTGAAGAAGGCCAGATATTATATCGACTGAAATGTTGTGAGAATAACATCCAAGATGAGAAGAGTAGTCCGAATAATCCAAATACAAGTTATCAATCCTCATCTAAAAAATTCCAAAACATAATATCAGGTTGAGCTGTATTTGATTCATTAAAATTCATGAAATGACTCTTAGCCAATTTTTCATAAGTACAAAATCAAAATGACTGCACCATACGTTCCCCATTCAAGGATGTTCAATCTCCCTAGGAAGTGATATATGCGTCTTGTTAAAGACATCTTCATTGATTAAATCTTCATTCAGTTTTTTATATAAAGCATGTATAGAGTTATAGTCATTATGATTATGCAACAATGAAATATCTCGCATCGATTCTGAATAATATCTTGCCTTGCTTTCAATCTCTGAATACTTCAGAAATTCTAATCATTGAATTCTTATCTGTCTATCAAATTGTGTGAGATATGTTTTTAGTTATTTCTGACTGAATTATGTATTAATGATTAGTTAGTTGGAGTTAAAATTTTCTAAGATCAATTGCAATTTAAAATATGATTTTTCATATAGGGAACCATCATTATGATCCTACAAAATCTCCCAGAAATTTGGAGTTTTACATAAAATGAAAGACCATTCTATCATTTCCACATGGAAAGGTACTATTAAATTTAGTAGTCAGTACTCAACTGTCTGACTAGTTGAGCTACAAACAAGTAAACTCAAAAGAACATTAGAAAGCCGGTTTATAAGAAGACTGGAATGTTCCATTATGCTGAGATAGGCAAGTCCATTCTTTGAGTTCTTATTGGCTGCTAGTTCATGAGTGGATAATCAACTACGAAAATTCTTGCTTAAATTAAACATTATTTAAATATCAACTATTTGAGCACTTTATGCCGGCAAGTGTCATTTTGATTTTACAAATAAAATTTAGTTTCTCGTTTTTCTCATTCAAGATTTGCTTTCGATAAAACTATTTTCAATGTTTCCCGATCTGGGCCCAGTGTGATAGGGAAACAGGAACACCGTTATGAAACCGATCTCTTATTCCCGCCATCCCCCAAAAAAATCTCAAGCTTATTCATCACCTATCACTAGTGACTTCCTCTATGCGCCATAATATCCTTCCATATTGTCCTAATTGTAAATTTTAAAATTCTAATGGAAGTTTCCACTTCCTTATGTGGAAATTTCCGACTTTAATCTCACTTTTACACACCCATGTCTAAATACTGCTACAGTGCTATACAAGCCTAAACAATTTGCCTTTTTTAAAACTCGGTTAGGTCACGCATTTTTATCCTAATTTTAATAAAATCGAAAAAAGAAATACGGATATAAAGTCAAGAAAATAAAAAATAAACGATCTATCAAATTGTATCGATGTTTAGTAGTTCATGTTTCGACATGTTAGAACATGTTGAATTATTGACAGATGTAATATACTTACATTTCCGGTTAGGTTAAAGTATACTACAAGCTATCTCTCAAGAAAGAAAGTTAAAAATTATTTAACTTGTGATCATTTTGGAGCTCTTTGAAAATGGAAGATTCTAAGACCCATTTTAGGCACTTGGCGCTTTTCTATTTCCATAAAGGCAAAAATGCCTCGCAAAAAACAAAAAAGATACGTGCAGTGTACGCAAGTGGTTTGCAAAATTTAGATCTGAAGATTTTCACCTTAATGATGAAGAACACTCAGACAGACAGACAGACAACGCTCTATAGATGAGGACCAAATGAAGACATTTATTGAGAATAACCCACATTACACAACACGAGAACTAGCAGAAAGGTTTAACCTATCAAAATCCACCATTCATGAGCATTGAGTAAAAATGGGTACACAAATTGTACTGTCTCTGGGATGCGTATACATTTCCTGGAGACGTGTGCAAACCTCGGACAGTCAGATAAACTTCTTTCAACAATCAAAACTCTGAGACATGGTTTATTTAACGTGAAAAACGTAAAATTGAAAAAAAGAGAGAGAAAAAAAACAGTTTCACAAGGACATAAATAAAAAAAATGTAGCAGAGACGAGGAGTTTAATAATATTGTAGAATAGAAGATATTGAACGTGGAAATAATGTTAGAAAGGGAAAAATACAAATTAAGTCAGGTGAAAGCCGAGTTACGAGAGAGATTAAATGGAGGCTCACACGTGGGGAAAAGGTAAACAAAGTTTGCTAAATATAAAAAAATAGTACTTGAAAACAATACTAAAAAAATAGTACTTGAAAATAATACTAAAAAAATAGTACTTGAAAACAATACTAATACAATTTAATTCTATTCTTAGAAGAAAGGCAATATTTCTTACCGGCGGTGGTGCTCAAAACGTCAGAATATTAAGATTGAAAACAGCGAGAAGAATACAAATAATACAAATTATCCATCCTCATCTAAAAAATTCCGAAAAATAATATCAATAGTAAAAAAACCTTCAATTCTTTTCCATGAAACCACCGCAATTCTGGGAAAATGGAATTTTCAAGTTGACGGAAAAATGAGGAAAAGGTGTACAACAAAATGGTTCATATTTGGTTGATTAAATATTTAATGACATTTTTTTTTTATAGCATATTTTTTTTTTTTTTTTACTTTTCATTTGCTTTAAAATTTGGCAACATGATATTAAAGATATAAATTCCCATAATGAAATTTATATCAATTAATTTTGATATAATTGGCCATTGAAATAATTTGTACAGTTCCAATTATTTTATGCAATTCATATACTCTCGGTGGCCTATACTAGTCTTTTTCACTCTTTCCTTCTCGTACCGTTTCTCTCTTCAATTCTCCTTTACTGGTTTGAATCAGACTTTTGTTCTTACTTACGGAAGGCCCTAATGGCCTATAATCTTGTAAATTTCTCTCGCTCTCCGGAACACTTGTTCAGTCTAATAATAAGAAAACAGCAGTGATAATGCCATATTTGTATACTCTGTCTCATTCTGGTATTTTTTACTCATTCCTTTTCATACTTTCTCTCTTCATTCTTTCTTCTGCTGGCTTCAACACAATACCTTTTGTTTTTTTCTATTTTATATTATATGCCTATACCCTGATTGTCATTGCTGGCTTGGTATTATTAGACTGGGCTAGTTTTTAGGAGAGATGGAGAAAAATTATGCTATTTGGTTCGTCCATAACTAAAAGTCTGATGTTTATAAATCCGTGTCGGTAAAATGGTAGTGAGGTGTTGTTGATTGGTTGATGATATGTAACCGAGCAACGAATCGAATCGTTGATGTAACAATCAGCCAACAAGAATGAGACATGAATAATAACAAAATGGTTCCCTCGTTCTACCGTTTTGTAAAGAGCCTTCTAGAAGAGTTTGGGTTAGGGTTCATTGTTGGTAGAAAAGCTATTATAACATGCAGAGAGGGTGCTATAGAAAGAGAGGAGGAGGGGGCATAGAAAGAGAGGCACAGATAGAGAGAGACAGAAAGACAGACAAACAGAGACAAAGAAGAAAAATAGACAGAAAGACATTAAACAGAGAGAGAGAGAGAGAGGGAGAGAGAGAGAGAGGGAGAGAGAGAGAGAGGGAGAGAGAGAGAGAGGGAGAGAGAGAGAGAGGGAGAGAGAGAGAGAGAGGGAGGGAGAGAGAGGGGGAGGGAGAGAGAGGGAGGGAGGGAGAGGGAGAGAGGGAGAGAGAAAAGACATAAACAAATCCCATCTAAATGGATCCAATTTTATTGATAACAGATTAAAAAAATTTCCAACTTCACAGTAAGACATATTTTCCTTCCTTTTTATGTCATCCACATTGTGTGTGCTTTCGAGATAAATACGAAGCTGAATTGTTTGAATTGAATATAAATTTTGAAGTCAAAGTTATCAAATTTTTTCGTTTCATGGGAAACCTGTGCATATATATATATATATATATATATACATACACTGGATAAGAAAAATAAAAAAACCCTGAAAGCTTTGTTAAACCCCAAATGATTTTGAGCTGTCATTTTTAATAACTTTTCAACCATGGTTATTAAGGAGATGACTGCAACTATAAGAGAGAATGATACTGATAGACGTCACTATTCACTGAGCAACAAAATATGGGTCAACAAAACCAGATCTCAGCTGTTTTGAACTACAAGAGACCGGCCAGAGATATTTTGTTAGAAGTGGTTCAATACAGCGATTCAAAAAAGATAAAATTATATTGTCTAACAGGAATCTATTTTTTTTTTACACAAACTTGAGTTATGTAAAAAAAACAAAAAGAAAACAGTTTTATTTATGTTTACAAAGAATTAAGTTTTTCTGCTTATTTTTTTCGACGTTTTTGGGGCGTAGCCATTGCCCACGAATGGAATCTGTTGTCGATTTGTCATTCAGAATCAATTTAATTAATTAGTACATTTTGCTAATAGTTAATATAATTCAATTTCTTTTTCTTGCCAGCTATTTTCTCTCAATGCTGACAGCTCTATTTAATATTTTAGTCAGAAGCTTGTATAAGCTTGCATTCAAATCTATACAGATATGTGGGATAAGAATATACTTGACGATCAGATTTACAATGAAAATGATTAAAGTGTTAAGATGAACTCCTTTTAATTATTTATTATGTATATATGTGTGTGTATTTATGAAGGCTAATAGCAATGCAGAAAAGTGGAATGGTGAAAGAGAGGTTGAACAATAACAAAGAATCCCAGACAATATTTGATGTATTAATCTTCATAATTATCTACTTATTTTTGATAAATATTTCACATATCAGAAAATACTTACTGTTAATATTAATAAAATCCAGAATGGTGGAAAATCTTGATATTTCAGGAGAAAAACTCCTTTTCAAAACAGAACAAAAGTTTGATTTGTGTATAAAGGAAAGAAGCATCGAAGTTGGTTTCTTTTTTTTGTTCTTCCTTCATACAATACATTAAATTTAAATTTTATATTACTACCCAAAAGTGTGCTCCCCCCCATTTATTTACTTATAACAAGTGTTCCAAGACTTAAATGGAGGTCAGGAAAGTTTATTAGTTTGTGGGATGAATATGGAGGGAGTGATGTGAATTAGGGCAACAAACTTAATTTTTTTTATGGAAATAGCTCCAGACAAAGAATGAAGCCACTTGATGTAAAGAGCTAAAAAAAAAAGAATTTTTTAAAATAAAAATAAAAAAAATTACCACTTCAAGGTCAAAAACTAGCCAACAACAAGTGTTAGAAAAATAGATTTTGGCTCAGAAAACAGCAATTCTTCCCCTTTGTCAGAAACATCACTCATTGAATGTGAAGACTAAAGACAAAATAAATGAAGCGAGAGTTATAAGGCTGCCGAAAGTAAACCCAAGGTTCACTTTCCACTCTCCTTATGGGTAATAAAAAACGTTTCTGTGTAGCTTACTTTCCATAAGTATATTTTTATAGTTTTACTAGACCCTCTAAATCTGGACAGTCATGGGTCGTCAATGTTCAGTTTTGAAGGATGATGCCATCATCTTTTTTTTTTTTACTTCTGCATTTCTGACGTCGTTAGCCTTTTAGCCAAGATCAAAGTGCAGTATCTGTTTCGATGGATACGACATTGTCCTCTGCAGTTCTAGGAGGTCCAAGCTTTGCCTTCTCACCCTTTGAGAAGGGGTTAGTTTATTGCTACTCGCCTGAGACGCCTCTACTGGGGAATGCCCAGGCATTTTTTGTAGGCCAGAGTGCTCACCTTCTCGGGCGCTGGCTTTTCAAATCCCACTTTCCAGACCTCGTGTCACATCTTACCGGTGTGGGAGATAGATAAATACCAGAATCTTCTCCAGGGTTTTTCTGCTGGTATTAGTGGATGACATCATCCAGTGTAGATGGGAACAAACAAGATACAGAGTTCTTGTAATATATAGATTCTCGTAGATAAATGTTTGTACAATAAGTTTTTTAAAATACTTAATTATATTAAATCTAGCATTTTTTTCTGTTCATATAAATTTTTTTTCTTTAAAAACTAAGTAAAAAAGCATAAGACTTTTGTTATTTTTTCTTTTTTATTCAATGGCTTTGCGAAATATACTGAAAGACGACAGTTGCAGAGGAGAGACTTCATCGATAATATTTCTGTGAGTCCATCGAGGATTGTCAGACATACAGCATATTACGCATGACCACGCACACATTTCACAACAGTTAATTATACTTCAATGTTGTGCGTAAACGTTTCTATAGCAATGACTAGCGACAAGATTCTAAATATTATCAAAAGAAAAATGTCGATTCAAACGAATTGAATAAAAATTCTTGAGCTGAATAAAATTATAGAAAGAAAGAAGTAAATTGTCACAAAATCCATTTTGAACAGCAAAATGTCTGGTGAATCGAAATTTATCAAATCTGTTCTTACGAAGAATGGATATCTGGAAGATGTTTTTCGTCACTTGTTTCAAAAAGAAAATTAAGTTTATTAGACACTAGTGGATTTATCCAGTGTTGGCTGGGTATCAAATGTGTTGGACATCTATCATACTAAATGCGAGTTGATCAATGTTTGTTTCCCTAAGGACTTTTTCCTATATACTACTTTAATAACACAAAATACATGCTAAAATATACCTTAGTTCTGGGATTGAGTTATGTTTGAAAGAAATTTTGATTTAATTGTTTTACTTAATTGTAATTTGTAATTAACTGAACAAGTTATCCATCTCTTTCTAGCTATCTACGTATTTCTCTCACCTCTTCTCACTATGTTGATTCAACGACTCTAATATTTCTCAATATCTCTGAGCATTTAGAGAAAGAGTGATTCTTTTTTTAAGTGTAGTCATTTAATTTACATATGTGTGTCTACACACCACAAGCAAATGTACATTACATGGGAAAATAATAAGTCTCTTTACTTCCATATAATAATAATAATAATAGAAGTAAAGAGATGTATTATTTTTAGTTATGCAAGAAGAATGTGTGAACAGATGTGAAAGTTTATGATTACAACTTAGGGAAGGTGTGCAAAATTATTAAAAACGAAAATTTCCACGTGCAGTTAAAATTAAAAAAAAGAATGTTTCATTAGAGAGTAAGTTAGGGGTTAGGCTGATATGTACTGGAAGTTATGTCATGGAAGAAAGCTAACTACTTACAACGTGTCAACAAGAGACTTGGCTGGTTTCTGTCAACAAGAAGATTATGGGTCAACTGATGGGGATCGAAAAACTCCCCACGCAATGTGACAGTATGAATCCCCTAATTCCGCGCATTCATGGGTTCAAAAAGTACAACTACTCTTCTTATAACAGTTCGTTTACAAAAGTAAAACATATCGTAAAAAAAAAAAAATCATTTCCAGAATTAAATGACTGTAAAAAGATGCATGCTGATGATTTGTCTGAAAGAGATGCTGGATGCTTATGATATAGTACTTGCCTGTGAAACAATGGACAGTCTACTTGTTAAGTTAAAGATTTCGAGGAATGCCATGGAAAGTAAAGGTCTGAGAGTGAATGTTACCAATGCCCAAAGTGATGATCAGTAGTTGTAGTGTTGGAAATCTCCCGAAAAGAGGAAATTTCCCCTCCTCAGTTTGTGGAAAGAGAATCAGGTGTAACTTAATTTTTTGTGGTACTTGTAAGCATTGGGTAGACAAGAAGCACAATGGACTGACTTATAGGTTGAGAGAGGATAACCAATTTGTGTGCAAGAAGTGTAAGACAATGGAGATGGATGATAACTCAGATGTGGACATGGTATATTTAGATGGCGAAGTTATCGAGAAGTTTTGTTACCTTAGTGTTACCATTGGAGCACAGGGTGGAGCAGGTGTTAGTGTGATTGCAAGAGTTAGGAGTGAATGGAGTAAGTTCAGGGAACTTCTGCCATTACTAACCAGCAGAGTGTTAACACTATTGACCAAAGGAAGAGTGTATCAGGCATGTGTACGCAGTATGATGATGTATGGAAGTGAAACCTGGCCAGTGAGGGTTGAGGGCATGCGTTACATGGAGAGAAATAATTGAAAATGATACAATGGATGTGTAATGTGAGTCTTAAAGACAGGCTTAGTTCTGATGACCTCAGAGGAAGATTAAATCTGGACATTATAGGGAGATGTGTGCAGAGGAGTAGACTTTGATGGTATTACTACGTTGAGAGAATGGATGAGAGTTCTTGAGTTAGTAGATGTAGAACAGTTGAGGTAACAAGTTTAGTTTACAGGGGAAGGCCAAAGAAAACATAGGAGGAAGTGATAAAAATGGACCTGAGGGAAAGAGAGATAAATAAAGACATAGCCAGACTTTGGAAGTCAATTTCTTAAAGTCGTCCGACGCATGCCAGCATGTAAAACTGACATTAAACCAGATATGATCATAAGGGTTGATATGCCGTTAATCAAAATCTTTATTATACACTTGTTGTACCTACTTTTTGTCCTACCTTTTCTTTCTTTCAACTATTAAATAATTAAAATGGCTGACTTGCTTACAAATAAACCAAAATGCATTATGGCTTATTTAATTTCATAATTATATATTTTTTTTAATTAGAATTTTTCAATTTATTTTTGGAACTTAACACTGCATTTTTATTTCAATAAATAATCAATTAATAGTAAATAAAAAATAATAATGTGTAAGTCACGTAAAGGCGAGAAACACAGACAATGAGAAGTGGCCATACAATCTTATTAATATAGAGATTATGAAACAAGTTTTTCTTAATTATATTGAATTAGTTTTTTATGAAATATTAATTGAATATGTATTAAAATAGTGTAAAAGGAAATGAAAATTTTAAAATCCTATTTAAAATCAAAATAACTACAATGCATTTCATGAGATGTAAGCAAGACATTTTTTTTTCAGTTATTAAAATTAAAAATAGTCAAAATTAACCGACATTTTTTGTTTTTATTTAATGTTTACATTAATTATTTTATTCTTAATTCATGCATAAAAAAAAAAAATTAAATTCTTGATATCTTTAAAAAGATTTTTTTTAACAACACTGCATTTTGTGGTATTTATAAAAGCAAAACACAAATTTCAATGTTTCCATCCAGGCAACGCCGGGTAAATGCAGTTAATAACGAATAACAAATAAATTTGTTAAAAATAGTTGGAAAAAAAAAAAAAAAAAATAGCTTACAAAAATGAACTACAAATTAACCACTTCAAAATGGAAGTAAAAAAAAAAAATAACGCCTCCAGCCACAAATACATAAATAAGGCACACACACATAGGAGCAAATCACGTGGTCAAGAAACAAAAAAAACTATTAGTCACCATGCCTGCTGACCAAATATCTACAAATTTAGATCTACATGAGTTTTATTATAAATATTGATAACTCTCCCCTATAAACATAGCAACAAGTATTATATCAATTCATGGGTCGAGCACTGTGGTAAGTGAAACCCTCAGATACCACTAGCGATAATACAAGGTTCTACGTAAAAACACACTCTTCAATGTTTAAAAGTGTTTATATAAAACATTACAATTTTGCTTACTCGTGGTTTGTGCTTGCTGGCTGAATGATTAGAATTGCTGAGTATCAATAAACCGGTAAAGTCTTAATCCCGACTTGAGGTACCTGTCTGACTACATTGAAGAGGTGTGATACAGCGAAACAGTGTCTTTTGATGACTATATACACACACACATAGATGTTGGGAAAATAATGGAAACACCTTGCATCATAATCTTGAAATATCTATAAAACAATCAAAAACTTGTTTACTTTTATTGTTTTTATTATTAGTGTTGCTTAATGTTTTTTGCTAAAATTGGTGTTTCTTTTCAGATATCATCAAAAAAAAGTAATTACAATTCATTAAAATGCTTAATCATTGAACTATTGTTTGTTTTAGTTTTCCTGATCCAAATTTAAAATTTTTTTTTTTTTTTTTTTTTTAATAAGTTCTATACCTGAAAATTTTAAATGAATAAAAAAAACTAAATAATCTACTTAAAGACGAGACAAGATAGAAAAGAAAAAAAATTGAATACTCACGCTTTGTTTTTGCTATCATTTTTCAGTTGCTCTGAAAATGAAAAAAAATAAAAATAATTCAATCTTATTGAAAAAGATTATTGAAATCAGTTTGTGTTTTGTCTTTTAAAGAAAATAGAAAAATTAAAATTAAAATTTAAAAAAAGCTAAAATAAACCCATATATATATATATATATATATATATATATATATATATATATATACAAGCAGGGGTGTAGAAATACCTGGTATAATACCCAGGCGCAATGCTACCCCACTCGGTGAGATAGACCCATAGATTTTGTTAGATCATCCATCTAGGAGACAGAAACTCTGATATAAAACCTGCACTCTATATCGTCGTTCAGTCATCTTGTCTCAGCTTGTCACCAAAACCAGACTTTGTAGGAGAGTGTGTTGTGCGTGTCGTACAAGCACACAGCATGGCCATCTACATGTACAGATATCCCTACATAAGATCAAATGGTAGGAGCCAACTAAACAAGTATCAAATAGTGTATATGGCTATGTACAAACAGAAACCAGTAGCCTTGTAATGCCATATCTGTAGAAATACTTGTAAAAATACGGTGGATCTGCTGAGTCATCCACATACCCACAAGCAAACATTGTAATCTTGTAAGGATGGCCTTCTTCTGTACAGTGCATCATGAAGACCAAGTTCCATCAACTGACGGTCTTTGCGTGTGTTTCCAGCGAAGACTACCCCATGTTGCCCTACATCTTCGAAAAAAAAAATTCAGACTTAATTCAGATGGCGATATTAAGTTGCTGTCTATTGTTGTCAAGTGTTGGGTGGAGGGGGTGGCTGTGGAATTTGAACTCAGTTCCATGTCGTACCTTGAGGAAAATCCACAAGTTGCTGCCTGAGAACTTTCACAGTTCACCAGTCATAACATCCGACCCCACAACTTGCCTGGTTGTAATCACATGGACTATTGTGTGGGACGCAGCCAAACAACATTTTTATGTTTGGCTCACGACAAATGAAACGGACCGTAAAAAATATATCTCACAGAAATGTTATGGTTTTTGGAAATGTGAAAAAATAAAAATAAAAATAAAAACATGGTTATTGGAATATAAAATAAACCTGACTTATATATGCTCTGTTGTTACTAATTGACAATCATCGTCCCAACATCCGACCCCACAACTTGCCTGGTTGTAACCACATGAACTATTGTGTGGGGCGCAGTTGAGAAAGGCACCACCTGCAACACCAAGGAGAGCTGATTGCCAGGATTAAACAGGTCTTCAGGTGTCTCTCGAAAGACACTGTGTGCTCCCGTTTTAGGTCCCACCTGGAGGCCGTGGTGGAGGCGCAGGATGGTTTCTTTGAGTGAGCTGTATTCCGCAAAAGATACACTAAGAGATGCACTTTCAATTTTGAGAATAAATCACTTATTGGCAAATATGTTTTTTTTTTTTTACTTTTGTTTGCCCCAAATGAGGCACATGGACACTGAAACGTAAGATATGTTTTTTTTCTTTCCTTCCCAAAAAGTGTCAAAAATGTGTGCGGGTGTTCATGCATCAGTTGGCAATGGTTGATCCATGAACAAACCAATGACATATTTGGAATCAGATGGTTTCTGTGCAAATTTTTAACCTAGCTATAAATGATTAAGAGTTGGTTTGTTTTTTCTATTATAATAATCTATTATATAAAGTCGTAATTTTGTGTGTTCGGCTAAAAGTCAGAAACTACGCAAGATACACTTACAAACCTTACATCATCAGATTCAGTGTGACCTCAAACTGGTTATAGTAGAAAAAAATATTAACATTCATTCATTGGGGAGGGGGCAAATTAATACAGGGAGGAGTAAAAAAATAAAAAATAAAAAAATAAAAAAATACTAATATTCATTCGTTGGGTAGGGGGCAAATTAATACAGGGAGGAGTTAAAAAAAAAAAAAAAAAAATATATATACTTTCTTTTCATTCTTACTGTAAATGTTTCAAAAATACTGAAACTAGGTCAAGCCATCAGTCAGCGTTTTTTCTATTATATTGAACCAGTTTTTTTTTTTTAATATATTCTACTTTTATTCACCCCAAACAAGGCATATTGTCACTGTGACATAAAGGTAAGGGCTACTGTATTTAGGGGCCAGCTTCATAGGGTCATCCTAAGTGGGGAGTTGTGCAGAGAGATGCTTGTTCACATTACATCTAAATTTCTGCATGTTTGTACAGTTGGGGGAGCAGGGAGGGAATTCCAAAGGCAAGTAGTTCAAGGAAATAAGCTATTAGAATAGAAAGCCTTTTGACATCTGGGGACCTCTACAGTGAAGGGGTGTGATTTAGCTACTAGTCAGGTTGGTCGGAGGTATTTACATTTAGCGGGCAGAAGTGCAGCAAGTTTGTCGGGGGCACATTTCATAGAGCAAGCACAGTGATGGGACAGGGGATTGAGCTTGGTAGACAGTGTGGGATCTATTAGGTTAGAAACTCTTTTTCAGACCTTGTCCAAGAGGGAGAGACTAGTGGTTGGTGCACCAGCCAAGATGTGGCAACAATACTCCATGCATGGGCGAATAGTGGCTTTATAGAGATATAGGATATTGGCAGATGTGAGAAGTTCACTAGTACGGTAGAGGAAGTCTACCTTCTTTGCAGCAGACTTGGCAGTATCTTCTATGTATTTATTCCAATTCATGTTACCTGTGCATGTTAGGCTGAGGAGTTTGGATGTTAGACTCTTGGGAAGGGTGCTATCAGCCACGGCAATGGGTGGTTGGAAAGGTTTAGAGAGGGGTGGGCAGTCTGAGGGAGATGTAAAGAGAGAAAAGAGTTTAAAAAGAGGTTACACTTTTTTTTTTAATTCTTCTATTTTGTTATTCATGAGCCCACCACCCACCCCCTTCCACTCAAGGTGAACGCTGCAAACTCTAACAAAGGATTCGGTTAATTTTGATTAACTACTTCTTAACTTTTGTAAACGAATTGTTATAGTTATATGAACATAGTTGCACTATTTAACCGATGAATGAACAGAATAAGGGCAGTCATACCTTGCTCAAGTTTTATTAGTTATTTAAAAATGTGACTTGTTGGGTCACTGACCGAGCTCAAATTAAATTGCTTGAATCAAGAAAACGTGAGTTTGCAAAGCCAGTTAATTTTTTTTAATTAAAAGTCAATCTAAAATTAGTTTCTTTCTCTCTCCAGCCATGGGTTAAATAGTATTAATATTTGGGGATATTTTCTTTCGCTTTTAATGGACTGCCCCAAGTTTGAGTTTCATAGTTTGTATAATTACCTTTGTTAATAAGTAGACAGAGTGAGAGTGACAGAGGCGAAAGTGATAAACACTGTATAAAATAAGAGCGGGGTGTCAATCAACATAGTGAGAAAGGGTGAGATTGATAGACAAACTTGGTAAGAAATGAGTTACTCGCAAGTTACGGCTAATAAGAATGATTAAAATTGGAATATTTCTCCAACGTAACTCAATCCCAAAACTAAGGAATATTTTAGCATACATTTTTATTAATTCAAATTTAACTAAATATAGCCAACATGACTCACTTCTACGCTTTGAAGCTGTGTTTAAAAATTCTTAATGATCAGTTAATTTCAGAGTTTACCCCCCCCCCCCCATATAACATATACCTAACTTTATGTAGAGATTAAAATGTATGTCCATGTTCTAAGAGATTTAAAAGGATAAGCATGACTGCAAAAATCATCAAGAAAATCAATAACCGATCAACGAACCAGAGTAAAATAATTCTTCAAATATTTCAATACGGATTCCAATGATCTTCAGAATTTAGAGATCTACAAACTTTTTTTAATTATTTAAACATTAATCTCATTTCAACTTAGAATAAATCAATTTGTTTTGAATATGTAAACACGATTTTTTTTTTTTACAAGCTGTAACAGACATTCGGTGGAAATTCAACCAATATTTTGGGGGTCTGTCTGATGAAATATTGAAGAGATTTTTAACTGTATATTCATATTATATATTCGGTGAGATTTTTAATTTGTGTATCTAATCTAATATTAATAAAATTATGAGACAAGTTTATGTGTTTGTGTGTATCTTGCATCAATGGTAACTGATAATTATCTTTTATTATTTGTCGAATATTTATAGAAATAAAAAATGCAATAGCATAAAATAAAACGAAATAGTAAAAATCCTTTTTAAAAAATTTATAAAATTAAATTCACAAGAATGCATTTCAGTTTTTTTTACATGTTCTCCTCTCCTTCGCTAACACACAACCGACAACCAGAATGTGACATAAAACAGCAACCATGAAATATACGTTTATTTAAAATTAATTAACTTTTAACACCTTGCTGAAAATTTTTTATGTCCAGAGCGAATTACCAAAAATAAGGGCTAAAAATGTTGGTTTCTTTTTTTTTTCCTCATGTTTAAGGTATAATAAACATTTAAGTTTATTATACCTTAAACATTTGGACAGATAAAAAGCTGTTCTTTAATATTCTGTTATTAGTTGCACTAAAAATAATGTGCAACATGCATGGCTGTTGATTACAGAATTATACTTATATATATATATATATATATATAATAAAAAGTCAGCTGGGTTGTAAATATCATATCCAAATAGCATTTAAACTGACAAATCAAACCTTGCTTCTGACAAGACAATTTTTATTTCTTATTGTTGCACTATGTTATAACGTTCTTGACTACAATTTTATTTTTAATTACTTAGTTCGACCCAGACAACTGGTAATATCACCGAAAAATCGAAATCAGCAAGGAGGATAATTCACTTTTAATTGAAGAATATAATAGTGTCTACTTTATTACTAAAATATTTTTCTGTATAAGTTTAAAAATGTGCAAACAAATAAAAATTAACCAAAATGACTTCACTGCATCACAGGCAACACCAGGTAAGTTGCGCTAGTAATAATAATAACTAGCAGGATCCGTGTAAAGTACACGAAATGATGTTTTCAATACTAATTATCTTGTTCCTAACCTATACATTACCTTGTAAATGCTTTAGATTAAATTAAATTTGGCTCCAATTCATGATTAGCATATAAAGATTCGGAAGGTCGTTGCTTTTGATGTAAGCGCAACCCACAAAATAACACACACGCTATCATATTAATATGTTTTCCCAGTCGTCCCCTCCCTACCCCCTCCTCACCTTCAATGTAGAAAAAAAAAATCTTAGAGGTTGGTTGGGATCGAACTATAAACCAATCAGCCCGACGTCAAAATTCTACATCGTTAACTGTTGCGCTTAAGGGAAATACTTGAAAATATTACGAAAATTAGGTGACTTGAATGCTTTTTACAAATCTAGGTGCGGCACGCATGCGCAGAGCTTTTGATGTAAGTGACACACACGAACAAACACACTATCGTATTAATATATAGATGATAATAATAATAAAAAGATCATTAAAAATTATGAAAAAAATATGGATGGTGAATTTGATAGTAAAACAATTGATTAACTTAGTTACAGACATGGTCATAGAAACAGATACTGAAATTATTCTTATGTCCAGATGTAAACGCCAGGAGGATTGGTAAGAGTTATTTCCCTTCAACTGCGATGTTTAAAAGGTTTTTACAAATAGATGAAGACATAATAGATTTTGTGCAACATGAGAATATGAGCATCACTTCCGGTCAATACGTATGGAACATTAAGAGTTAAAATAGCAACATTTTCTGGTAGCAAGTTTAGTTCTAACTTCAACTACATGTGGTGATGTCATTAAACTATTGTTCCTTAGTAATGAAAGTAGTATTTAGCATTGTTTGTTTTATATGCGTATCGTATTCAAGTTGAAATTCTGGTATCCTGACAATTCTATCGTAGACACATCATCTAAGTTAAAAGAAATTACATTTTTTTTTAAATATTTGTGATTTACCAGTTGATTGAACATTTTCCATAACTCCAGAACAATATTTATCCAGAAGTTTGACAGCTGAATCCAGAGTTACTGATCAATGTAATAAAAAAAATAGTATCAACAATGTTTTTGTCAAGCCAAAAGATGGAACATATCAGAGTTCAGGCGCAGCAAGATTGGGTGTGGATGTGTAAAAATTGTGTTAGAAACGGAATTTTACACATAAGGTTAGATGACGTAGAAAAGTGGAAAATTCCATTCACAGATTAGAACTCAGACTACATGTCAAGATATGACACCATGTCTGAAATGGCACATAGTGGTGAAGAGAGAAAAGTCTTTCCCTTTGCCAAGTGAGCTGATTCGATTCAACGCCTTCTTCAAAGCTGCTTGAAATTTTAAAAGGACCCCGGCCAGCTTTAAAAACATTCCACTCGTAATAATTTAGAAATAAAAATGAATCAAAACACTGAATCATACAAACCTTATAGAAAACCAAACAATATTCCATTATATATTAAGAAACACTCTAAACATCCACCTACAGTTTCCAAACAAATCCTTAAGTCAGTAGATCATAGACTAACCACAAATTCCAGCAATATAAATATTTTCAATCAACACAAAAATATGAAATTTCTTTTAAAAAATAAACAGCGGATATGATAAATTAACATTTGATATAAATAATAATAGTAACAAAAATAATAGAAAACGAAATGTAATCTGGTTCAATCCGCGTTATAAATGATGTAAGAATACAAATTGGCAAACTTTTCTTTAGGATAATGGATAAACATTTCCCTAAAAACAATAAGCTAAAATTATCAATAGGAATAGCATTAAACTTTGTTATTATTACATGGATAACATGCAGTCAATAATAAATCAATAAATAAATACAAAAGATAATTAACAATAGTAACAGTAGTGTTAATGCTATTAGTGTTAGGCCAGTTAACTAGGTTCAAAATCCAAATATTTGAATTTTGATCCTAGTTAACAGATCTAACACCCCCAGTAATTTTCTTTTGTCCTATAATTTGACTGTTGTTTTCTAGCAAGGGAAAAGAAGGTGTTAGATGGTACAGATTCCATCTAAGAAATAATATTTATTTGTTTTATATTAAAAGAGAAGTAACTCTTTGCCCTTTGTTATCTCCTTCGATCAAAACAGCATTTTGGAAAGCAAAGTTATCTGCCAGACGAGTGAAATAAAGTGGTGAGCGTTTTGTGAATACATTTAAGAGAGCACTCTTAAAACTGCAAGGGAGGGAACTACTCCAGAAATCCTAGAAGTTATAGAGCTACACCAAACCCAAATGACCCTAATGGTAGTTCACCAACTGAAGCTGTATTGAATCGAAAAGTTTGTTTATCATTGGATGTTATTGATCCAGTTGCACAAACTTCTCGCAAGAGAAATATACAAATGGAACAGCAGTTCAACCGTCATTATGGTGCAGTAAGTTGCACATTTAAACCAGGACAAATCGGAATGACAAACTGAAGTGGGAACAAGATTACATGCAAATCAGTTATGATCCTTATTTCACAGAAACCAATATGCAAAATGACCATCATAGCGAAAATCAAGGCAGTGCCAAGAGAGGAGTGTGTCCGTGTTATTAAGAATTTTACACATCGTATCCAGATGTGTTTATTATTGAATGGTGATAAAACAAATCGTCTGCACAACAAAACAAGCGGTAGGAAGACCTTTCTGAACAGGCCGCAAACGTATCCGTAAATACTGACCCTCGACGAGAAAGTACATAAATTCCCCCCCCCCCAAAAAAATATACAAAAAAACCTTGCCTAAATATCCTAAGAAAAATAAGATACTTCTTTGTTTTATGTAAAAAAAAAAAAAGACAAAAAAAAAGTTGCCTAAATATTGTAAAAGAAATAGCATTTACTTCTTTTATTTATGTAAAAAAAAAAAAAAAAAAAAAAAAAAAAAAAAAAAAAATTAAAATGGTTCAGTTGGCCCACGAAAAAAAATTTTAAAAAAAAAAGTTTATTTATAGTTCTTCAGCTATGGTTTGTTCATTTTTTTTTTTTTTTTTTTTTTCAAATATATGTATTTTTTTCGTTTGTATACTTTGTCTTATACTGTCGTCTGCCACTCTTCCATTTTTACGACTTTCAGTTTTGCTTCAGCCTCGTTTTCATCTCGGCAGCTCTCGGGCGCTTCCGCAGCCTGCCCGATCGTTGCCGCCGAGCAGTCACAGAAATTAGGCGCTTCATCTGGAGTAGTACCAAACAAAGACTGTTGGACATCTATGTCTGAAACTTGGTGAACAAGTCAGTCACCAACTAAAGTTTATCTGTAGCAAATATGGTTGGATTGCAGAAAGAATTATAAATTTCATTAACATGAGTGGAATCAGAGCACTCGTGAACGATGTCAAATCAATGTGAAATATGTAAGTTGATTTTTTTAAAAATAATTCAAAAGTTATGAAATACATACACTGAGGCAAGTACTCTGAAATGCCAACCTTGTGTAGGTCTAACGTAGGTGCGAAGCAAGAAATAAAACAATAGAACCGAATACAGGTCGCCATGCAGAGGTGATTCAAAAGGTAAAATGACTACACACGATTTAACAGAATATATTTACTTTATCCCACCAAATGCTTGCTTAACGGCATATCAACCCTTTCTTCAGGTATTTAATGATGAAACAATACTTATTAACTTATACATAAAGTGCGGACAAATTCCCTCCCCATCTTTTTTGATTAGTAGCTTTTTTTACGATAAGCTACAGAATAAAATCGGTTTCATCAGTCATATAACGCAAATATTAGTCCGTGTTGTTAAAAAATAATAATTGTACTTGCGATTGATTTTAATATTTAATCCTGATTGATATTCTATTTTTGATTAGTCATAAATAGCAAAAGGGGGAGGAGCTTTTACTCTCATACTCAGAAGTCCTAATACTGTCATCTATAACACCGGGAGAAATTAAGACAATTTTTTTTCGATATTGACTGTAAAAAGAAGGGGGAGGGGATAGAGAGAGAAGAAAGAAATAAAGAAAGACGCATGTACTAGTTTTGACCCACATTCAAATGTAAAAAGACAGGGAGGGGGGGTTGTTATGTTAATGTAGTTAATAGTGCCGTCTTCTAATTGTTAAAGTGGCTCACTCGGTTACCGTACCATACTTACTACAGTGGTTGGGAGTTCGAACCTCACCCAGGACATATGTATTTTTAATCTTATTTTCTCCCAAAATAATCTTAAACATTACAAATTACGATATTAAGCAGATTGTTTAGTTTTACTATTTTTTTTTCTTCTGTAATTTATGTAATTTATGGAAATTACGACCTCGGGCGATGCCGGGTAGCCCTTCTAATAAACAATATATCGTATATACGATTTAGTCAACGTGGAGAGGAAAACTTAAATCATTGATGACAATATCAAATCTATTTGAAACAGCAGAAGAGATACAAAACAAATGAATGAGTTTAATTATCAACAGCTGTTAAACATGGTCAAGGTCATTCAGATAAAGAGGAACATTGAAGCCCACTCATCTGGAAAAACGCTTGAATACACAAAACAGTCATTGGTAGCAAAGGTTCTATAAACAAATAGGAAATATATCCAGCATTGCCAGAGTGTCAAATATACTCTTAAACATTCATTTATTGTTATATATTTAAAATAAGTGATATTTACCCACCGTTGCCTGAGTGGGGGACTATTGCCGAGTGGAGCGATTACAGGAAAACAATTCAAAAATATTAAAAGTCACTTCCTATTTCAGGATAAACAGTACTTCCACTTAACCCTGTTACCACCTCAACAGGGGTTGGATTTTGGGAGGCATAAATATGTTGGCGATTTAGGTTGCTAAGCAGACCAAAGGCTGTCTCTGGAGAGACGGTAAAAAAGCCAATTACCACTTTCCATTCTGGACTTTAAGACCTCGGATACAGTGTTTAAGGTTTTACCTTCTAGTGCTAAAATGAAGAGGGAGTTTTAATAAATAAAAAGATATGAAACAGAAATCATGAGGAGTTTAAAACAGACGTTTCCAAACGAAAATCCGGTCCGCAGTTGTGCGAGAAAAGTGAAAAGAAATAAAATACTAAAAATTTTACGGAAATTTATGAAAAAAAAAAGTCTGAAACAGAACAAAAATTGGAAAAACTAAACTAAAATGTGGAATCGAATTATTTAAAAACTAATTGTCAGATATTTTTGAAATTTGGAACATAGATGTTATGGGGAGTATAATGAGCTATGTTTGAAAAGATAAAAGGGGGAAAAAGTCATCCTTTGGAAATCTTAGTCCTTACTATACTGTTGCATGTGATGTTACCCCCACCCCACAAAACAAAATACAGGTTACTCTGCTAGTCGATACTATATTTATGGTGTTTTCCTCTTCCAAGGGATGAAATTGAAAACAAAACCATATAACAAGATCAAACAACTTTGAATAAAATTTTAAGTGGAACCCAGTAACACAAAAGACGAGCACCACAATATTACACCAAAATATTAAAAGAAAAAATAAGCACATTTAAGTATTTTTTTTTTTTTGGTTAGTATAACCCTCCCCCCTTTAGAAAGATAAGATGTGATACAAGGTCTTTGCGTGTGTGTGTGCACATGTAATCAACATCTTGCGATGCATCTCCATAAAATGCTTCTGCTCAAGAGGCACTCCCCTCCGACAAGGCCAATAGCAAGATTTATTTTTCTTGAATTTCCTCAACTCCTTCCTTGTCTACCCCTGCCCACCAGCCACTCACTTTTATCATTTTCTCAACAAAACTTTAATTCTTTTCTTTTGTCAGATTGTGTTGACATTACTTCACTCTCCGTTGTTTTCCTGTCAAATTTTCTTGTCATCCTTCAAAGATGATACATTTAAAAAAAAAAAAAACACAAAATGGTTTTAACGGAAACGTAAAACACAAACACCACTTGCATGCTCATAACTTTCGTGGGCTTTGACTTTTGTTTTTAAATCTACACGGTTTTGCAGTTGTTTTTTGTTTTGTTTTTTCATATCATAGTTGGACAGATACGCTATATTAAGGCTGAGGAAAATATTTATGGACATTTTTGATGCATACTTTCAAAATATGCAAATCAAGGATAATATTCCCAGCAGTGCAAAGAAGGACGAAAAAGTGCATTAAACCTTAAGAAAACGATGTAGCTCGTTTGGAATTGAAATAAATCGGGCCGGATACAAGTTCTGTTTAATTTTATTTAGAATTTGGGTGTGATAGTTGACACCTTCTTCCAACCATCAGTTCAATTTATTGCTGCTGCAAATAAAGTTTCAAGGATTCTCTTCCTGATACAGATCCTTCATTAATCTGTTCATAGACATATTTCTCCCTCGAGTTGTGTCCCCTTTTTTTTTCTTTTTTTTTATTACCTATAAACCCTAACCCTATACTGAAGCATGCAGTTCAGGCTTGCATCCCGAACATGAATGACATTGTTCATTTTGAACACCTAACACCTGGTGAAGGGGTCTTCCATGCTCACTAACGAAGAGCAGCTTCTGCGGCTGAATCTACTTACACTTGAACAGCGATCTAAACCTAACATACAACGCCATGAAGAGGAAAGTCAATCTGCATCTTGATGATTTGTTCACCTGGCGCCATACTGAAGCCTCGACAATCATACGCACAAGCTGTACTGTCAACCATTAAAAGGCATTGTAACTCTACAACCATAATATTCTTTATATATATGGTGGCAAGTTCAAGGAAGATGTATACAGAAAGTTGAACATTATTTCGTTGGAGTCTGTAGGATCTAGTGTTGGGATGATTATTCAGAATCGGAAATCAAAAACATTTTAGCTTGATTTCCAATTCCAAAAACGATTCTTTGAATTGTTTTTTTTTTTTTTTTGTGTTTAAAACTTAATTTTTTATTGCTGGTACTAATGATAAAATAAATATTTATTGATTTTAAACTACCAGTAAAACTAAAATCTATAGATCATAATAAATTTATGTAATGGCACCAGAAAAAATGGCCCAGTAAAAATATAGATGAAAACCTCACAAGTTTATCAAAATCTTGAATAAAATACGTGAAGGGAAACCATTAAGAAAATTATATCTATATTTAAAAGTAGATGAGGACTCTCCGTAAACAAAACCATGAAATTCTACCTGATTAGGTAATTTTAGAATATGAATCGATAATTGTATCAGAATCGGGAATTTAGAACAGAATCGGTAATTGTATCGGAATCGGGAAAAATTTTGGAATCGTCCCATCACTAGTACGATCTCAAACTGATTTGACCTGTGATGAGTGTGGAAAGATTTATCTCAATAATGCTGGTCTTAAAAGTCACCAAAGAAGTTACAAATCTATGGTTTGAGTGGTGTGTCTACATGTAGACACAAGTGAGAAAGAATGTACTTCTGTTGAAGGCCTTAAGGTCCCCCAAAAGTTGACTGTGTAAAGTGTGGGTCATTGGTGGAACTAGAGGGACACATTCACTTTACACATATTTGATATAACATATCAGGCAAAGGAAATACTGTCACGGGTTGTAGCAATCATTATATTTTTTCTCCTGTGTTTATCCTGCTAAACTGGGATCAGCACTGAATTTTTCTATCCAGATTTGTTTCAATGCAACATTTGTACTCTGAGTGATGAGTTTTACCATCTGTCGCCAGATATGTTCATTTTGAATCTCATTGTGTGTAGCTACATTGACGAGTCATTTCAAGACGAAGCAGCTGTCTGTGGATAACTGTATCTCTATCCATACCTCTATATTTATCTATATATTTATCTATATCTCTATCTCGATCTACATATATATATATATTTAATGTATTTTTATGATTTCTTTTATATACATATAAAGTTAATAAAACTATATATATATTAATGAAAAATACGTCCTATAAAGTTACGGGTGACTAATAATGCTATTTTCTGCATCTTTATCACTTAGGAAGTGAAACAATTGATATATAGTAATATATTATTTAAAGCAACAAACGCTACAATCACCAATAAAAACAATTACATAAAAATACATTAAATATTTAGGTGATAAAAATCGTACATATTTTCAGGCAAAGCATCATAGTTCAGGGTTAAAATTCCAGACTATAGACATCAATATCGAAGGTTTGTTCCTTGTCCAAGTTAGCCATGCTGAAGACGGCTGTGAGCCAGAAACATGCCCATGGATTACTTTTATGTACGTATAAAATTAAGAATATATAATATATATATATATATATATATATATATATATATATATATATACGACACAATCACGTTGACACACGGTTCTTGTTAGATCACCGACGTTAAGCGACGTCGAGCCTGGCCAGTACTGAATGGGTGACCATTTGGGAATTCCATGTGCTGTATGTGCTCTCTGTTTATCATCATTTCTAGTCGTCTTGAACTACTTGCCATTGGAATCAGGAGAGGCGTTGTCAGGGATTGCGCAACCTTTACAATTACACGTGCGGGCAGTCCCTAATGGGGCACTCATACGTCGAAATCGACAGAAGAAACCATCATATATAAATAGATAGAGAGGGGGAGATAGCAACTCCCCATAAGTGGAGAACTCCAGAGGAGGAAATTATGGTTCCCACTTAGCATAAAGCAAGATTCGTTCGTAAAAAAGGAATTGAATCCTTTCAATTATCAGTCTTGTAAAACAAAAAAATAAAAATGTAAACAAATTACTACTTTCATTTAATAGGATATAATTTCTTCCACTATCAGCAGTAGATTTGGTGGCCCAGTTGGTAGGGCACTGGACATCAACTACTGGTGTCCCAGTCTCTGCCACACTAAAAAGACGAAACAGCTGTCTGTGGACAAACTGATACCACCTCAAGCAAATGAATACGTACAAATAATCAAGTTGACCACCCTTTCCACTCCCACCCGCAACTTATATATGAACATTTATGGCATATCAAAATCTTATGGGTCATTTAATGTCTAAACAAAAGACCTATTGTAAACATTTATTTGTATACGATTAGTTGAACACAAGTCAGTATTTTACCAATGGCTGGGAGGAAAGTGACCTTTCAGAAGAGTATTAGTGCAGAATAGATCCAATAGGAGTCGATCCGTGCATCGACGATTCCATAGTCATCAACAGTATCCATTAGGCCAATTTTACAGCCAGTAACACCCCCCCCCCATATAAAGTTTGGTAATAACAGCAGATAAGAAAAACATATTTGACATGTTGAAGTACTTACATCGTTGTTTGTGAGAGAAGCGAACTGGTTGTCAAGATTTCAACAACACTGACGCCATTGACTGTTAATAAATCGTTACACGTTGTCATCTAAGTGTGTTCGACTTCATGAGTCAACTTAGAAATTAAAAAGATGACTAATAAATCAAATAGAGAGATGGATGGAAGAGTGAAAAATAAGTGCCCAGAAGAAGTTGGGGATGTAGAGTCCAAAATCCAAACACTTGACTCAGACTTCTGAAGTTTGAAAAAGATCAAACTCTTGCCTAATAGATTATTCTTATACTAAAGCTGAGTTAATCAACGTTTGTTTCCCTAAGGTTTTTTTTCCTATATATTTTAATCTCACAAAATACATGCTAAAATATTCTTCAGTTTGTTTGGAAAAAAAAACAAAAAAACTTTCATTTTAATTGTTCTAATTAACTCATTAAGTGACCCATGTTTTATTCAGTTTCTATCACCTCTCCCGTCATCGACTTTTATTTAATATGGTATATATTTCTGTTTATTTATACGCAAAAGTAATAAAGAAAGGAAAGAATAAAAAGATTGGCATAGTCCATTAAATAAATGAAAATATCACCAGATGTAGTAATAATATTTAACTTATAGCTGTAGAGAGATATATAACAAACAGAAAGTGACTGATTTTGGATATATTTTTTTAAATAGTTAACTGCCTTTGCAAACATATTTTTCCTTATTCAAACCATATAACTTGAGTTCTATGGGTGACCTGACAGGTCACATTTTTTTCTAGTAATTTATATATATATATATATACAATATTTACGGCATTTTGATTTGAAAGAAAACAAGACGATCATCATTTAATCATGACACAAATATCGACTTTTTTGTTTCAGGGATTATTCGTGATGATTTTAATCGACTCCAACTCTTTAGAGCCACAATCATGTCCAGGCTCCCAAAGCTCAGGTAAGAATTGTTATGTGTTTGAAATCAATATTACACAGGAATCAATCATTTTGTTTTCTTATCACCAATGGTTACATGAATAAACAAATACAAGGAAGAGTCAAAAGTTTTGCAATAGTTGCATGTTATAGTTTGCGGAACGTGTATCGGGTTACCATAGTAATTCAATCCATTGTATTATTGATGATGTGAAAGCCACATAGATGACCATGTAACATCGTCCAATTCAAGAACTAGGCCATAATGAAAAAACATTTGTTGCATGAAAGATGAAAGCATAGTTGATCACAGTAATCAGATGGTTCAAGAAAGTGACAACACTTTGAAAGAATTTTGACGGTCAAACATGACGAGTATAAAAATTATAAGTCAGCCATACTATTCTCATTTTCGTTGTTATTTTCACAATGTTTTCGGCCGATGTAACCTCCGACCTTCTTCAGGTATATCTTTTTCGACCATTGGAACTTGTATGGAATATCAAATTGAACCTTTTATTTAATCCACGGGGGTAGATTATTCTCATTCCGTCAGCCATGACCGGGTCGAAGTGTTAATTATTGCTATTCTTAGTTATTATCACTTCTAGAAAACGGTCACTTAACCAACTCTTCACTGTTACACCACGTGCCCAGGTGGACAAGGCAAGTATGAATTTGGGAAGCCTTAAACTTAATACTGTCTAGATGTATAGTATTATTACTATTATCCAAAAAGAGGCAGTGCATATGCTGGGCGACAATGGCCTCTTAAGTATGTCTAGTATAGAATTAAATACCATGTGGAAACCAATAATTATAAATAGATTAGAACACCACTAAGAAAATAGCATTATGAGTAAGAGTAAAAAAAAAAATATATATATATATAGTAATAAGTAGTAATACTACATAAGATTAGGTGCTAGGCTCCCTATATTCATACTGGACTCATGGCCTAACAGGTAACCGTGTTAGTTAACAATCAGTTCTAAGTGATAGTCTTCTGGAGGTTGAGGGTTCAATTCTTACTAAAGACGATAATAACTACGAATAAGATAAAATTAACATTTCTACAATATACCCCTGTGGATTACATAAAGGATTCAGTTTGAAATCTCGCACAGATTCTCAAGTTTGAAAAGATGCATCTGAAGGTCAGAGGTTACACGAGCAGAGAGGCTGTGAAAATAACCACGATGAGAATAGTAGTGTGAATCATCATCATCATCATCATCATATTAGGTTTAACATTTGTTTCACATGCCGGCATATGTTGGACAGCTTTTAGAAATTGACTTCCAAACTAACCTATCTCTGGTCAGATTTTTATTTATCCCTCTTTCTCTCAAGTTCATTCTTATCACTTCCTCTCATGTTTCCCATGGCCTTACCCCTGTGAACTGAATCAACCATTCTATATCTACGAACTCAAGAATTCTCATCCATTCTCTCAATGTGACTGAAGATCCTTGTTCTGTACACATCTCCCTAGACTATCCAGATTTAAACTTCCTCTGAGCTGAATAATAATCTAAATTATGATTCCTCATGTGAAAAATTCCGAAACAATGTCAAACAATTTCAAATAAAGCTTCTGGACATGTGAAAACAAAAGAATATTATATTTAAAAAAAAGCGTTAATGTAGGTGCTGGTTTTAATTAAGAGATGCAACTAAAGGAAAAAATCTTGATTAAAAAGACTCGTAAAGGTATCTAATGTGCATTACATGTATTTATCAAGAAATACTTTTTGATAAAGGACAGGATGATCCGAAATATTAAAATTATAATAATAATACTTATTGCTTTTGTTTTCCATAATGATTTACATTTTATTTTTCAAATGTGAAAAAATTCTTTGATTTAAGTCGAATGTATTGATTTGTAATTTGTTTTACTTGTCTTTTTTAAACAATGCCGTTTTTTTAAACCTTTTTTCTTCCAATCAAAGGAAAGTAACTCTGTAAGGACTAATACAGACTTGCATTCCATTATTATTTGAAAATAATTCCGATCCAGAAAAAGTATCTTCTTGAAGGAATTACATCGAATTACATTTTATTCATTCTGCAACGATCCACAAGAAAAACTGACAGACCAGAATCAACTATTAATTTTGTAGGAAGAAAGCTATCGATGACAAAGAAACAATAAATCGACTGAATTTACAATCCTGCTGGAAGAGGACTGAAAGTTAGTTGAAACCTCATGAAACAAAGAAATGTACAGACATAAATTTGGGGAAAAAAATTATTTTTCTTACACTAAGTTTGTTAGAATTTGGAAAAAATGATCAGCAGATTTAATAGCGGAAAAATGTCTAGAAAATATGTTGGAAATAACGAATGTTGTATAATTATACAAAATATAAATATATGTGTTGATAACATGACTCACTCTCTCTCTACTAGGTATGTTAATAGAGTACAGGAACACAATGTACAACATGTTTTTTCTATTTTTTTGCTGCTTCAAGTACAAAATCGATTAACGGGTTGATACAGAGATAGATTTTCTATTTTTTGATAATTTAATTATTTTAACAACCTTTAAGAAAATTAGGGAAGATACAGTTGCTGGAAACATGCCCTAATTCAAAAAAAAGGAAATTTAAATTGTAATGAATCCCAACCTCAAAAACAGTCATTTTACACAAACGAAATAATTACAATAATGAAATGTTTTATTAAATTATATTTAATAATTATTAATTACAAAATATTCTATATTTATATTTTTTGACTCCTAAATTTTCTGTGGTCCCTCATAGCTACGTGCCCTCATTTTTATAATTTGTCTTTTTAGCCCTAAAAATATCTCATGACCCCCGAAACCTTGATCCAGTCTACCCTACTATACATACAAGAGATTGTAGAGAAATAACAAAACCTTTTCTAGCTTAAAATCTACTAATTCCAATTTAAGATACTTTTCATGGGATCAGGATAATTCAAATATGCTTAAAATCCATTACTTTTTATCTCGACAACTATTTATAAACTCATATGCATTTATATTTAAACTTAATTTTTGCTGTGAATCAACCGACAATAAATGCTATTTTTATAAGAATACAAAATGGAGATTTATAATAAAACCGTTTCAAGTCCAGCATAAGATTTATAAAGTTAGCAGGCAAAGAAGAATTTAATTTCAATGTGCATTCAAGTCAAAGGAAGTGCGTATTCCAATTCTATTCCAGAGAATTCCTTCAGCTTTCATTTTGTACGAGAGAAAAACTTCTGTTTCACCTCTTTTGCCGTCACATAAAACTATTTTAAGTTTTCTTTGTAACATGTCTCAGGATTTTATTGAAAAATACGCTATTAATATTTATTAGCCGTTCAAAATTTTCCTTAATTCTATTTGTGGTTTTGGTAAATTTTGTTAGTGTTTTTATTATTGAAAATTACATGAAAAAAAAAGATTCAATTTCAAATTTATAATTCCATCAACAATCAAAATAAAATATAATTTGGAGTAAAATTATCTACAATCATGAATATTTTAAAATCTGATTTTTGATTTTGTAGACATTAAAATCTCACAATGAGAGAAAGTTAGATTAGTTTTGTAGCCAATCAGATTATAACATTCATTCTTAACAATCTGTATTGTGTCATCATTGAAACAGTCATTTCTTGGTAAAGTGAGATGGACTTGTTTTAAAATAAAAACATTTCTCACTAAAATCAAAATGAATAATCTATTATATAATTTTTAATATTTAACATTTAGTTGATCTTACGGCCTCAAGGAGATGTATTAACATTGAAACGCTGGTTTACTCGTGTAGGCTGTTCTAATGTTATATATACAGGGTGTTTCAAAAGTCTTGGGAACATTACAAATGCGTATATCATGAACTATTCCAGGTAGAAAAATGAAACTGGTGCCATTTTAAAGCTTGCTTAATCAAGTTTTTGGTCATACTAATGATTTTCGTGTTATCTTTCCAGGTGCAGTAATGGCGTTCTCTAAACAAGACAAGGCATTTTGCGTCCTCCAATTTGCAAAGACTGAATCGTGGACATGTGTTCAGCGTGCATTTCGCAGGAAATTTAAAAAAGAAGCCCCTGAAAGGAAATCCATTGTCAGATGACATGCTAAATTTGTGAAAGATGGGTGTTTGTGCCCAAGTAAGCGAACAGGTCGCCCTTCAACTTCAGAAGATGCAGTTGAGCAAGTTCGGACAACCTTTCAGCGGAGCCCCCGTAAATCAGTGAGAAGAGCCAGCAGGGAACTTCAGCTTGCTCCAGCAACTGTCTGGCGTGTCTTAAAGAAAACGACTGCAAATGGTACCTTACAAGCTCAAGTTGGTCCAAAAGTTGAAGGACACTGATAAGCCACTTCGCCGTGACTTTTGCATTGCAATGCAAGAGAAGTTGGAAGATAACGGCTTTGATGACCGGCTTGTTTTTAGCGATGAGGCGACCTTCCATCTGAATGGCAAAGTTAACAAGCATAACACTCGCATATGGGGTACTGAGAATCCTCATGAACTTCTTGAGCACGAGCGAAATTCACCAAAAGTGAACGTGTTTTGTGCAATTTCCAAGAAAGGTGTCTATGGACCGTTCTTCTTTGAAGAGGCAACTATCACTGGTGAATCCTATCTCAACATGCTGGAAGACTGGTTAATGGCTCAGTTGGAACAAGCAGAATCTGATGACTTCATTTTTCAACAAGATGGTGCACCACCACACTGGAGTCTTAGAGTAAGGCAGTTTCTTAACACAAGGCTGCCTGATAGATGGATTGGGAGATCTGGGCGAGGTGATGACGTTCTCATGCCCTGGCCTCCTAGGTCTCCAGATCTTACCCCGTGTGACTTTTTCCTTTGGGGCTTTGTCAAGCAACAAGTCTATGTGCCGCCCCTTCCAAGAGATATTGACGAACTAAAGGCTCGAGTAACGGCAGTTGTGGGAACCATTGATGTCAAGATGCTGGAACGCGTTTGGCAGGAAATGGACTATCGACTAGATGTCTGCCGTGTGACGAATGGTGCTCATATTGAGCAACTTTGAAAATTCCCCACAAAACTTGAAACTTTCCAATGGTACCAATTTCATTTTTCAACTCCTAATAGTTTTTGAGTTATTAAAAATCGTTATGTTCCCAAGACGTTTGAAACACCCTGTATATATATATATATATATATATATATATATATATATACACATGGCTTTACCGGGTCGCTATCGCTTCGTAAAGTTCGATACTTGAAATATTAATTTTAAATAAAACATTTCATTCATAACTTTGTTGTAAACACGAAACTAAATCTTTCTCATTTATTCATATAGATAAATAAGCATTACTATTTTGGTTATTTCGATACAAATTTATCTTTTAAATGTGACCGTAAAGAAACGAAAAGAACGAAGAAACCAATTTGCCTTTTCACTGTCAATTTAGAAATAGATCGCAACTTGTTGAAAATCAAGTCGGTCCCTCTCAAGAAAGAAACATTTGAACACAAATGCTAAATATTTGTCTAGGAAATTGTTATGGTGCCATACCTATGACGAACATTTGGACTCTTCCATTCTCAATAAATACTGGAAGCATTACGCTTCTCACTTGTTGCACAACCTCAACCCGATCAGTCTCATTAACTTCGGTTGATTGAAGACGTCGGGATGGGGTTATACCAGTCGAGGATTCGTTCTCAACAATCAGTCCGGCAGGAACTGGCCCATTTCGGTGGCTTTTTATCTACCAGGCTGAGGTATACTGTCATGGGTTGTCCTAGGAGGTGCACCCTCCCAGGCCTTGCCTCCTCTCTTTGGGGAGGAGTAAGTTTATTGCTTTCTGCCTGAGGCGCCCTTACCGGGGGAATGCCGACGGGGTTGCCCAGGCTATTTTTGCTAGGCCAGAGTGTTCCTTCTTTAGGGGTGCTGGCTTGACTCTTCCCGACCTTGTGTCACATATTCCTGCGGTGGGAAGCAATTAAATACTGTTGAGACCAACCCCAGTCAACACTGGCAGTCAGGACAGACGGTCCACTTCTCTTATGCCTCTGTTGTATATACTTTTCTCCAATATATTTGTCCGTGTTATCATCCCGGCCCCTAAACAGGGCCATAACAAAAATATAATATTGCAAAAAAGAACTATTTTTATGTTAAAATTAAAACAATCATTGAATTTTAAAATAATAACAAATAATAGTTAATAAATTAGTTTTTTTCAAAACCAATATACATCCACATAATATATATAGCGAGTGCATCAACCCCAAAGTTCAAAACCCGGATGTCAGTCACTACCAACCATGCCCAATGCTCTACCAACTGAGTCAACACTGGTGATACCAGATCAGGCTGCCCTGTGGCTCCCTGAGACGAAATTCACCTACATTGACGTTTTTTGTTTTTTTTTTGTTTTTTTGTAAAACTTAATTATGTTCTACAAAACCAAAAACAAAAACAACAGCCCCTCTCCCTTTCTCCCTCCCCTTTTTTATTTTATTTTTAGAACTTGAAGCATAAAAACTTTTACTATAATGACCGGATTCGATATTGAATAACCCAAAAAGGGTTGATGTGCCGTAAAACAAAACTACCAAACCAAAAACGATGATTAAACATTTGAAGATATAAAGAACTTGAAGCATAAAAACTTTTACTATAATGACCAGATTCGGCATTAAATAACCCAAAAAGGGTTGATATGCCGTAAAACAAAACTACCAAACCAAAAACGATGATTAAACATTTGAAGATATAAAGAACTTGAAGCATAAAAACTTTTACTATAATGACCAGATTCGACATTAAATAACCCAAAAAGGGTTGATATGCCGTAAAACAAAACTACCAAACCAAAAACGATGATTAAACATTTGAAGATATAAAGAACTTGAAGCATAAAAACTTTTACTATAATGACCGGATTCGGCATTAAATAACCCAAAAAGGGTTGATATGCTGTAAAACAAAACTACCAAACCTGAGTCAACAAACTCGCTACTGGAAGTAAATAAATTATATTGTTTGTAAATTGAATTATTCCTTTGTTTACATTTTTACAATGATATATAGATATATATATATATATATATATATAAATGTGGTGTATCTTATTGTGCTTCGGAATTTTTGAGATGAGGGTTGATAATTCGTAGAATTTGGTATATTCAGACTACTGTTCTCATCTTGGGTGTTTGTATCACGTATCGAACTCAAGAATCTGGATTAAATAAAGGGTTCCGTTCGAAATTCTGTCCCGGTTCCCGAGTTCGACAAAGTACACCTGAAGAAGGTCGGAGGTTACATCGTCCGAAACGTTGTGATAAAAACACCCAAGAGTAGAACAGTAGTCCGAATATACCAAATTCTATGTGTATCTTATTGTTGTTATAACACTTTATGAAAGGATATTGAGCCTTTTGTTTGTGCAAGGTCTGCTGTCCTGATTTTACTCGGTTCTTAGAAGTTGATTTTCAAGTTTCAATTGGTTTTTCAAGTGTATGATTTGATATTTTTCCTCTAGACATCATCTACAGTTTTCACTATTTTTATTACAAGAAAGTAATTTTAAAAAACAAATGAGGATAAATATTTCATATTCTAAATTAATGAATCGAATACAAGCGGAAATTATGACACGGCAATTTTGGCAAAGAAAGCAAAATTACATGCAGTGACGTCATATTTGGAAGAAGAAGAAAAAACTTGCTCGCTTACATATATACGGTAAAACAAGCAGACACACACACACACACACACACACACTCTTACAGGTGGCCAGTTTTACCTGGGTGCAGTATAATTTTACATAATATACTTTTAGCTCTAACCTTTCTTTCTATATCTGAATTTTTAATGGAGCCTTCTCCCTTCCTTTCAAGTCAGATATACATATTTAAAGCTATAAGTCTGCTCCAATAACTCCCTTAGGGAACAAGTAGAGATTCAGAGAACTAGTTCCATGGTCTTCACTGGAAAATTTTATATATGTAGTCTCTAACCTTTCTATAGGAAACATACACGCATATTTCGACAATTTAAATCAATTTTCAAATCAAGTTCTAAATAAAGAGCATACACAAAGGTATTATAGCTGTTTACAGCTGTTTCAAGGCGATGTTTATTTTAAGTCATACAATGAAACAAAACTATATCTTTGTGTATGCTCTTTATTTGAAAAAATGATTTAAATCGTCTAAAAAATATATATATATAGCTCTATTTACGGAATATTGAGCTACCGTTTTTTTTGCAAGCTGATAATCTTTATAGCTAACTCATTGAGGCTTTTCTATATAATATAAGTTGAAGGTATATGAATGTGTGTACATGCATGTGTGAGTGCGTGTACATGCAGGTGTGTGTGATCATGTGTGTATATGCATGTGTGTGTGATCATGTGTGTATATGCATGTGTGTGTGAGTATGTATGTATATGCATGTGTGAGTGTATCTAATGTTCTGAGATATATCTAAAAATGAATCAATGCAAAAGTTCTTTTTCCATCTATCCTAAATATATTAACATCAAAACCGGTAAGGCTAATTTCATTCTAATGATACAAGAATATTTTTAAATACTATAATATATATATATACTATATATATATATATATAGTAATCTCAAAACTCCCTAAAACAAATCTTGATATTTCTCATTTGCATATTAATTTTCTTTTTAAGTTCCTAATAAATGAATATTCTGTAATATACATTTTGTTGTGATGGGATATCGGACTCCCCTCAGTATTTTAAGTGAAAGACATTTTATTTAAAACTACGTATATTTATATTTTTATTTCAAACTATTTATATTTTTTCAGAAAAAATGTTGAACTCTTACTTTTTGCTCTTTTATCTCGTAAATAAAAACAAAAAGAGGGAGATCAGTCTACGTTGAATTTACATTGGAAACTCATCCCCCCTCCTAAAATGTAAAATATTGGAAATCTTTTTTCAAAACCCCGGAATTCTCTAGCAGCCTGATAGATAAGTGTACACTGAAAAAAAGAAGAAAAAAAATGGTCAGTAAAAAGTTGTGAAAAACGGACTATGGAAAAAGACGAACAAGTACCAAATAAAACAACCATGCTGGTCTTTCCTTATTTTTTTTTATTTTTTTTTAATTTTATTTTTGTTCAATTTAGGAAAAAGAGGTTTTGTTGTTTTTCAGATTATTCTATCAACAATAGTCTGAAAATACTCCTTTTATTTGGGGTTAATTCCTATTTCAGTTGCATAAATTATTTAGAGTGAAATAGGTTTCGACATTACTCATAAACAGCTAATATATTTTTTAACTTAAACTATATTTTATAAAAAAACAAAAACAACTTAGGGTTTTTCATGAAACACTGAAATAAAAATTAGGTCGGAAAAATATAGTCGCCATATAAACAAATCGAGAAAGGGGCTAGCTAAGGAAGACGGATAACTCAAGTTTATGAACATGTATTTTTTAACTAGAAAATTATGAAAGGAAGTTATCGTTCTTCCTTAGCTAGCATAATGTTTTGCTTATAAGGATGGCGACTATATTTTTCTGTCCAATTTTCATTTCGGCGTTTCACATGGACAATGAAACTTGCTATTGTTTTTAAATGTTATCTAAATGAATAAAAGCAAAAAATTTTTCAAACTATCCTAACTATATTGACATTTAAACGGTTTAACTTAATTCTGTGTAGTATATTTTCATTCGTCATGATACAGTCCTCCCGGGCATTACCTCTTCTTTTTGGGGGAAGCAGTATAATATAAATTCGTTCCTGACGATACCATCCTCCCAGGATTACCTTCCCCTTTTTTAAGGGGGGGGGGGGGGTCGTTCGTCATTATACCATCCTCTAAGCTTAGCTAGTATATATATATATATATATATATATATATATAATTACAGGAAAAGAGCTGAAATTAAGAGAGTCAGTTTCTAAAAGGAACAATAGAAATGTATGCCAGAAAAAAAAAGCCATAGTAAATTATGTATGTAAACAAAAGCTTGTAAGTGAATAGGAACTGGTTTGTTGAAAGATCCGGCTTAAGCTCATAAGAATATCCTTTTGGTTGAAGCTGATAAAATAAAATAAAAATTCTAATGAAAGGAGAGACACAGCCACAAGTGAAAGTGTTGAAATCTTTAATATTGGAAAACTGACTCAGTGTTTTCAAGAGATAACATTTTTTTAAACATTAATAGCATGGATCAGTTTAAGACGAGGTTGGATGAATTCAGAGAAAGTGGTAAGAGGGAGAAATTGAGGGGACACTTTTGGGAGTTGATCTGGATATCGATACTGTACTAAGAGTTTAATTATTTTTTTTTTATTTTTAACAGTTGAATTGAGAAGATAGTTATAGGGGAGATGCCCAAGGAGGCATAACAAACAAATAATAATAATAATAATAATTACTTGGCAGAAAAATATGCTTTCGTAGTTAAGTGTTTAATTAGTATTTGTTAAAATTCATAAGCTTACTTTACCTATGATTAACACGGGTTTATCTAATTTCTCTATTTTTAATTAAATATTTGTTTCTATGCAAAGAATATGAAAATAAACACTAGAATTTTTTTAACATTGTTTTTTATCACCAATGCAATGATAATTAAAATAATTATTAATTTAATGAGAAAGGGGTCTTCTGATCGTTTCCGACTGCGATTATTTTATTAGTGGAAGGAACAAAGGGTTTCTCACTTTTTGTCATTCCTGTTGTTCAACAATCCACAGATAACTTTACTTATGTCTATTGTGTATTTTTTTTTGGTCTTCTTGCAACATTGTCATCATAGTAACAGACACAGACCATATGTAGTCTCTGCCTCCTACAAAAGGTCCAGTATGCTTGAACTGGACAGTGAAGAAGTCCTCCTGCTGGCCAATAAAGTAGCTCATGATCTGTGTAACATTGTTCACTTCTGTTGGACAAACTCCTGAGATGTAAAAGCGAATGTTTTAGTGCTATAACTGATCCATTAAAAGTCAGAGTAGGGGTTGAGTCTCTTCTTTTAAAACAAATCCTAAAGAAACTATTTCTATTAGGAGTGGGATGTAATGGGTGAAAATTTCAGGTTCATGCGAGTAGTATTTTTTTGTGTTCATTTATACATAAATAACACTAAACAATCAAACATTTTGAAAATTTTGCAAAATTCAGAAGGTGCAGGCCAAAAATAGCTACTTTTCACTAGTTTTTGGCTATTTTACATTCATGAAAACCCTTTCACAGCCTGAAAATGGTCCTAAATTAAAGTACTATATCAGATTTAACCATCTATATCCATTTATAGCTTTTGAGGATGTTTTAGGACCTGCAATGTCGCATGAAATCACTTTTTCACCAAAAAATGATGGATTTTGAGTCCCGTGGAGCCCTAACGGCTAGTTTTGGCCTGCACCTTCTGAATTTTGCAAAAATTTTCAAAATATTTGATTGTTTAGTGTTATTTATGTATAAATGAACACAAAAAAATACTACTCGCATGAATCTGAAATTTTCACCCATTACGTCCCACCCCTATTTCTATGGCAAATGCAACACTCAGGCCAACAAGTGGCTGGTCTTCAGCGATAGAATCTTGAGTGGCTAGATATCTCATAAGACTTTGCTCAGAACCACCACGTATGACGAGCTGCTATGGTTCGAGACGTGGTGTATGCCAGGGAGGATGGTGGCTCAACCCAACTGAGGCGAATGCTGCCACAAGTATAAGCAAGTAGATCTATCGCCTGATACAAGGGTATGAATCTGCTGATTGGTTGGTTTATAGTCATGTGACTATTTAGGATTTCAAGTTAAATCAGTTGCAGGTTTGACATTTATGAGAAACTAACAATTAATGATTTTACTAGACAGGGGACCGTAGATGTGCCGTTCCCACTGGTTTCTCTCTGAAAAACTTCTAACTATGCTGTTTGTTTGCTGGTTTTATTTTTCACCAAAATATTTTTTTAATAGTATTTTGAGATTTAAATTTAATTATTATGTTATAATTTAGTCATTAAATCATTAATCAAACCAAATTCTTATAAAGCCATAACTAATTTGGTTATGGTAATGTTTTAATTTCTATTTATAAAATTATTAGATGTAAATAGCTTCGAAAATTTTTAATCTTAATTAAATAAGAATTTGCTCAGAATTTTAAAGCCAGAAATAACTTTGTATTTGGCAGTTTAAATGCTTCCAAATTCCTTTCAAATTCCGAAAGGTTATGAAGTAATTTGCTCTTTTTGTTTTCAACTATTACAAAATATTAAAATGATGACTTGTTTATAAATAATGATGAAATTCATTTTGTAATTAAATTATTTTTTGGAGTCAAATATTTTTTTTCGTATTTTAAAGAAAATTACAATTTCATTTCCGGACAAAAAATAAAATTTAAGATCAACAATTAATTTATCCAAAATATGCGTGAACTAAGTTCATTTAGAGAAAGTTAAGAAAATATTATTTTAAATTTAAATATCCGACCATGACGCATCAGTGTGAAAAGACGTAGTCAGGCTGAAAAATGGCCTCAGTCTCTCAAACGATGATAATGCTGATTTTTATGAAATTATATTTCACATTTTTTTCAACAAGAACATAAAATATAATGGATTTACACAATAAGGCGTTTAGAAAGTGCCAAGCAGCATTCTTAAGGGTTCTCCTAAAGTTAATATTAACCAACTTTGTGACTCATAGAATCGTATATGTCGAGTTCAAATTCAGTCAAATCTATTCTGGTCATTTATGTACTAATACTCTCAGAAAAGGTATAAACCTCAATTTATTCTCAGCTGTTGGGAATTATTAGCAACTTGTGTTCAATAGGTATTGTGGTTCTGCATTAAATACCTGAATATTGGTTAAGTGACCATGAAAACGACAAAATCAAATATTAAACGTATACAAAACTGTTCAAGATTTTATTTATTTTTTAAATTGATATTCAGCTTCTCATTCAATTTTTGGTTCAATTGTAGCATAGAAACCGTTGGAATATCTCACCTATTTTGCTTGGTTTTCAATCAAATCTCTTAATAAAATTGCGTTATCACTTCTCATATGTCAATGTATGTGACTTACACTTTATACATTATTTTTTATTTTTGCTACTCGCCAGATCCGTGTCCCAGTGTTGCCTGGGAAAAGTGAGGAAACCAAGAATAGCGATCACCAGAAGTAGAAAGACAAAAAACGGAGAGAAAGACAAAAAAAAACGGAGAGAAAGACAAAAAAAAACGGAGAGAAAGACAAAAAAAAACGGAGAGAAAGACAAAAAAAAACGGAGAGAAAGACAAAAAAAAATGGAGAGAAAGACAAAAAAAAATGGAGAGAAAGACAAAAAAAAATGGAGAGAAAGACAAAAAAAAATGGAGAGAAAGACAAAAAAAAATGGAGAGAAAGACAAAAAAACGGAGAGAAAGACAAAAAAACGGAGAGAAAGACAAAAAAACGGAGAGAAAGACAAAGACGGAGAGAAAGACAAAGACGGAGAGAAAGACAAAGACGGAGAGAAAGACAAAGACGGAGAGAAAGACAAAAACGGAGAGAAAGACAAAAACGGAGAGAAAGACAAAATAAAAAATTATAGGTTTTCTCCAAAGTCGACAAATTCTATGGAATTTTAAGAAATCACCATTTCATTCCTAAAGTTTCAATTCATACTTAAAAGAAAATCCCCAACTCTGAAAACAATCAATTTTTCTCTCGACTAGTCACCTCTGTTTCCCCGAACGAACAGGTTGCACTGACGTTAGGCTGCACATTTTTATCCTCACATTATTAAATGAAGACTATAATTAGTGTAATTAATGCCCTCAACAAGCATTACGCAACGAGAGAGAATGTGATTTGCACTAACGGAAGAAGAAAGAAAGGAAATGCTTTCAAATGTGCAAGATGTTTTTGTTTTTTTAACGAAGATATTTTTTGATCACTGGTCAGATTACAAATTGCAAGCGAAACTTTCAATTCAGAAAACAAACGGTCTTCTCTCAACTTAGGCAAACAAATAAATGAATACGAGATAGAATTTCGGTTTGAGGGGATCATTTTCACAAAGCTTTGAAAGAGCAGACGTAAAAAAATAAAGAATGTATTACAGTATTACATGAATCATGATGGTCGTCTACCTCCCAAATCCGAAGAGAGATAAATGGCCGTTTTCCACGTTAGTCAATGTAAATGATATATTAGTGGCAATAGATTGAAACAAGCTCAAAGGGAAACAATCCTCTGAAGGCCAAAGTGATGAAATGATGAGGCATGGTTAACAATAATGGTTATTTGATGTGAGAGAAGATGCTGTACATATGTGTATAAAGAACTGAAAGAAAGAGTGTGCTATGCATTATTTTTTGGTTCATTGCTAAGAGGTGTGAGAAAAAATGCTGTATATATGTGTACAAATACATAGGGAGTGTCGATAGGATTGGTAAAAATACCCAGCTCCCAAGATGTGAGAATATCACATCTTGTCAGGTCAAAAAACTGGTGAAAACAAAGACGTCTAACGAACATCCGTTTGCTTTCAGAGTTTGTGAAAAAAAGATAAAGATACATGAATGACGCTACATATTCAGAGCGAGGCACAGGATACTCAAACGTGTGTATTTTCGTATTGTACACTACACAATTTATATGAATAATTATTTTTTCTAAACATTAAAAAAGTTTCTTTAATAAAACAAAATTATCAGAATTATCTTTCAAAGATAAAAAAATGTTTTCCATTTTAATAGCAAAGTAATTTTTTTCTTCTTCTAAATGAATAAATGTAAAAGTTTTTCATTCATCACAACTATATTACCATCAAAAACCATTTACTATTATTCAAATCAATAATACACTATAGCTTTTTGAAATACTGTATATATATAATAAAAAGCAAAGGCCCAAATACAGCTATTTGTATACCTAATTTGCATACCTATTTTTTAAACAGTTTATAATAAATTAATATTTGGTGTTATTCAGTAGTAATTTGATTGTCCTATTTTTTCTTATACGCAATAGTTTTGTCGATATTAACAGTAATTAAAGTGATTTAATAAAAAAAGATAAATTACCAAAATCATGTTGATTATTTTTCAAAGGTGGTGCGGAAAAAGTAATTTTTCATAACTTAATTTGCATATCTATATCTTTTAAGCACTTTCGGTTTTATTCTTGATGCATCTCTATACGCAATAGTTTTGTCGATATTTTAATCGTAATTCAAATAATTTAAAAAAGGTGAATTACCAAAATAGGTTCCAACTTGTAAATAAGTCTATACTCACACACATACATTATTTACCTGGCACAGGCTGGGTAGCTGTGTTCTTACCAGTCGGGGATACGTCTTTGACAATCAGTCCGACATCGTTGCTGTCGGGCTGAAGTATGGTTCTGTTCAGTCTCAGGAGATCCACCCTCCCAGGCTTTACCTTCTATTTGAGAAGGAGTTAGCTTATTGCTAATCGCCTGAGGCACCCCTACCAGAGAATGCCGACGGGGCTACTCGGGCATTTTTTGTAGGCCAGAGTGCACTAATCCTTGTGTGCTGGCTTTTCAAACTCACACCTGACCTCGTGTCTAACCTCCTGAAGAGGAGGTAAATAAAATGCATACACCTACAATAACCACCCGACAAGAGGAATAATATCTTTTACAAATTATTTATAATCCCCCACCCCACCCACCCCCCGCTTCAGTGGCAAAATATTTAATTAATTTGCCCTAAAAAATTAGAATGGCCCGGAAAATATTTATATATGAAATTAATCTCTCACTCTGAATTCTAAAATAATGTTTTTTTTTTTTTTTTTGCACCAAGTTTTTTAGCGTGTTATCACCTAAAAACAGTTAGAATCTCAGGAGTGTGGGGGGGGGGGGGGGGATCTTCAAATTTACCAAAGTTTGTTGTTAAAATTATGGAATTCTCTGAATAAAAACTCTTTTCAACTATACACCACCCCTCCTAGATTAATTGCTGACCGGAGGGCGGATAGCTTTTTGCTAGTTATATATAAAAGAAGAGAACTGGATAATTTTGATTCAGGGCTTATGCCCTAAGTTAGGTGACAGGGCTCGTTGACGACTACGACGACCTACTGATAATAGACACTTACAGCCTCCAAAAGTATTGGGCAGAATTGGACTAAATTTAGTATGAAGATCCCTTGGGATGTCGGATATGTCAAAATTAATATCATATAAAGAATAATAAACACTTATAGACTCCAACACTACTGGGTAGAATGATACAAGATTCAGCATAAGGAGCCCTTGAAATGCCGACTGTAATAAAATTGGCAATACTCATCATGATGCTTAAATATTGTTTGGCCGTCAATGAAGGATTTCTAGTCTGACTGGACTCGACCGTGTTTGAAATGTTGATATCCACCATTTTACGATGTTATACGGATCTCAGACAAAAATAAGGGAAAATCGTCTGCGCTAGTACAAACATGTACTGATCGCAAACGAAAACACCGTCGCAAAAACGGGATTAATAATGGAGGCCTCAAGGAAAAAGCAGAGATAACAGCTGAAACAAAGGTAATTGGATACCCTACACCAAGATCTGAAGAGGGCTGGACTTCACCCAGATCAAGCCGTTGATCGTGTATGGTGGAGAGAAATCCAATTCATAGCGCGGATAAACACAAAAGGAAATGATACATAAAGTGTCACCAGCCCTCTGCAGGAGCTCGGCTAAAATTCACCTCATTGTGTTTTTTAAGCGAGCGATAATTTTTATATTATTATAAAGAGCGATTTTTAATTGTTACGGTCAAGCCCAGATAGTAAACACAAGATATGAGGGATAATCTAGCCCGAAATAACCGTATCAAATTCCCAACTGGTCAATTATTTTAGAGGATAGAAAATGTTGCCTCTATATTTCCAGGCCATGGACACTGGCATAATTATACTCATCCGGCCGCCAGTCGACTACTGACCTGTTGCGAAATATGACAACAGGTGTATGCTGTTTTAAGTGCACTTGGCAATACAAGTCAGCAGTTGAGTGTTTTAAAGTAATCGTGCAAAAAATAAATGAAATATATCAATCTAGATAATACTAAAACTGGATTTTGCGTGTTTGTTATCTTGTCCTGTGCACACTTGATGACGTCATTAAAATGGTGACGTCATACATCAAATCAGAAAGAGGTGGGAAGGGGTTCCTTTATCTAGATGACACATGACCTTTCAGGTAAGTGGTCCTCTGCTAAAATTCTTAAGTTTTTTATCTTGTTTTTGTACCTCGTATTCCCCCATGCGCATTTGATGACATCACAAAAAGGAGGACTTTATACGCTAAAACAGGGATAGGGGATAACCGGTCACAAAATGATGACGTCATCCATCAAAACAGAGAGGGGGGTGAGAGGTCCTTTATCTAGACGATGCGTAATCATTTTGGTCATGGGTCACCTACTAGACATTTGGCGTATTTGTTTATGTTGCCCCCCCCCCCCCCATGCAGAGTAAATGACAGAATCGTTTTGCAATGTAATACACTTAAACAGGTAAGGATAACCGTGCACGGTGGATGACGTCATCCATCAAACCAGGGGGGGGGGGGGGTATGACGTTTTATTTGGACAAGTCGTGTACTAAACAAACCATCTAAATCCCTGGGGGTGGGGGTGGGCGTGGGGGGGGGGGTATATATTAAGAAAATAGTGTGACCATTGTTTCTCCTTGCCTCCACATGACTTACATTTTTTTTTTAATTATTAATCGATTATTTATTGAAATTAAAAATGCAATAGCGTGAAAATTCTTCTTCCTGTTTAATAATGAATTTTATTACAAAATTAAATCCACCATGTATATATAACAAGATGTTAAGAAAGGACCCCCCCCCCCCACAAAAAAAAGAGAAAAAAATATCTTGTCCTCACTAACTTGATAAAGATTGCCGACAAAATATGTTTTAAGAATATGATAATACCCTCTTAACATCTTGTTACCGGGTTTTATTTTCAACATATGGCTTTCTTATATATATATATATATATATATATATATATATAATGTGTGTGTGTTTATCGTTCGAGTTTCAAAGTATTGCATGGAAAGTTAATAAAATTGAAATATAAGCCAAATTAGCAATACAAGATTAATTTTTTTTTTTTTTTCTTACATTAATCCTATCAACTACGGAATAAAATTCCTTCTTCAGGGGTGACCAGTATTGAGTCATTTTTTTTTTTTTTTTTTTCATCAAAAAACAAGAATAAAGAAACTTATTTCTTTGTTAATTTGATAAACGTCAATGATGGTACGACGTCATCGCCTTGCTGTTATGAATGGCGGGTAGAATTCAAAAAACCGGTGTCGAACGAAGAATGCGTTGGCACGCTATCAAGTAATGTGTGTGTGTTTATCGTTCGAGTTTCAAAGTATTGCATGGAAAGTTAATAAAATTGAAATATAAGCCAAATTAGGAAAAAAAAAAAAAAATGACTCAATACTGGTCACCCCTGAAGAAGGAATTTTATTCCGTAATCGATAGGATTAATGTAAGAAAAAAAAAAAAAAATTAATCTTGTATTGCTAATTTGGCTTATATTTCAATTATATATATATACATATATATATATATATATAGTTGTAGTATGCGATGGGCAGGCCCTACCGCTATCCCACACAGACCCTGATCCTTGACGACTTCCCACACAGTCAACATCGGCCCTCACTTATACACATTGGCCTACAACTCCCAGTGATAACCAGCCCTAGGAAGATGCGCTGGAATTTCCGCAAAGCAAACTGGAAGAAATACAGTGAAATTCTGGACCGGAGTACTGTTACCATCCCACTCCGCACCATCACTGTAGATGAAGCATACAATCGCTTCTGCAGTGCCATCTACAAGGCTGCCACACAGCTATCTCACGAGGCTACCGGCCCCTCTACGTCCCATGCCTGGACGAGGAAAGCACTGCCCTCCTACAAGCATACGAAACATCTGGGGACCCTGAGATGGCAGACCACCTCATTGAATCGCTAACAACAGCTCGGCGGGAAAAGTGGGAGGAGACAGTAGCAGACCTGAACTTCACCCACTCTAGCAGGAAATGTTGGAGCCTCATCCGCCGCTTGGGAGCTGCACAGAAACCTCTTACCCAGAGCTGACCATCCGTCTCACCTAACCAAGCCGCATCCCACCTAGTGTCTATTGCAAAGGCAACTCAAGGCAAACACCAGAAGGGCAATTACAGCTGAGCTCAAATTACACCGGAAAGCGCACACTGAGAAAATGAACCCGGAACCTATTGAGAATGCAGAACTGGAGAAAGTCCTACAGGGCCTAAAATGTGGGAAGGCAGCAGGATATGACAACATATCACCTGAGCTCATGAAACATCTCGGGGCCCCCAAGCCCAGACCTGGCTGACTCAATTCTACACCAAGATCCTACAGCCTAACCTGATCCCAAAGAAATGGCGAACAGCAAAAGTCATTGCTATATTAAAACCTGGCAAAGACCCCAAACAACCAGCAAGCTACCGCCCAATCTCTCTACTCTGTGTTCCCTACAAAATACTGGAACGCCTTATACTCCAACGTATATCCCCAGGAGTAGAGGACATTCTGTGCATGGATCAGGCAGGTTTCCGGAAGGACCGCAGCACAGGAGAGCAAGTATTGGCCCTAACCACCTTCATCGAAAATGGTTTCGAGAACAGACTGAAGACAGGGACTGTGTTCCTCGACCTCACAGCCGCCTATGATACGGTATGGCACAAAGGCCTCATACTGAAACTCACAAAGGAGCTTCCCGCCTGGGCAACAACTGCTATCCAAACCCTGCTGACCAACCGGAGGTTCAGAGTTCACCTTGGACATAACACCAGCGCATGGAGAGCACAGAAAATTGGGCTCCCACAAGGCTCAGTTCTAGCTCCAACACTATTCAATGTATACACAAATGACCTACCCAGCACCAAATCCCACAAATTCATCTACGCGGATGACATCTGTCTGGCATGCCAAGCACCGGACTTTGAACAACTGGAACGGGTTCTCACTGAAGACCTCACTAAACTGGACCAGTACTGCAAAACCTGGCGTTTAAAACCAAGCCCAGCAAAAACTGTCTCCAGTGTATTCCATCTCCACAATGCAAAAGCTTCCAGAGAACTCAACATCCCCCTGAGCGGTCTCCAACTTAAGCATGCCCCTAATCCAACCTACCTTGGAGTGACCCTTGACAGGACCCTATCCTTCAAGGAACATATCAAAGGGACGGCGGCTAAGGTGAAGTCCAGGAACAACCTGCTCAGCAAGTTGTCTGGTGCAAAATGGGGTGCATCATTTTCCACGCTACGCACCTCTGCATTGGCCCTTGCCTACTCTGCAGCAGAATATTGTGCACCTGTTTGGTCCAGGTCATCCCACACACACCTTGTAGACACCCAGCTCAACTCAACAATGAGAATCATAACCGGGACAATCCGCTCAACACCACTACCCTGGCTCCCCGTCCTATCAAACATTGTACCTCCACACATCCGGCGAACAGCATCCACTCAAAGGATGCTCCAAAAGGTTGACGACTCCCCTCATCTACCAAGACATCCTCAACCCACCCACTGCTCGACTTCCATCCAGACGCCCCATCTGGAAGAACATCCCACCAGCTGACTTCACCATCCAATCAGCCTGGAAAAAGGAATGGGCGTCCAAGGAGGTCCCTAATAAACACCTGGTGTCAGACCCTTACCAACAAGTGTCTGGCACCAACCTCCCAAGGAGAGAGTGGTCAACCATCAATAGATTCAGGACTGGACATGGCCCGTGCTTGGCCAGCCTTCACAGATGGGGCAGCAGCCCATCCCCACTGTGTGCTTGTGGAGAGGAGCAGACAATGGAGCACATCATTGAAGTCTGCCCCCTCCAACGACTGAGAGGAGGATTAGCCACCCTCCACACAGCAGACCAGGAGGCTAATGCGTGGCTGAAGGACTTTGCATTCGCTAAATAAATAAATATATATATATATATATATATATATACAAGGAAATGAGTGATGAGAATAAAAATCGAAAAATTTACAATATTTATTAAATAATAGTTAAAACAAGGAATATATAAATAAGCTTATTTAATAAATTTATATATTCCTTGTTTTAACTATTTGATTATTTAATAAATATTGTAAATTTTTCGATTTTTATTCTCATCACTCATTTCCTTATATTAGTGCTCTATCTTGTATATTGAGCATTTTTCAAGACAAAATTTGATTTTATCTTCATTATCTCTTTCATATATATATATATATATATATATATATTTATTTGTTTTTTCTTTCCACGTATACTCCTTTTAATAAATAAGTACTGGCATTTGAGAATAATAAAAATAAACAAATTAAAAACTGCAACACCCCCTTTTTTTTTTTTCTTTTTAACTCCATCCGGTCTTTTTTGGATGATTGGAGCATGAATAAATGCTGATTTTTTCTTTTCTTTTTTCGGTCAGTAATGAATTTCTGCAACCTTTGTCCATCAGAAGTCATTAACAAAATGCAAAAATTGATCGAAATTCTTCCGTTGGTCTAAAACGCTTGCATTTGAGAATAATTGCATGTGTTTATAAATCACATCAAATTAATCTCATTTCGTTAGTGACCGCCGTTTTCTTTTACCTATTATATATATATATATATATTTTAAATATTTTTGAAAATCAAACATTGTGCAATATTTTTATAAATGAAAAATTCATTTATTTAAAAAAAAATTTTATCGCTAATTTTCGTTGTAAAATACAACCTTATCAAGCGATGTTTGATTTTCAAAAATATTTAATACATTCTAATCCGTGCTTCAAAGATGTCAACTTCCTTACTTCATAAATAGCGGCAATCTGCGCATGACATCGACCGAACTGAACTTCTAACGTCTTAAAGAACTCAACGTATTTTCGACCCCTCGGGATTAATACCACCATCAAAATGAGGAGGAAGAAAAGGAAAAAAAAAAAAACTATAGGACAGTCTCGCTTGATAAGGTTGTATTTTACAACAAAAATTCGCGATAAAAAAAAAAAATTTAAATAAATGAATTTTTCATTTATAAAAATATTACACGATGTTTGATTTTCAAAAATATTTAATACATTCTAATCCGTGCTTCAAAGATGTCAACTTCCTTACTTCATATATATATATATATATATATATATATATATACTAGCAAAATACCTGTCCAAAATGAGTATTCTGCGAGTTAATAATTCACTGAACAAAACAGTTTTGCACCACTTTTATGTCACTTACGAAGATTAAAAATCAAAATATATATGTTACTATATCCTTATTTCAATTTTGATCAAAACCCATGAAATGATTTTTATTCTAGAAAATGTCTAAAATTTGAGGTTTATATGCTTAAGGGGTCTTAAGAAATTGAAATTCAAGGAATCTTGCTTAATTGATGTTTTATGATTATGGATCAAATTGAATGCAAATCTGAAATATTTGAATATCCAAATGGAAGGTGGTGCACATCTTATGGCTCCTAACAACTCTTTAAAGAAAGTAAAATTTTAGGAAAGAGTCATTAATTGATGTCTTATACCGAAATGACTATGCCAGGATACAAAACAACCGAATCTCTCTATGACTCAAATTTCCCATAATCTTTAACAATAATAGGTGAGTAGAATTTCTACTTACAGTTTGTTGGCTTTACAGGGTCCATCAACAGGATGCAACCACAACCTGGTGCATGTCATTCTATCATTTGTTAATGATTGAAGGGGGAGGGGGGGCAGACAATTGATAATCAAGTGTAACTCAATACAGGTTTCCCCCAAAACAAGAGAATTAATGGACAAATAACAATTTCGCACATCAATGATTTGTGTTCTGAGATTAGCGACGTGTGTATTCTGTAAGATTCAAACATGTTGATGCATTTCTATACTCAATAAAATTATGTTACTTCTTGTGTTTCTCGCCTCTACGTAACTTAAATTATCTTTTTTGCATTCATTCATCGATTATGCACTGAGATAAAAAAAAAATGCAATAGCATAAAATACGTTTTAAAAAATACTATTTTTTAAAAAATAGTAAATCCACGAGAATGTATTTTAATCTTTTGTCAATAGTTGAAGAAAAAAAAAAGAATAAATTATTTTGTGACTCTTCTAAATTTGGAAGCATTTGAACTGTCGAATAGAAAGTCATTTAAACTACCTTTAAAATTCTTAGCAAATCCTCATGTATTAAATTTTAATTTAAAAGATTGGAAGTTTTAGAAGCTATTTACATCCAATGAGAATAAAACATTATCTTAAAATTATGTCATTTTGTTCAATGACCAAACAATATCATAATTTAAATGTCAAAATTCTACTTTAAAAACAATAATTTGTTAAAAAAAACTAAAAAATAAATGAACGACATAATTATGCCGTTCATTTATTTATTTATTTTTTTTACCAAATTATCATTTTTAAGTAGAATTTTGACCATTAAATTTTTTTTTAAGTAAAAAAAAATGAAAGTGCTAGGCAACGTCAGGTATGTACAGCTAACATAGAACATACATATTTATGTTCCTAGCGATTAATTATACTAAAGCTGAATAAATCAACGTTAGTTTTAACTAACCCTACCCAGCGTTTCCTGGATGCAGTGAAGTAATTTTAGTTTTTCATTTTTATTTGTTTGCACATTTTTCAAAAAAGTAGACAACTCATATTATATTCTTCACTTAAAATGAAATCTCCCTTGCTGATATTTATTTTTAAGTGATTATTTAAAATTATTTCATATTAGCAGTCGTATGCGCCAAACTAAGAATTTTAAAAAATAAATTGTAGCAAAGTAGATTATTATATTGCCAATAACAGTGTAGGGTTCAATTTAAGGTTCAGCTACATTATTTGAAGTACTCCATTGTTATTGTGTACGTTACTGGTATTTCTCTTGTCAGTTTGTTTCAGATGATTCGATGTCAGCATTCTTGTCAAATGTGTTAATAAAGTTATTTTAACAAATATCACGAATGACACTTTCTTCATCGAATCCATGAAGGGTCAAATAAATCAACAAGATGGTAATAGTCAGATGCCCAGCTGGAGCCTGTACCTTTCAGACCACTGATAGAAGAGCCTGTAGTGGTCGCAGCACTACTGAACATTCATGTCCCACACTCACGCCACAGCTCTTGCACCCAGGGGGTCCAAGCTTGATCGTCCCCATAGTGACATTGGGATAGAAGAAGTAGTATGGAACAGTTTCGTCAGGCGCTGAGAGGCATTCCAATCTGGATCAGGTATCAGTGACGCCACTGCCTCAATGCAACTGTTTCAATGTGAAACAGAATCTCTCGGAGACTTTATCCTAAATTCTGACCCTGAGATCCATTCACGCTCAATAGATGAAGTGCTAAAGACAATGAGAACATTTGCTATAATCCCCATAGTGAAAGGCGTCATCAGAGTCAAGCTTATGCAACTTAGTCAAACACCTGATGAAAATTTCCGAACTTTTGCCACGAAGGTCAAAGGAAAAGCCGAAACTTGCGGTTTTTCGACATCTGTGTTATGCCGCTGTGACCATACAGTTATGGCTGACTATACTCAAGAGACAATACGTGACGTTTTATTGGCAGACATTGTAGACCTCGATATTAGACGAGAGGCCCTTAGCACAATTAATATCCAAAATAAAACAGTCAATGACATTGTTGCATTGGTGGAAAGTCAGGAGATGGCTCGTAATGCTCACCATCATCCTCTCTCTTCACATTTCCATTGTTCAAATGTCAAAGACCATCCACAACCTGGCAATAAACAACCAAACCCGAAATGCCACCACCAGCAGCCATGGCACCACCAACCGAGAGAAAAAAAAGCAGCACCTTGTCCTGACTGTGGTAGACGATTCCAGATCTACAAACGGGAGCTGGAACAGCAAACCTCACAAAAAATGCTTGAACTGCTAGCAGTTTCAATATCGAAAATCAGAGGTCATAACCACATTGTCAACTGTCTCTACTGATGGAACCTGTGATGGCATATCACAAATCTCGTTCATAGAATGTACACCTACCTCAGCCACTGTCGCTGAATATAACCGTGCCTCGCCACCTATCTCAGTCATCAAGTGCAAGACGACAGAGCTCAACGCCACATTGTCAATCACCATTACTGACAATGCCCTCATCTCGGGCTTCTCTCAAGGGGTGCTTTCAGAGACATCATCAAATGTTGCTCCACTTACTTTGGAACACAAAATATTCCAAAAGAGTGAATTGCCATGGTGCAAACAAAATGTATCAAACCTCGTGCAACATTTGAGCTCAGCATCGTAGATTCTAAACTCCAAAAGGTAATAAGTATTGAGGGCATTGCAGACACTGGGGTTCAATCTAACTTATGGGGATTAAGTCAATTTGAACGGGGTGGGTTTGCAAAATGTGATTTACGTCCGGTATCAATGAACATTAGAGCTGCACACAAGAATCCTATAAACATTATTGGCGTTTTTAAGGGTTTACTTGAGGGTCAGTCCCCTAGTTGGGATATATAATATGAGCATGACAAATATTTACATTAGTGATTCAGTAAATGATTTTTACTTATCTTGTGATACCATGATAGATTTCCTAATGATTGATAACTCATTCCCAATTATTAGTGGATGTACAGCAAAGCCAAAGTCTGAAGTCCAAAAGGAGCAGTCTTGAGACAGGTATATGTCAGTTAAGATCACTGAACCCAAGTTGTATCAATCCTCCAATTGAAGGTAATGTTTCATGTAGATGCCCACAACGCGAATCAGTCCCCACCCGGCCCAAAAGCTTACCATTCTCGCCTACAAGGGAAAACAATGAAAAAATGCATAAATGGTTACTCGATCAATACGGGAAATCCACATTCAATACATGTCCACACTGACCTTTACCATGTATGACAGCCTCCCCCCCCTTATGGAGATTCACATAGAGGAATCAACAAAAGCAAGGACATGCCACACAGCTGCACCCATACCACTGCACTGGCAAGAGGAGTCCACAGTGATCTTCTTTGAGACAAAGCTTTGGGAGTGATCGAAAAAGTACCTTACGGAGAACCAGTAAGTTGGTGTTATCGTATGGTAGTCACAAGAAAACATAATGAATCACCAAGAAGAACTGTAGATCTATCCCCACTAAACAAATTCTGCAAACGAGAAACCTTCTCTGCGGAATCGCCCTTCCATTTAGCACAACGAATTCCAGGTAATACTTGGAAGACCATAACAAACGTCTGGAATGGCTACTATAATGTATCCCTCAGGGAATCAGATTGGCACCTCACCACATTCATCACACCATTTGAGCGTTGGAGATACGCAAGAGCCCCTCAAGGATTTCTTTCATCAGGGGATGGATATAACAGGCGTTTTGATGCCATATTATCTGAGTTTCAGAGAAAGAATGTTGTGTTGATGACAGTTTTCTATGACACAGATCTAGAAGAGCATTAGTGGAGGACCATAGATTTCTTATCAACTGTTGTAGCAGCAGGAATTGTACTAAACACAGAGAAATTCCAGTTTGTAAAGCGAGACATTGATTTCGCAGGGTTCCAGATCACTGAAAACAGAATTAAACCTTTGCCAAAATATATCAATGCAATCCAGTCATTTCCCACACCGACCAACACAACTACAGACATCCGTAGCTGTTTCGGCTCGATCAACCGGGTTGCCAACTATGCCCAGCTAAGAGATGCTATGAAACTTTTCCGCCCATTCCTAAGCCCCAAATACAAGTTCTCCTGGACCCCCATACTAGACAAAGCGTTCACTGGCTCAAAAGAAATCATCATAGAAGCCATACACAGAGGGGTGGAAATAGTTGATGTCTGAAAGCTAACATGTCTTCAATCAGATTGGTCAAAGAAAGGAATAGGATGCTTCCTTCTAGAACAACACTGCTTCTGTAAATTAGGAATACCAGATTGCTGTGAAGAGGGATGGAAGATAACACTTGTAGGATCTCGGTTCCTGAATGACTCGGAGCAACGGTACGCAGCAATTGAAGGAGAAGCATTAGCGATTGCATGGGGCTTGGAGCAAACCAAATACTTCACTCACAGCTGCCTTAACCTATTAGTCGTGATAGACCACAAACCCGGACAAAAATCTTTACCAACAGAACACTAGATAAAATATTAAACACTAGGCTTTTTAGACTAAAGCAAAGGACACTTCCATGGCATTTCTGTGTGGAACACCTACCAGGTAAAACAAACTGTGCAGCAGATGCCATCTCAAGATACCCTGCACGAACCAGTCAAACTAAGGAATCCAGTATTGCTGACACAAAAGAAACCATGGTTGCAGCATCAATATGCAGAGACATGGGAAATATCACAAGCATTTCATGGGAGCTCAGCAGAAGAAATTGAGAAGGACCTTTTAGATTTATCTAATGCCATCACAGAGAGATCATGGACGAACAATCCACTCTGCAGTGAATATGCAAGAGATAAAAACTCTTTTTATGTACATGATGGAGTCATCCTCTACAATGATCAAGTCATCATCCCACCATCTCTCAGAAGACCCATCTTAGAAGGCGTGCATGCCGCACATCAAGGTGTCTCCTCCATGGAACTCAGAGCCCAATCCATCATTTTCTGTCCTGGAATGACAAAGGACATACATAACATCAGAGCCCAATGCATCGATTGCAATAAAAATGCACCGTCACAAGTACAACTAATTTTAGGTCCAGCCATTCCCCCATCCACCCCATTTGAAAAGATTTATGCAGATTTCTTTGACTTTGGAGGTCATCATTACCTCATAACAGGTGATCGCCTTTCCGGTTGGCCAGAAATCTTTTCAACCATTACCAGAAGACCACAAGCTGGAGCACACGGATTAATTGCATGCCTGAGATCATTCCTTGCCACTTTTTATCTAGTGATGGAGGACCAGAATTTGTCACCAGCATAACCCAAGATTTCCTTAAAAAGTGGGGAGTAAAGCACCAAAAACATTCAGCATATCATCCCAAATCTAATGGACGAGCAGAAGTTGCCGTCAAAGCTGCCAAAAGATTATTACGGTCGAACATCAGTCCTACAGGTGCCCTTGACAATCACAAGCTATTGAAGGCTCTTCTTCAACTAAGGAATACACCTGACCCTGACAGCAACATTCTCCCAGCTCAAATGATTTACGGACGCCCAATTCGAGATGCATTTTCATTCACCAATAGACTAGAAAAGTTCACCAGTCAAGCAGTACACCCAACTTGGAGAGACACATTGTCTGCTAAAGAGAATGCCCTCCGTACAAGATTCATAAAGATATCTGAGGCCCTGAATGAACATTCCAAGAAACTAATAAAAATGAACATTGGAGAAAGATGCTTCCTACGCACCTTTAAACCAGCAGAGATGCAAATCCAATATGCACCACCAAACCTACAAAATGATGTGGAAAACATAGGTAAGGATCAACCCACACCACATTTACCTCACTCAAAAGAACCCATTCGGCCAGAATCCATCCAGCCTTTAGTAGATCCACTTGAGGAGAACAAAAAAGATGTCACTTAAAACCTAGAGGAAACTAAACAAAAACTCCCAACATTACTTACAAGACTGCAGTCTCACAACACCAAGGGTCGTCAAGAAGACATCAAAGACCCACAAGCAGGTGATAGAAGGTCAAGGGCACGAAATCCTGTACCTTAAACTTGGGGGGTGTAGGATTCAGTTTATGGTTCAGCTACGTTATCTGAGGTACTTCATTGTTATTATGTCCATTGCTTGTATTTCTCATTTGTTTCAGATGATTCGATGTCAGCATTCTTGTCTAATGTGTTAATAATAAAGTTATTTTAACAAATACCAGGAATAACACTTTCTTCAAACACAGTACAATAACAAATGAAAATTGACTAATCAGCTGCAAAGTTTGATTTGTCAGCTTTAATACTATTTGGGTCTGACTTTGAAAATGCAACAAGATAATTTTTCCATCTAAGTTATGTATTAAGTTCTTTCCCTTGGAAATAGAACTCTTAAGAAACTTATTATTGTTCTTAACAATATATAAGATTTATTACTCTCTCATTTCATAAGGCTGTCATGGTGTCTGCATCGTTTGACTGTCAAGATCCTAACACTCCAATCATGACTGGGGTCCAAATTTTTATATATATCATATATAGCCACACTGATGATTCTTGGTGAGGTCATCATCATATCATATTCGGTTTAACGCCTGTTTTATATGATGGCATGTGTTGGACAGCTTTAAGAAATTGACTTCCAAACTAACCTATCTCTGTCCAGGTCTTTATTTATTCCTCATGTCCATTTTCATCACTTCCTCCCATATTTTCCTTGAACTGAAACCTGCTACCTCAACTGTTCTACACAGACTAACCCAAGAACTCTCATCCATTCTTTCAACGTGACTATACCATCCAAGTCTCCTGTTCTGTACACATCTCCCTATACTGTACAGATTTTATCTTCCTCTGAGGTCATCAGAACTAAACCTTCATCCATTGTATCATTCTCATATCATTTTTCTCCATGCAACGCATGTCCTCAAACCTCAGTGCCAGGTTTCACTTCCATGCATCACACTACATACACAAGCCTGATAGACTCTTTCCTTGGTCGACAGTGGTAATGCTCTGCTGGTTAGTAATGGCAGAAATTCCCTGAACTTACTCCATCCACTCCTAATTCCTTCAATCACACTAGCGCATGATCCACCCTGAGCTCCAATGGTATCACCAAGGTAACAAAACTTCTTGACAACATCAATAGCTTCGACATCCAGATATACTTTGTCCACATCCGAGTTGTGATCCACTTCCATTATATTACACTTCTTGCACACAAATCGGTTATCCGCCTTCAACCTACCTGTAATTCCACTGCACCTCTTGTGTACCCAATACTTGCAAGTACCACAAAAAATTAAATTGCACCCGACTTCCTTTTCCACAAACTGAGCAGGGGATCTTTCCTCTTGGGAAAAGGGGGGGGGGCGTTCCAACACTACAACTACTGATCATCACTTTCGTCTCAGTAACATTCTCTTTCAGAACTTTACTTTCGATAGCATTCCTCAAAGTTTTTAACTTAACAAGTACGTAATCCATTGTTTTGCAAGCAAATCCTAAATCATCAGCACACAGACAACCTGTACAAAACTCTGAACAATGTTTCTCAGACAAATGAAAAGAAACAGACTTAATACAGAACCCTGATATACTCCTACTTTTAACATTAAAGCTGTCACTAAATGTGTTAATTCTAACACGACTGAGCATGTCTATACATTGTTCGAACAACTTTCACAAACTACTCATTTGCCCTTAGTTTATGCAAAGCCCACCAGGCAACCTCTCTTGGCACGCTGTCAAAAGCTTTCTCTAGATGTATAAAGGCAAAATACAGGTTCTTCTTCTTACCAAGATATTTCTCTTACATTTATCTCATGATAAATATAGCACTAGTGATACTTTGCTCAGACATAAAACCAAACTGCATTCCATCTATGCTTATCTGACTTACCTATTTTTTTTTTTAACTTAGTTCACCCCAAACAATGCAAGTTGCCACTGTAGACGTAAGAGGCTATTGAGAATTAGGGTGAACGTTTAGGGGTTCATCCTAAGTTGGGAGCTGTGCAGCGAGATGTCTTTACATTAGTTTTAAATTTCTGCATGTCGGTACAGTCGGGGAAACAGGAAGCAGGGAGGGAGTTCCAAGGGCTGACAGCACGAGGAAAGAAGCTATTGGAGTAGAAGGCTCTCCGGCATCTGGGGGCCTCCACTTTGAATGGATGGGATCTAGCTGATTGTCACTCAATTATTCTTTCAAAACTTGATCCATCAACTTTAAGCCTCTGTAATTATCTCTATCTAGTGCTTACAATTTACAATTGTACGAAATTCCCACTCTTTCTGGATAACCTCTTTTATGATTTGATATGAAACACATATGTGCTTCATCTTTGCCGAAAATCATCAGTGAGGCTACATATATATATATATATATATATACACACACACACAACTGTTCCATCAGTCACATGATTCGAAACCTATATATATATATATATATTAGAAGAAATTGAAATTCAAGGAATCTTGTTTAATTGGTGTCTAATTACATGGATCAAATTTAATGTATACGTGAAATATTTGAATTTTTATGCCCATATTATGTCCCCTAAAAATCCTTTAAAATATTCCAAAGAGACTGAAATTTGGAGAATATTTATTAACCGATGCCTAATACTTGTTAAATCAGAGGTACCTGATTTTTTATGAAACGCTTCAACTCTTTTTGCCCCTTTACATAAAACTAAACTAAATATAGCCACATTATTCAGCCTTACGCCAAGCAGTTGTGTTCCAAGATTCATAATGATCAGTTAATTAGTTTAGGAGTGAATCCTGTACATACAAATATATAAACATACAGATATACCGATCACACACACATTACTATTACAATACTACTACTTTTAAACCTGATGGACAAAAGTTATTACATAGTAACCCTGAAGTAGTTATGACGACAAGGACAACAAAACCTATCGATAATTTGACCAGACAATAATTTCTATGCAACTAATTGACAGAGAGAAGCCAATGTTATTGTGGCAGATCAATTGTGTCGATTGTCATTTCTTCCATCTGATTAGGTTTCTTGGTGAATACATGATAATCAACATATACATGGGAGGGAGAATATTTATCAAAGTTAGATAGATTTTGCGTCAAATTAATGCAATCAAAATTAAGACAGATAGCAAAAAATTCTCCTTGAAAATACCGGATTAGGGTTAAGGTTGTCACAATGTGATATCTGTTTGTAATTTTCAACTTCTAATTCTGGGTCGGAATCTATTCATCTAACACTTACCATTGGCTAGTTTTTGATCTTGAAGTAGTATTTTTTTAGCTCCTTACATCAAGTGGCTTCATGCAATTTCCATTAAAAAAAAAAAAATAAAAATCTTTTTTTTTTTTACAGAATAATTGATTATGGACAATTTTGAACCCCCTGAATCTGTGGAAAAAACACAGTTTTTTTTTTATTGAATCCGTGTCGAAAGTATAAATAAGGAGGTTTCCTCAACATTAACAGGAAAGATTCAGGATTTGACTCTGAGGCAACATCAGAGAGTAAAACGCATGATCGACGATCTGACGTCATGGTTTTCGGTGTAGTCATCAGTGAAGGTGACATCATGCCACCTGTCGGCCTCAGACTGAACACCGATGGCTACATCTGCATTCCGATCTAGATCAGCTGCATATTTCAACTGATCCGAAGGAGATGGGCGAGAATCAACACCAGAATTGAGAGTGGTATCATCAGCATAGATGTTAATTTTCTGAACAATATTCTCTGGATAATCATTGATATAGAGAAGAAACAGTGTTGGGCCTAGAATAGAGCCCTGAGGAACACCAGCATTGATAGGAAAAGAGAATGACGAGACCCCCGTTCAAAGTTACTCGCAAGCTTTGATCAGAAAGAAAAGACCTAATAATGTCAATAACTTCACCACCAATACCATAACCCTGAGGTTTGTGTAGGAGACCAGAATGCCACACTTTGTCAAACACCTTCGAAATATCAAGCGCAATAGTTTGTACTCTTATAGAGAATGCACCGCGTTTCCGTGACAGTTGTCAACGTTCGGACTGGTCTTAGAAGCACCCGAGAGTTGACAAAACTATTAACCAATCAAGTTGCATCTCCCGAAGGACTCATTGCGTTCTATCAGCAACGGTCACTTGTAGCGAAAGAGACGAAATGCTGTAAACATGAATGTATGTGTCGGTTGAAGTTACCTAGTTTTATTTTCTGTACAGGATTACTATTGGAAACTTTTGAATGAAAAAAAAAACAAAAACAACCTAACCTTAAACCATAACCCTTTCGTCATTGTGCAACAGAACCAGTACCCAAAAAAGGTTCTGGACCAGTTGCAACCCTAACCAAGAAAATGTAAAAAAGAAAACATTGCAAACAGATTGAAAAAGAAAAAAAATTTGCTTAAAAACAGTTGTTTCAGTATTTATGTTAAGAAAAAAAAAAAAATTGAAAAATAATGTAAAAAAAAAAAACAAAAAAAAAACGAACAAACATTTGCTTAAAAACTGTTGTTTCATTAAAATAACAGCGGTTTTTGCCACTTGTTATATAAAAAAAAATCATCTTTTGAGACTTTTCGGCGCACAACAAAAAACATTTTATTTAAAAACATTTGGTTAACAATGGTTCCTTTGAAAAAATAAATAAATAAATAAATAAACATCTAATTAATAACAGTTGTTTAGCTATGGTTTGTTCGTTCTTTATTTTTATATATGTATTTTACTTTAATTTTCTTTGTCTGAATTTATCGTCTGCCAGTCTAGAATTTATCGTTTGTCAGTTTTTGCCTCGTCATTTTTTAAGCGCTTCCGAGACCTGTCCGAACGTTGACGACGCAAAGTACCAGAAATGTGGTGCGTTCTCTATAAGAGTACCAAAATTCCTTACTAAAACTTTTACTTTGATTTTCTTCGTCTGCCAGTCTTCAATTTCCGTAACCTGCTCGAATGTTGATGACGCAAAATCACTGAAACGCGGTGCGTTCTCTATAAGAGCACCCAATGGCTCCACCTCTCCCGAATTATCCATTTCTATAGTACGTTAAAGATGAAAAAAGTCTTTCCAGTTCTTGTCAATTTACTTCTAGAGGTTACAATTATTGATTTCTTCAATGTTCCTGAGCAACGCCAGAACACGCTAGTATATATATATATATATATATATATATATATATATATATATATATATATAAGTGAAGTACTTGTATATGTTTATATATTTGTATGTATAGGATTACTCCTAAACTAATTAACTGATCATTATGAATTTTGGAACACAGCTTCTTGGTGTAAGTGTGTGTGATGTGGGCTATATTTGGTTTAATTTAGTTTTTTTGCAAAGGGGGCAAAGAGGGGTTAGAAGCACTTCATGAAAATTCAGATACCTTCGATTTTTGTGTAATTTTAACAATAGGTATTAATAAATATTCTCCAAATTTCAATTTCTTTTGCGTATTTTATAAGGTTTTAGGAGGCATAATATGGGCACAACCTCCTATTTGAAAATTCAAATATTTCAGATTTGCATTAAATTTGATCCACAGTCATTAGACACCAATTAAGCAAGATTCCCCGAATTTCAATAATCATTTTTAAGAACCCTTAAATTTTAGACATTTTCTAGAATCAAAATCATATGAATTTTTATCAAAATTGGAATAAGGATTCTAGATATAAGGTTTAATAGCATTATATCTTGATTTTAATCTTCGTAAGTGGACAGAAAAGTGCAGTGGTGCAAAACTTTTTTGTTCGGAGAATTAATTTTACCTGTCATCTGACGGGAAGAAAATATTTGGCTATTTATTCTCTATACGAAAGCAAACCTTTGTAATTAAAACTTAACCTTTAAATGCTTTTTTTTTTATATTGGTTTGAAAAAAATGTTATCGAAGATACTGATTACCTATTTAGCGGGTGTGCTGATGCAACATCATACTAATACCTACTCACACTTGCCAACAGGCTTGTTACAGATGTGAAACAAGTTGCAGTTTGACACATTTTCGTTGATTACTATATTAAATAGGCATTTTGTGGGAATATGTCGTATTTGAAACAAAAAAGGGTTAAAATAAATTCATAAAAAATACAAAAGCCACGTTCATTTGTTTATGATGATCAGTTATGTTGGCAACATCCATGTCAGTGATGTCATCATCATCTTGACCATAGACGTCTAAGATAACGAAGGTAACATCCACTTTGACTAAACTAAAATGGACAGTTATAAAAAAAAAAAAATGCTATTCTATGTCGTAATTGGACGACAAGCAATTAACCTCACATTCCATTTCGGAACGCCAGATTTTTTTGTGATCATTACATTCGCCAGCTTTTATAATTTATTCAAATTGTGAATCTGTTAAAGATTGTTTTTTCATTATTATTTTTCTAAACTTTGTTAAGAAAAGTTATATGGGCTTGAAGGGTGAAGTAGCACTCCACAAGAGAAAGCTTTGGAGTCCATGTGAGGGGCGACTTTTAATCATACAATAAATAAAATAAGATACAGGGTGACACCCCCCTCATCCCCAAAATGGCACACACAGAAGCATTAATAAACTTCACAATCATTCTTGCAATCTAACCATATTAAAACTTGAGTCTATTCTCGACTTATCCACCAAGTTTCAGTCATAAATGTCCAATTGTTTTATCACCGTTCAATAAGCACACATGGATACGACGTGCCAAATTGTCAACAGTTTTGATAAACTCCTCTCTTGTCACTGTCCTCTTTTTCATTGTGATGGTCCTCTTCAGTTCGTTTGACTCATTGGTCTAGTCATCTATCATTTCGCTGTTTTGGTACCTTATTGTAATACGGTTTCCTATTCCAGCTAGTTTCTTACAGAGAACTGCAGGCTTATGGAACTCTCTCCTGCTGACTGTTTTCCTTCTACCTATAGCCTTGGTCTTTTCAAAACTAAGATCAATAGGAATCTCCCTGGCACTTTGGCTAGGAAGTAAGTGTAGTATCTGTTCCGATGGATACTGCACCCTATAGACTGGTGTCGTCTTGTCCTTCGGGGCTTGATTCCGCTGGTCTATGGGTCTGTCCTGTGCAGTTCTAGGAGGTCCACCCTCCCAGGCTTTGCCTCCCCTCTTTGGGGAGGAGTAAGTTTATTGCTTACTACCTGAGGCGCCCCTACCAGGGAATGCCGACAGGGCTGCCCAGGCAATTTTTAATGGCCAGAGTGCTCACTACTCAGGCGCTGGCTTTTCAAACCCCACTTTCCCGACCCGACCTTGGGTCACATCTTACTTGTGGGAGTAAGATAAAACCGACCTTGTGCCTAACTCCTGGAGAGGAGTAAATAAATCAATAAGCATCTCCTGTCTTTGCAATAATCATCTTTCGTTCTTTTTAGCTCCTTACATCAAGTGGCTTCATGCCTTGTCTGGAACGATTTCCACATAAAAAAAACAAATAGTCTGGATTGTTGTAATAGTTATTATCTTTGATATAACTCCACAGATAAAATTCTAGGGGTTACAGTGTGATACTATGGACGCTGCAAGAGCCGAGGCCCCAAACAAAGATAGGAAGTGACTCATCAACACACACAAAAGAAAGTGCGGGAATGGTCAAGTTGGAATGTTCAGAGGGCAAGGGCTTATCGGTGACTTACAAAAGACCGGAGTTGCCGAGAAGAATTTCAGTTTGGTGTCCACTTCGAACGAGAGCAGATCGAGCCGAGCAAACAATGAGATGAACTGATCAACCGAGTGATAGTGGTGGATTCGACAGATGAGTTATCGCAATTAGAGCAGATTGGGCAGACCTGAGATGAGCTAACGATTTCGGGTACCGACAACGGGGGCCTCGACAGTCCGCGACGGAGTCACACGCACTAAGAGTTTCAACTGACTTATACACAATGTATCTGAGTTTGTTTTTCTTGTGAGTTTGCGTTGTTTGATTTTCTAAACTTGTAAACCAGTTCTGTGCCTTCGACGATTCGTCAGTGGAATAGATAACATGGTCAGAACGAAAGATTAAGACGAGAAGAAAACCACGGCAGACAACGTTGGGGTTGGCGGCGATTGTCGAGAGGGACGGCATGGTTCTACAAAAGGTATGGTGAGTGTGAAGCCCATTCAGAAATACACTCACTGATGAGACGATCACCAAAGTCCCCCCCTCCTGCATATCATTGAACGACGATAAAAACAGACTGTTGGAGATTCATGACTGAAATTTGGTGGGCATTGCAGATACAAGGTACAGTCGTGCTAAAAAGTAGCAAGACTGGGTATGCTGTGTGAGCTATGGACGAAAGAGTGATAAGCAGACTGTTACCATCTAACACGATATCTCGGATATTTACAATTGTAATCTCAGCTTTCGACAACCATTTTACTTTGTTTACATGCTTTTATTTCCACCTCTTTTTCAGGTTGTTCAGCTCTGAGCACTGAGGAACAAACATTGAGCTACAAATAAAACGAACATCGCCATACTGGAACAACCTCCATATTCACCCAATATTGCTCCGTGTGACTTATTTTCCACCCAAGCTCAAGTGCGAGATCAGTACAAGAATATTTTAAAAGGAAAAAGAAAATGGTTGACCCCACACTTGCGTCGCGTCTCAGAACAGTTCATTTCACAGAGGAGTGAGGAGTGTATAGAAGTTGAACTTTTATTTACAACATTTAATACCAGTGGAATTTCCACAGGCCCTACTTGTAAATATAACGACTGATGCTAATTAACACAATGTTTATCTAACATATAAAATTATCTTGTTGGATGTTAGAATTTAGACCCAAATAGCATTGCATCTGAAACATCTATATTTGATCCTGCCTAACAATCTTGTCTTTTTTTTTCCTTCAGTTCAAAAAGAAAAAAATAATTCCGTTTCGGAAGATTGTTATGATGGCGACAATTTTTACTGATGACTCAAATAATGCCAAGGAGATAAATCCATGCGGCTTTAAATATGATTTATCTCCCTTACATTATTTGATTTATTGATTATTTTTTTCATCTCTTTATATTAATAACATTTTGTGATCACTTTAAGTGTTTCTCACTTACACGTAACTTACATTTTTTATTTTTAATCTAAATTCATTTTGAAATGTGCAACCAATGAATCCCAAAGATACAGCTAGTTTTGAATAATTTTGTTTGTAAAAAAAACTGACTAATATTTAAAGGGAACATGGAGTTAAATAACATGGGTCATCCTTACTATAATGGAGTTTTTGTGTTATTAACCAAAACTTAGACTGACACAAAATCTCCATTATTATAACGATGACTTTTGTCATTTAACACTACATTTTTTTAAAAATGCGTTTTGGTTACAAACACAGATTACATCCACTTTTCAGAGGCGGATGGGTTTATTGTGTGTTGCCGGATCCATGAGGGGGTGATAAGAGGACTATCTAGATAATTTTTGTACGTAGTCTAGAGTGCCTCCTTTTGAAGGGAGCTGGATTCTTCACATTAAACCAACCTTGTATTTAACTTTGTCTTTGTGCTGAAGACAGGTAAATAAAATACAGACAGAGTGAAATTGAGCTGTAAAGCTCAATTTCCCGTACATTATAAATTGAGTTTTAACAGTTCTTTCACACCTTTTCTGTTATTTTTTTTTTTTAGTATTGCCATCCGGACTTAGTGATAGGGTTAAGAAAAAGCATTTGATTTTTTATGACTTGAGTTAAAATTAAATTTAATTCTTTATTAAATTGATTAAAAAATCAAATTTTAGCCTAATATTTTAATTACTAAACTTTTTCAGCACATTAGTGACATTAATGAGGCTAAAATATTTATTTGAAAGTGTAAAATTATTGCTTCTTTACCTCCCAAGTGTCCTGATTAACATAAAAAGTCATAAACATGCTCTTTCTTAACCCTAACCCTCAGTCCAGGTGGCAATATAAAAAAAAATAGATTTCAAAATCTCTCACCGTCTGTCTGCCTGATTTTGTTTTTGTGTGTTGGACATTTTTTTCGAGACTGTTCAACTTTTAGAAACCCTTTAAGCTTAATTTCGTCCAGACACAGAAGCTCCATTGTAATATGATACTAAAAGCAGAAGAAAAACGTCCTATTTTCAGAAATAAACAATGAACAAAATGTAACTGCCCTAAAAAGTCAAGTAGTTTACAAGACGGGTCGAGTTCCACACTTATTCATAATGGGACGTTTCAAAGTCTCTACTTTTTAACAGTTGATAAAATAAAATCCTTATTTTGAGTTTGAAGTTAAACAACATCCTCACTGATAGGTTAAATATCTTCAGGTTTTAGAAAAGGCCTCTAAGCGCTTGGAGAGCACCTATCTACGCCAAGTATAATAATGTATTATCAAAAGAGTAGATGAGAATCTAAAAACGATCGAGCACTGTTCACTGCAAGGTAAACACAAAGGTATGGTGTCTTTAACCCATGCTCATCCCAATTCTGTAATGGCCTCTTCTCGTATATGAAATCCCCATGAGCACAGTTGAGGCAATAGAAGCAAAGATAAGTAGATATACGAGAAAATGGCTGGGTTTGCCTCCAGGATTGCATAACTTCACACTATATAACAAACAGGCCAAACTAAAATTACCGCTCAAGTTTATCGCAGAGGAATTCAATGATGGAAAATCATGTTCCAGATGATGCAGGATGTTTCCAAGAACACGCTGATAAAGGCAGTACAAAACTCTCTTAAGACGGGAAGGATGTGAAAAGTCAGAGACGCTATAAACGATGCTAAAGAAAACCTAGCTTTCAAGAAAGTCATCGGACTCACTCGGGCAGGAAGATCTGGGTTGGGAATAACCAACATTCAAAAATGGTCTCCGGCTTCGGTCAATGATTACTGAGACCTGATCATTCAAGAAATAAGGAACAAGAAGGAAAGCAAAAGGCTCATAAAAAGAGTCCAACAGTCATAGCAGGGACAATGGACAAATTGGGAAGAAGCTATCCAAAGATACCTTACATAGAATGACATGGCGTCGCTTAGGTTGAGCTTTATAATACACTCAACTTACGATGTGCTTCCGTCATCAAATGGAAGGATAAGGACAATAGAACCTGTCCTTCATGTAAGGAAAAACCTCAAACAATTGAACACGTTCTTAGTTCCTGCAGAATGGCCCTAGCTAATGGATGATATATGTGGAGGCCTTGCAGGGTACTGGATGAACTGACCACAACACTAAGCAGCCATATGAAGCCCATAGCAGCTAACCTAACCCCCCAATTTTTTTGCAGAGTGAGGGAAGATGTGGATCGAATCTAAGCATACAGCTGGCCAAATATTAGTACCAGACTAAAATATTCTTGGACCGGATGGTGACTGGGTGGTGGTCGCAGATCTCCCCGGCTTGTGCAATAATTACCAAGATTATAAGTGAAGAGGGACACGGTCAGACATTGTTTTATCATCAAGAACAAGCAGAAGACTCATCTTCGTTGAATTAACAGTACCTTATTAGCGCTGGGTAGAAAAACAACACCAGAACTAGATAAGAGAAATACAAGGACCTTAAAAGAGAACTGACCCATGAAGATTATAGCGTAATCCTTCGAGCTGTAGAAATTGGAGCAAGGGTTTCGTTGTAGGCTCTTTGTGTCAGCTCCTAGGCCAGCTTGGAATTTGAGGCCGAAAAGGAGTCACAGCCAGCAACTGCCTCATGGAGATAACCGAACAATGTGCAATGTGGCTCTGGGCAAAAAGGAATATCACATGGTGATATACTAGCAACCAAATAGTGTCCACTGTAAAGTTTATCTCTGTGAGAAGAAACAATGAATGTTTCGATAAGAGCACATTTCCACGTAATGAAGACGCAAGACGCTCAGCCGTTAAACATTTTATTTCTTTCATTTTTTCTGAACAGTTTATATCAAATAGTGTTTCACATCAGTTGGGGGGGGGGAACATGCGAGAGAAAAAAAAAAAAACGCTGAGATGTGCATATTCTTTGCTGATGATCCAACATTATCTGGAGGCTGAAAAGAAAATATACTACTAGTCAAAACAGCTGATGAAACATGGGTACATGCAAACCCACAAGGTAAGCCGGCCCAGATGACTGCTAATATGACAGATTTTTAATTGATCATCTAAAACTAAAAATCAGCAATGGGTATAAACCATTTTAAATTGAATATAATAGGAATTGTCTGCCTTAAATTTAAAAATGTGCAAACAAATAAAAAATCAAAAACTCAAATGACTTCACTGCAACCTGGGCAACGCCGGGTAGGTATAGATAGTCTTAAATTAGAAAAGTAAAAACTGTTTTCACTAAAACTTGAAATATTGCTTTTCTACACAATAACAAGTCCGTATAACAAACAATAAGAATCGTATTTGTTGTAACTAAAATAGTAGCAATAGTTCCCCCCCCTCCTAATAAAAAAAGGAAATTCGAAAATTATAAAACAAATTCGTATTTACAGTAGTTACCGAGGATTGTTATCCCAAGAAGCAACGAAAAATGTTTTTGCATACGATAGATTTAAAACTAAATTACAAAATAAAAATTATTTAAAAAAAAAAAAAAAAAAAAATTCTTCATCATTAATATCAAACGGTGTCGACCTAAAAATGTCTCCGTTAAACTTTAGTCTTTCTTCTTTTTTTTTAGGGGGGGGGGCACCTGTTAATACCTATTAGTCCTCTGCACTGAATTACATGACTATTATTGTATCTTAACACGGAATAAAGTGTTACGTGAGAGAACATGTAATGAAACAGTGTTTGAAAAAAAAGGGGGCGGGGATAGTCAGCTGGAGCTGAACGTGTTCTATTTTTAAACAGATCCGATTAGATATGTTCTTTATCTGTAGACATGAGGCAACAAAGATATATTACTTGTTTTCTTTTTTTTTTCATTTCATATCGCAAAAATGGGAATTCAAAACGACTCCGTAGGGGAAGGGAGTGCACAGACAATATGGTCAATAATGCGGCTCGACACGATTTCAAAACACCGTATTGTAATACAAAAACGTTTAATTTTTTGTACAAAAAATATAGGTAATATAATTTAGTACAAGAAAAAAACAATCGCCGTTTGTCAACCGTGAGAAACTATTTAGCAAGGTGGCTGCGTCTTGTTTACATCCTTACTATTGCATTATGGTCGAATATTTGAGGTGGAGAGTAGTCAAAAAAAAATTAAATTAAAAAAAAAGAAAATCGTCAATAATCCAACAGCAACCGTGTAAACAAGACGCAACCATGTTGAAAAATGACCTCTCACGGTCAAACAGCGATATTCTTTTAAATTTCGTTTTATTTTACTCTACTGCAGTTTTGATTTCAATATTGGATTGTATATAAAAATATTAATTCAATTTTCGTAGTCGCAACAAAAAACACAAGATACACGCCAAGCTGTCATAATAAAGATGGGCACTGACTTTATAGCCGGTGTAACTGAAAGAATGTAAAACGTAGTCAATGCTGCCTTTAACGTAGAAATTACGGATTTCAGTTACACCGGCTATAAAGTCAATGCCAGTATAAATAGCGAAGCGCCCCCCCCCCTATTTTTTTTTCGTAACGTGTTCTTAGTGTTCTAAACATGGTAATCCACAGTAAGCTGTTTTTTGTTGTTTTTGCACAGAAAATGTTAAATTCTGCAGTTTACGGACCGTGCTGAAATAATAACGTTATTATTTAAAAAGATATTCTTAACATCGGTAGGGGGGTATTAACTATTCTGTAGCTAACAATTTAATAAACAAGATACTGTAAGAATTGAAATTAACTTGAAAATCCTATCTAAACAATAGCCCGGTCCGTAAACTGCATAAGCAACAAATAAATAAAATAAATAAAAATAAAAACGGATTGGTCGCTATTCCGAAACCCCGCCTGCAGTTTCTATTTAAAATGTTATTGATATTACAAAACTAAGCATTTAGGAAAGACTCGTCAAAAAATCATGGATATAACCTTAAAATGCAACCACCGGTGGTGACGCCCCAATTTGGGGAGTGTGGAGTCACCCTTTAATTACTACTACTCCCAGGTTCATTCAGATCGGAAGTGGTAGTAGCTGCCAGTGTCCCATCTATGAGTTAAATAGAAACTATCGTTTACTGATTATTTGTTTAGAAAATATCCGCCTACAAAACAAATTAATCTACAAATCATAAAAACCATGTACGGTTTCAGTGTAAAATGACCCAACAACGATCGACATGCCGTAACCCCCCCCCCTCCCCCAACAACCAACTCATTAAAATAGAATCGAATTAATCAATAAGGCAGCGAAAATAACAAAATTAAGTAACAAAGACACCAACAAATGAAAAGTACGAGCCGTCAAAGGCCAGTCAGTAACACTTGAAAAGAGATTAGTATGTTTGTTTTTTGTTGTTATTTTGTGTGTGTGTGTGTGTTTTACTATTATTTTTCCTAACAATTCACAACAGACTGGAGAAGAAAAAAAAAGCTCATTTTTTAGAGCAAAAAAACAAAAATTAAATTCCAGAAGTAATTGACCCGAATCCAACTATCATGAAACAAAAAATTAGGGGGGGGGGGGATACAATGAAACAATCACTTTAACAGTGAGACAACAGGTTGTTGGAATTCAATTAATGGACTTCATTTCAGGTATTCAATTTAATCCTCCCCGGCCTTTTGGCGAAGATCGAAGTGTATCTGTTTCGTCTGAGGAGGCTATTCTTCTGAGGGGAAAAGGGGTTTCTTGCCTGTCGCCTGAGGCGCTCCTATCTGTGGAGGAATGTCCAACCACCTTTAAGGTAAAAAAGAAACTGGATTCCTACTACAGATTGACCTTAACACACGAGCCACCGGGTCAGATCAAACTTAATATTTTTTCTTGTCGGACTCAGGAGGCCATCCTCCTAGGCATTACCTCCTTTTGAAGAGGGGTTTTGGTTTATTGCCTGGGGTGGTCTAAACGGGGAATACCAACGATACCGCTCATCCAGGGAGAACTTTTTGGAGGTAACTGGATTCCCCATTATAAACTGACCTTGTGTCTAACCTTGTCGCTGTGGGAGGGGACAGGTAAACAAATTTTAAATGACCATTTTGAAACCGACGCCAGCCAATCGGTAAGTAACACGAAATGGAGAAACGGGGGCACCGCCCACTTTTAGTCCAGGTAAATTTATTTAGGCCGACACTTGATTAAACTACAAGTTGAGAAGGGGACAAAAAACAAGTCTTACAAGTAAAAAGAAAAAGTTACAACATAAACAGAGATTTTTTTTTTAAGAGTCACCTCCCCACGAGGGCAAAGTTATACACAAAATCAGTTTTTATGTAGGAAAAATCTAGGAGGCATTCTAGATTGTGACAAAAAACCCGCCTCAGTCAAGGATTTCTCCTCCTCTGACTGAGAAGAGAGCCCCTATTAATTTTTCTCCCCGCTAGAACAAAGTTAGACATAAGGTCGATTTTTAATGTGGAGTATATCCAGCTCCTCAAAAGGGATCCTCTGTATAGGACTAAGATAAAATTTGCCAAGTCGAGAAGGAGTTCTCCTTCTCCTACTGAGGACAGAAGAAATACTACACTTTGAATTATTTTTTTTTAAAAATTATAAATTAGGTACACATCCATCAAAAATGTGGGGAGTGAGAGGTTGGGGAGTCGTTGGTCGGACATTATCTATCCTACTCGTAACTCGGCGCATTCTGACCCATTCGTACAACCACTATACCACATTTACTCTATGGACTGCCTTACTTAAAATATCCTCAATGGTTTAAAGCCAATTTCATTTACAAGATCCTAGCCCGAGGGTAGCACTTAATCTTTTCCCTCTTTAAAAGAACTCGTACAATATGTTAAGTAGGAAATATATCCACCCTTAACCGATGACAATTTTTTTATTCGCCTTTAGATATTTCATTCTTCAGTCATTTTGAGATTTGTTGTTTACCCTATTTACTTAACATACCCCCTCCATCCCCCGATGAGGGGCGAAGTTAGACACAGGGTCGGTTTTTAACGTGTGGATTAACCAACTCTCCAACAAGGGGATGTACGTCGGCACTTTATCACGAATGAGGGCGACTCAGGCGACAGGCAATAAAACCCACCTTCTCCGAATGGAGGCGGTAATACCTGGAAGAGTGACCTCCTCCTCCTCGGACAGAACATAATACACTTTGAACTTAACCTTTGCTTGTCTGTCACTATGCACCGGGCATAAGATATTCGTATTTAAACAATGTTTGTATCGAATAAAAATAAAATTAAACTTTCTAAAAACTCTGCTGGGTGTAGAAAATATCAAGTCAAACAATTTACAGAAACACGACTGGCCTACTTTTTCTACTACGGATGACCCGAATAGTCATAAAATATTTTACGGAATTGTAAATCCTTATATCAATAAAATTGTGTGACTATTTCTCGTGTGACTGTGTGTGCATTTCTCGTGTCAATGTAACTTTAATAATTACACATTTATTTTTGTATTTATTTATTTACTACTTAGTATCAGCTACGTTTACCCGGCGTTGCCCGACTTTAAAATATAGTCATGTTTACATTTTCTTTTTAAATTCAATATATTTATTGTAATCCTATTTAAATAATTTAATTACGAAATTAAATCCACGAGAACGGTTTCTTCGTAAACTAATCAGTCATTTTAATATTTTGTTAATTGCAAGAAAAAGAAAATTATTTTTTTCGCAATTATTCGAAATTGAATTTGGAAGTATTTAAACTGGCGAATAGAACAACATTTAAACTGGCTTCAAAATGCTCAACAAAGATTGACAGTTTTGGAAGCTGTTTACGCCCAACCATTTTATAAATCGAGATTAAAACAATTATTCTAAAAATCCTATTAAAAATATAAAAAACGGATTTGACATTTAAATTAATTGTAACACTATTACAAAATCTATTTATTTTCTGAATAAGTACAACTATTTGTATATTTAAATTTTGAATGTTTAATATGTTAGTGATCGCAGCTTGGTTTTTATCCCCCCCCCATGGTAGCAAGGTGTGGCACAAGGCAGAAAGGGGTGAGGGGGACCAGCTGGCACCAAGGTGTGGTACAAAAGTAGCAGAAAACGGAACCGTCGGCATTTCCCGGTGGGAACGGCTCAGCAATGAACCACCAACTTGCTGAAGGAGGAGGTAATGCCTAGAAGAATGGTCTTCTAGGATTGAGATTAATCATATGTCATCCCGACATAAATGGGTCTGGTGTACGCGAGACAGCCCCTAAATTGCCAGAACGCTGCCAGGACGTACACTTGGTATGAAAAGGAAGAGAAACAAAGGATAGGTGCACCTTGCAATTTCCGGCAAACATGCACGGGGGAGGGGGAGGGGTCAAATATTGAAAAAAAACAAAAAAACCTAAGTAGCTACATTAAAAATAAAATCAATATGTCGACATGAAAATACTATACTTTTATATATACTGGTTACTTTTAGTAACAAGTCTTATATTGAACATTGGAGTTTGTTTTTTGGTTTTGTTAAATTTTCCCCTGTCAACAGAAAAATTAAAATGAGACTTTATTTTTCGTGCAAAATAATTGGAAATGTTTACATAAAATGATCAGCCACTTCCTGATCAGAAAATGTAAGAATTAACATTTCCCTTCGTATTTTTCAAGCCACACCCCTCCCCTCCAGTATATTTTTCACCAGAAAAAAGAGAACCCTTAAAAGAAAACATGTTCGTCATTAACCCCAACACTAACCCTAAGTTCGGTGTGGCAATACGAGTAAAAAAAATCTAAAATATACTAGTAGTCCTGAAAAAAAATCAAATAAGATGGCGGCTATTTTGAAAATGCAAAAAAAAATGGTTACTCGTTCTGTACTATAATGTCGTCAAAATCTGTTCATTTTACGTTATTATATTTATAAAGAAAAGTAAGCATTCAATTTAAAGTCTAATACATGTATTTTCCAGGTATTTCCAAGGTGTTGACGTAATCGCACGAAGAAAAAAAAAATCTCATTTTTATTTTCTGTTGACAGCGTGGGGGCTGCTCTAATAAACATTTTCCGAGATGACTAAAATAGGTTAAGTGAACTTTTAAAAATTAATATTTATTTATTTATTTTGGGTTCAGTAAGGCGGGGGTTCATTGGTAGAATAGTGGCGCTGTCGAAAATTACTGTTTGTCGTGTCTTTATAATTTGAGAGCAAACACAAATGAATCGGGATACTTAAACTTGAAAAATAAACACGGCAATTACATTTTATCCGCCAATAAAAGTCATTTTCGATTAATGTCCCGCCAGAATTAAACTTTAAGGTTTCCTATTTCAATCTCGTAAATTATTTTAAAAGAAATAACATTGCAAAACATTAAATTATAGCTAGTTTCATCGTACACGTGAAATGCCGAAATAAAAACTCGCCCCCAAATAGTCATCTTGGAATTCTTGTAGCAGAACAGTACCAGAGTTCCGATTTGTATCTTATTGTGAAGGAAAATATCAAATATGAGTAACACGAGACTTTACAATTATGACACTTTTGAGCTTCCGTATTTATTATCAACCCATTTTCAAATAATAATTTGGGGAGCTGGATATCCCCAACGTTAAAACCGACCTTGTGTCTAACCCGGTTTTCGTGGGGAGGCAAGTGAATAGGAACACATGATCCTGTGTAAATATTGTTAAAGAAGAGTTTGCTTTTTCTTAATTAAAGTCTATTTTCCGAAAGAAAGAAAAAAAAAAAAAACACCGGGAGTTTTTACTTTCATTTTTGTTTTGTCATAACCCAACTTCGCTTCGGTTTGTAATAAAATAGATCGCATGTCTTACAGAATGTAGAAATTCAACTACTATAAATACTTTCGAGGTTTGTTTTTGTAACTCTTAAATTTATAAATAGCTATCTGTTCTTCAGGTGGGGCTAAATAAAAATAATTCGAAATATAGACACGTTTCATGTTCTTAATACAATTTTTTTTTTAAATTCGTTTAGCTTTTTCCTTATTTCCTTTTTGATTTCAATAAATTGTGTTTCTATGGAATTTGAACTGAACCAACCAGACTTTTGGCGAACCAAACCTAAAACTTAGGTTGAAAAAACAAAACAGTTCGGTTCGAATTCTGGAGAAGTACCCAATTAATAGTAAATAAAACATAATTCAATGTGTATTTTTTTTTTTTTTAACTTAGTTCAGCCCAAACAAGGCAAGTTTCCACTGTAGATGTAAGGGCTATTGAGAATTAGTGTGAAAGTTTGTTTTTAGTAGGGGTATCCTAAATTGGGAGCTGTGCAGCGAGATACTTAGCGTATAATTAAATATGTGTATTTATTAAAAAGACGTGCATGGCGACGGGCTTTTAACCAAATTATTATTTTTTAATAGTATTTTGAAACTTAAATGCATGCATTACATTTTTTTTAATTATTATTAATCGATTTTATTTGTAATTTTTTACCAATCACGTTTATTCGTATTTACACACACGCGATATCAGATCATTCGGTGCAACTTCGGAAAAGCCTCACCAAAGAAAAACACATAATAAATACATACGTGTATTATGTACGTGACCGGGACGAAACAAAGATATCGTACACCAAAAAATACGTAAATTGATCAAGTAGTTTTTTTTTTATATCACGGAAAATCAAATTTTGTCATTTTTTTCCACGTTCGCTTGTCACGACAAGCTGGGTTGACTTACGTCCCTTGTTTTTCAAAGATGGCGACGTGACAAGCGAGCATGGAAAACATGACAAAAAATCATTGTGTAATAAAAAAAAAAAAACTACTTGCTCAATTTACGTAATTTTTGGTGTACGATGTCTTTGTTCCGCCACGGTCACATACATAATACTATTTTATTTATCTACCTCCCACAAGGTAAGATGTGACACAAGGTCGGGAAAGTGGGATTAGATAAGCCAGCGCTCGAGAGGTGAGCACTCTGGCTTTTTAAAAATTGCCTGGACAGCCCCGTCGGCATTCCCCGGTAGGGGCGCCTCAGACAGTAAGCAATAAACTTACTCCTCCCCAAAGAGGAGAGGCAAAGCCTGGGAGGGTGAACCTCCTAGAACTGCACAGGACCAGACAACCCCTAATAGGCCGGCGTAAATCCAGACCCAAAGGCCCGGACGATACCAGTTTATTAGGCGGGGTAAAAAAAAACCCTGGTTGAACTCATGTCTTTGTTTTTTTTTGTTTTCTTATTGAAGCTTTTCCGGAGTTCCACCGATCATTCAAATAAGTTTACAGATAAAAAACAAACTCATGTAATCCGTTCACCAGCTACATACACGCTTATGATGATCGGTGACACCATGAAACTGCAGTAAAGTGTGACAAATAAGTGCATTTCATTATAAATCAATAATAAATAAATGCACTTAGCTGTAACACTTTCTGCAGTTTACTGGTTTTCGCCGACCAAATGATGAAATCGGAAGAAATGGGCTATCTACCTATATTTATATTTTTAATCTTATATCACTTGTCATCTTGAACTTTAAGATGACTGACACAATACTGAAATAAAATAAACTAATTATTATAGTATTGTTCGGTCATTAAATTATTAACTGAACTTAAAAGCTAAAACTAATTTTGTTAAGATAATGTTGTTTCAATGGCAGCCATCTTAAAGCTGAAAAGTTCAAGATAACCCGATTTTTCTACTATTTTTATATATTAATTATTACTTATTAGGTCACTTGTTTTTGTTGTTTTATATTGCTTTGCTAATTATTTGAACATTTGTTTATTATTTCACAATATTTTTTATACTTAATTATTTGTACACTAAGGGACTTTTTTATTACTTAATCTGGGCTTTAATAGCAAAGCAACTATTTGTTTATGTTGAAGTTTATAATTTGATACTTTTTCCTCTAAGCGTAATTTACAGTTTCTAATATTTATATTGCAAGGAGGAGTTAATTTTAAAATTACCCAATTGATATTAGAGCTAATATTTATTTTTATTTATTCCCATATATATTTAGACAATGTAGTACTATTTTTATATTTATTCATTCCTAAATGTCATGTGATGATTATATCTACTCTTAAAATTAGTCCCCATGGCTCCTATGTATACTTTTTCATTGTTGATATTATTACGGTTTTGTGCATTAGCTGATTTGTGGGCAATTATTTTTTTTCTGCAATTACATAATTTGGTATTACTATTACTATTGTTAAAAAGATCAACAATAACTAAGTCTAATGCTATTCCTATTGATAAGTTTAGATAGCTTATAGTTTTTCAGGAAAGTATATGTTGTCAATTTGTGTTTTTACCCCTGTTAAAACAGATCGAACCAGATTACAGTTCGTTTTCTATTAGTTTTATTAAACGTTACTTCAAATACATTGTTTTTGAATGCGGTTTCATATTCGTTTGTGTTGATTGAATATATTTTTATTGCTGAAATTAGTGGTTTATGGATTTCTTTGGAAACTAGATTAGGGTTAGATTGTTTATTAATATATAATAAAATGTTTTGGAATTTTGAGATGAGGGTTGATAATTCGTAGAATTTGGTATATTCAGACTACTGTTCTCATCTTGGGTGTTTTTTTATCACAACATTTCGGCCTATGTAACCACCGACCTTCTTCAGATGTAATTTGTCGAACTCGGGAATCTTTTCAATCCACAATGCGGGTGATACGAAGAATTGCGAATTACTGAAGACTTCTTCCCAGTCATGACAGATGGAACGAGAGCATGCTACCCCCGTGGATTTAATAAAGGGTTCCGTTCGAAATTCCGTCCAGATTCGGAGATTACATCGGCCGAAACGTTGTGATAAAAACAGACAAGATGATAAAATGTTTGGTTTTCTATAAGGCTTGAAGATTTCATTGTTTAAATTAAAGGTTATGTACACAAAATACTTTTAGATTCATTTTTATTTTTGTGAAAACTGAAGTTTTGACAAATGTATCTTATTCCTTTTTTTTTTTTTTAACTTCGCTGGATGAATTAAGAAATATGAGACCATGCCTGTAAATACCAATTTCTTCCTTGTTATAGAAATATATGTATGGCAAGTTATATACACATGGACGTTTGTGTAGATCACTTGCCATAAGTATATACTACTAAGCTGTATTCGCGTATTGAAGTAAATACTGAAAACGAAAATATACGTAATATATCAAAACATAAGTGTGTGTATATATATATATATATATATATATATATATATATGTATATATGAACCCGTAATTATACACACACATGATATAAAATGAAAAATGATTAGCCAAAAGACGAACTAATTAGAACAAAAAGATTAACACAGAGACACGATTTGATTCTATATGTCGTCCATGGGCAGACTTTTTCAAGAATGTATAACAAATTAACAGAGACAATGTTTATATATACATATGTAATACAAATCTTTTAAGGAACATGTTCTAAGCAAACAGGTGGTTCTTTTTTTTCTTAATTGAAGTCTTATCACAATTGAATAAAAGCAAACGTATTTTTTTTGTATGGTATAATCATATAAGTAGGATAAATCAAAATTGACTTTTAACGGTCCCGTTACATCCACCATTTTCCATCTTTTTATTTTTCGTATTGCCATCCGGACTTAGGGTCAGTGGTAAGGTTGTGGAAGGAAATGTTTTCTTTTATGCCATTGAGATTTCTTATGCTAAAGTTTGATCAGGAACATTAACTATACAATAGATGGTAGGGGGCCGTTAAAAAGTCAATTTCACGAGATAAAATAAGAAAGGGGTGGGCTTACCTAGTGCAACTTCGCAGGCCTTCTTCAGTTGAGTGTGGTAGGTTTTTTTAATTTCCTTGTCGGCCAAAATCTTTTCTAAAGCTCTGGTTAGAAACATCGCCCTCACTGTTTCGGTATCATGCATAATTCATAGTAGCTCTTCAGGTGTTGGGATGAGTGACCTATGTCTAGTTTTAGGGGTGGGTTGTTATGTCCAGGGAGGAAAAAAAAAACAAGGAGACGATTAATAATAGCCTTCTTTTCAGGAAAAAAAAATTATAAGGAATAGAGAGAAAATAACATTTCAAATATACCCAACCCAGCTGATCAGGTAGATTGAAGTTTAAAATGATACAAACTCTAGGCATTCAGATTTATAGATCATTTCTTCTTTTTTTTTCTTTTTCTTTTTGTAAATAAAGGGGGGGGGGTATTTCTATTTTACAATGTAGGTAATTAAATTAATACACATCTATCCGGATGATCAGGTAAGTTTTTGTACCCACCTAGTAAAAATTCAGATCAGTAGTTAGCTTGTTTTTAAGGGGTAATTGTTTTGCAATTGAGGTAATTAATGTGTGGGATGTTTCACGGTGTCGATAATTAACGTATGTGTTTTGAAAGGGGGTATATTTCACAATATCGGTAATTAAATGTATACTTTCTTTTTTTTAAAGGGGTAAATTTTTCACAATCTAAGTAAGTAATGCATGCTTTACAAGAGGTAATTATTGTACAATATCGGTAACTAATGTATGTTTTCTTTAAGGGGTAACTATTCTATTCCCCATCAGATTTAATTTCGGAACCTTTTATTTAACATGTTGCGACGGGTTTTTTTTTTTTTTTTAACAATCTAGGTAACTAATAATTATCCCACGATATAGGCCTAAGTAACCAATGTATGTTTTCTTTAAGGGGTAATTATTCCGCAGTGTGGGTAATTAGTGTATACCCTTTTTTTACGGTTTGTAAATCAACCAAGGAAATAAAATAAAAAATTAAGATACCTTTTTTTCTTTTTTCTTATTTTTTTTTTGTAAGACAAATTAAATCCTCAAACAGAAATCACGTGTGATGCAATCAACAACCTGATGACGAACGTCAGAGAACTTTCAAATTTCATAAGATTCAAATCTTTCTTTTTTTTTTCTTTGTAAATAAATGAAATGAAATGCCAAAAAGGAAAAGAGGAAACACGTCCAAATAATTTAAAAAAAGAAAGAAAACCAACAATTCGGGCCGGTCACGTATTTTTGTTGTTGTTGAAAAGCGAGAAAGTCCGACCCGAGAAGGAGGGGTCTTTTCTATATATATATATATACAAGACAAGGTAGTAAAGAATCCACAAGACGACCTTTTTCGACGTTTATTTATAGTCTTGTTGGTCCTTTCGGCACTGGTGTAGACTTTTTTGCTCCTTAGACCGTGAACAATTCGTGTTATAATTCGTGCGTCTGGTTGCGGAAAAAAAAACAATCTCTGTAGACGACGTGTCTCTCTTTTCCCTTCTGGTGCGTTTTTTTTTGTTTTTTTTTGCTTCTTCTTTTAACGCATATCTATTCTATAAGCTAAAACACACGTACGTAAATATATGACTGTGTGTGTCTCTAGATGATGATATTATTTCTATTATTGTTTTGTTTTTTTCCCACCAACTCCGTTCACCTAAAAAAAAAAACGAGCTAAATTAAACGCTGCTGCTACAACTAGTGCGATCGGCCGCCATCATAAACACGGCACACGTGACCTCTGACATCATATCGTATTAGACGGCAACATCGCGATACGGTCGACCACTAACGCACAGTAGGCATGAGACGAACCGAGGGTCACAGGAGAAAGGATATTGATGATGATTATGATGATGCTATTATTATTATTATTATTATTATTATTATTACTACTACTACTTCTGTTGTTTGTTTGCTTGCTTGCTTGTTTTTATCACTCACTGACAACAACAGGTGATGTTCCCTGGAATCTGAGTGAGAGGAAGTCTCCCCAGATTTCCAGTACTCTCCGCTTATTTTGATAACTGTTGCAAATAACTTTGCGTTATTGCAACAACCATTTACCATTAAATTGATTATGTGGGTTACCTTCTGCACTTCAGTATTTAAAAAAAATATTTCAGCTATTTTCATCAGAGTCTGTTTCCAGGTTTTTCAGGTAATTGATCCTAGTGTTCCTACAATTATTGGTATTAAAGTAATTTTCTCCATGTTCCATATTCCTTTAATTTCTCTGGCAAGTTTCATGTATTTACCTTGTTGTGAAGTTGTAAATTTACCTAGTCAATCGCTAGTATACTTTTCCTCCTAGCTATACTTAAGGAGAGACTTATATAGTAATCTATTTCTACTTATGCTAATTATGCATATCAATTAGCATAAGTATCACCACATACCTAGTTTTTCTGCCTCCTTCAGTTTCACACTATGAATTGCTGCAATGGCAAAATTTACGATTTGGCAGGTTTTTTTGTTTTTTTATTATTCACTAATCACGTTCGGTCTCCTCGCTTGGATGAGTTTGTCTGTTTGTACCTCTATCGGATTGACATCCTAATAACTAAGGGGAGACAAGTACGATCTTTCCTTCAATTTGACTCAGCCCTTTTTTTTCGTCTCTAAGAAAGAGAACCTGTGGCCCCTTTGATCTCGGCAAATCACGTTGACAGAGGTTTCCGACCAATCACAGACCAGAGATCATGCGTGACCACGCGTGATTTGAGTGATATAAAAGAAGATACGCCTTTCTTCTCCTCCTCTTTTTTCCCCTTTCCCAGCAAGTAACAGGTCCTGTCAACGAAGTCTTTCTCTCCCTACGATCAGCGATTAAGACAATCCCATCAGCATGACTCGAAAAGCATGTGGGCGAGAAAACACTGCCTACTGCTGCCTAACAGTTACTACACGCCGTCTCCCCTTTCCTCCTCACCGGACACAGGACGAATAGTAAGCCTAACCTTTTTTTTCCTTTCTCTGTTAAGCACGTTCGAACGCCAAATTCCTACCATGTCGTACGCACCAAAAAAAGGGGTAGAGAGACGGCTCATTTTCTCTAATTTACGCGCACACCAAAACACGTGTGCTTTCCAAGAAGAAACTTTAAAGGACAATTTTATACAAACAGTAAAATGCTCATTTTCCTTAAATTACGCGCACACCAAAACACGTGTGCTTTCCAAGAAGAAACTTTAAAAGGCAATTTTATACAAACAGTAAAATGAACATTTTCCTGTGCACAAAACTCAAGTTTTTCATTGAGGAATTTACACAATTTAATTGAACCACGTTGAATAAATTGTTATGTTTATATGTATTTTTGAGTGCTGGCTTTCTTACTTTTTGTGTTGGTTATTGGCGTATTTTTACTCATTCTTTCATGTTTAACGTTAAGAATTCGTTAGTACCTCCACACCTCCATGCACCTGAAAATTTTATGCTTTTCATTTGTCAATACTGTCTCTGGTTCGTGTCTGCACTATTTGTCTGCATTTTCAAAGTGCAGACATTTGCATAGTTCCCAGTAGACTACCATTCCCACACAGTCGTGTCTGTTTTTGTATTATTTGAGGGCTAATTTGCTGCATTCACTTATTATGTGATTTGCTGTTTCGTCTCTTTGTCCACAGAGACTACATTTACTGTTTTATTTGTTGGGGAGGGGTATTTTGCTTTGAAATAGTTTGTTCTAATCACGCTTTGTCAGTAACAATTCCATTTCTCTGTTCATGTGTCCTTTTTCTAACCATGTCCATGTGTTTTCGTGCTTCTCTTCTTTGGTCAATCTTATAAATCGTCCATGTAGCTGCTTCTCTTCACATTTTTCTCCCCCATCCGCCTACACTACATGTATATGTATTTGGGGAAAGTGTCAGTTTATGGAATTTTTAGCAGTTTCAGTTCCCTTGGGCTCGTGTGGATGTTCTTTCCATATTTTTGTTCTATTTTTATTTCAAATTATCTGTGGTTGGTTAGCGTTCGTTGGTTATGTGGCTTGGTTTCCGCATTCAAGGATTTTCCTTAAGATTTCAGTTGTTTTCATCATTGCCATGTGTTGTATGGGCTCAATCTTTCTTTTGATTCCAATTTCTCCTTGCCTTTTTTTCCAGGTTTATCAGGGCTGTTCCTAGTGCTCCTACAATTATTATTATTATCAACTCACTAGGAGTTCTCAAACAGGTCATCATAAATGATTGCTCGCTGATAATAACCGGTGGTGTTCCTTGGAGTCTGAATGACAACAAGTTTCCCCATATTTCCAGTACTCTTCACCTCTTTCCATAACGATGGCAAATGACTTAGCATTATCGCAACAGCTGCTTACCATTGATTTCTTGCTGACAACCACCATTGGTCTTCCCTGGGATTTAGGTGGCAATAAGCCTCCCCAAGGTCCCAGTACTTTCTGCACTCTTCTAGTGAAGGTCTGGTTAGTGCTCTCCCTCCTTGGTCTTCCCATCCTCATTGACCCGTCATGACTATTTTGTGTGGTATCAACCGAGGCTTGTGCTATCTCTTTTTTATGGGCAATCAAATGAAAATTCTTGCAGTTTTGTTGTGACCTTGAAGGGCGATAATAATTTAGACAACACGGTGGTATATTTACTAGAGTGTATTTACAGAAGTACAAGCTAGTATGTTACAGAAAGTATGCGTCGGATACTGTGGCTATGACTGCCACCATGACGGTATTTACTTCCTTCTCACTACAGGAAGATGTGGCAGAAGGCTGGAAGGTGGGAAGAAGCAGTCGGCTTTCCAATTTTCTTCTATGTCTGAAAATTTATAATTGACAAATCGGAGCCTGAGTCAAGCTGCATTTTAATATTCCTATTCAGTATTCTTACTTGAACAAACTTCCTAATATTTTCAACTTCGTCACATTTATGTTAATAAAGGATGGGAGACCTCCTAGAACTACCCAAGACGAATACTACAACCTGACAGATAAAAGGCCACCGAAATGGCCAAATTTCTGCTGGACAGATTGTCGAGATCAGACCCTTGATTGGTATATACATACCGCCAACGACAGTGCATGATTGCCGCCACAACTGCCACAAAACTTAGTCGTTACTCTATGAATAGTATCTGGAAGAGTTCATCTACACCCAAAATAGGGTAGATCAACATCACACAATAACACCCTCCTTTTCAGCCTTGCTCCATGTGGAATCAATACCATTTTCTTTTCAGGTTTATTTTAATGAAGTCTGTAATTTACGGTTTCTTCTTGATATGATTTTATATATATATATATATATATATATATAATATATATATATATATATATATAATATATATATATATATATATATATATATATATATATATATATATATATATATCAAACGCCTTCTGGTATTCTCTCGTCCAGACCCAATCATTTTTTCTGTTTTCCTCTTTTTTAAAAATATTTCATTAAGAGACGATCGCAAATCTTGTATGTTTTGACTAAACATTTTGTAACAATTCGCAAAATTAAGAGAATTGTGTGTAGCCGATACATTTGCCGGAGCTGGCATATTTTTTTAAGTATTCGCTAACACTGAGTCTGATCTTTTAATATCATTGTCCATGATTCGACTAAAACATTTTTCTTTTTTTTTCTTTTCGGAGACTGTAGGCGAAAAAACACTTGTATCCTACATCCATTTTTTTTAATTCATTCACTTTTTCATCAATATTATCTAATGACACGAATGGAACATTTTTCTTTGTGGAAACTGGTTGAATATATATTTTAAATTCAGCTTTTTCTATCATTTTTTATCTCTTTCTAGTCCACCAGAAAAAAACTTCTGAACAATTTTCTTTTAATTCTTCCGAATAGCTTTCTTTCAATTTTTTTCTTTAAGTTTTCTACTGCAGCATTTAAGAATTTATAGGCATAGCCTATACTTGAAACTTTTCTATCCAATCTGTGCGGGAATGTTACTTGAATTGTTCATCACAAACATTTTCAAATTTTTGAAGTTTTTCCTTGTAGTGTAACTATAGTTATTAGTTCGCCCTCGAAATTGATTTGTTCTCCAGTGATGCCTTTTGGCTACTTTTTTAGTCCTCAATAAAGTCGGCTTTCCAATTTTCTTCTATGTCTGAAAATTTATAATTGACAAATCGGAGCCTGAGTCAAGTTGCATTCTAATATTCCTATTCAGTATTCTACTTGAACAAATTTCCTAATATTTTCACTTCGTCACATTTAGCGATTCTAATACAACTTTATTGATTTGATTTTTCACTCTGCGGTGCATACTTTTGTGTTCCACACGATCGCTCTTAAAGCATTTTTTCATTTTATATGGACAATCTTTGTACCAATTCAGCTGTCCGTAACCGAAACACGGTTTAGGGGGCAGATTACTTTTCTTTTGATTATGAAATTTAGCTGGTGAAGTACTTTATGTAACACTCCACTCTGTGCAATATATTTTGAATCTTGACACATGCTAATAAACCATTGGCAGTCCTCTGCGATATGCTGGGGTGTTAAATCTGGTTAATTTTCCAGTTTATTAAAGACCCTTCTTCTAATTTCCGTATCTGTATTCGATATTAATCCTTGCACAAATATAAGGCATTTGAAATTGTTGGCACTTAATTCCGACAATATGAAATCACCACAGTGCTTGTTAACTATGCTAGCAAAAGTCGTGTAGTCTTCGTCGTCTTTCCTTGTAAGGTTCATGCATGTCAACCTTTTGTGAAAAAGAGACCTTTTATGGCTAAACAATTTTGTCAATAATAGTATTGCTTCATCAAATGTAAGATCGCTGTTTTTGTGATAAGATATAATTTACTAATTTGGTATGTTCAACCGTACCCAATTTCCTTAAAAGCAAACGAACCTTTTTAAAATCGGTCCAATTCGCAGAGTCCGTATTATAAATGTCCGTATATCGTCTGAAATAGGGAGCAACATAACCTCGTTGTCAGGATCGTAGTTAAAATTATCAATAGTGTTTTAAATAGTATTTTGTGAAAATGCACTTTCATCTTTACCATTTTGACACAAATTCCATAATTCGAATATTTTTTCTGTTCCTGTTGGGTATAAAGAAACATTTCCTCAAACTTTCTCTATTGTACCAGCTATTCTTTCTGTTGTTCTTGGAATTTCTCTTCTATTCGAAGCTTTTCTTTCTGTAGTTCTTTCTGCATTTGTATTTTTCTGTATCCATTTTCTTTTGATATTCTGCTTGTTTTTGCAATTCCATTTTTTTCTGCATCCATTTTCTTTTGATATGATGCTTGTTATTTCTGCAATTACAGTTGCTGATCTTGCTGATGCCTGAAATTTTCTAAAATTGCACTTTTGAATTCCTCCATTTTTCCCGTCACTTCAATTAAATTGACTTTTCCGTGTATATATATATAGATTGAAAAACAGAGTACAGCAACCCATCCCTAGAAAAATTAGGACTGGAACCTTCCAGTCAACGGACGTTCTAAGCAACACATACGGGTCTACTATAATCGACCATTTGCTTAAAAGCCCGTCGTGCGCAACAAACTTTAGCATCAACTCATTTACCATCTTGAGTTGTGCTCACAATTTTCCATCTTAAAATCTTAGAGACTATCTACGTACGTCTTAAACGGCTCTTCCTCTGTAAACAGAAGGAGTGTCTATTATGGTTGAGTGTGATTAGTCTCTAAATAACAAAACGCTCTTTTTGGTTTTAAATATATTTATAGATATTATTTTATGTATCTGAAAACTCGAACACTCAGACAAGTGGTTCAGATACAGGCAGTACTGGAAAACGAAAATCACAAAATCCTCTGGGCTATGGAGGTACAAACAGATACCTGAAATAATAATATATATATACAGTGAACCCCGCTATTTGTGGGCTCACCATTCGTGGTTTTACAAATTTGTAGATTTTCAGCATAAGCATTGACTTAACATTTTCTTCATAAATTCGGTAGAACTTACAAATATGATAATTATTTAAGTCTAACAAAGGAAAATATGACCAAAAAAAACGCAATTAAACACGCTAATTATTCTTTAGGATTCATATTAAATGCTGCTCATGCAAAAGTTTCAAATTTTCGTGAACTTTATACGAAACTTAAATATTAAAAAGAAATCAACCAACTTGCATGCAGAAAGGGATAATCTACACTAATTTGTTGGTTTTCATGTACAAAAATCTGATTGTTAGTGAACTTTTAGGTATCAAAATTTATTTAAAGATTTTTGCTATTCGCGGGTGTGTCTTGAACGTAATGTCTACGGATAGCAGGAGCCTACTGTGTATATAAACCTTCAAGTCGCAGAGGATTTTGTGATTTTTGTTTTCAAGTACTGCCTCCAGTTTGTATCTTAACTATTTGTCTGAATGTTCGAAATGCAGTCGTTTGCATCGTTCCCAGTGTACTGCCTTCCCCACATAGTTGTGTCTGTTCTTATATTATTTGGGGGCAAGTTTTCTGCATTCACTTATTATGTGGTTTACCGTTTCGTCTCTTTGTTCAAAGAGTCTACATTTGCTGTTTTCTTGGGTTTTATCTATCTTAGCTTTGATATCGATCTAATCGCAGTGTTTTGTGCTGTTGTTAGTAGTGATCCCATTTCTTTGTTTAGGTGTCCCTTTCGTAGTCATGTCCAGGTGTTTTTGCGAGTCTCTTCTCTTGTCCTTTTTAGGAATCGTCCGTGTAGTTGTTTTTCTTCCCACTTTGTTTTTTTATTTCTTGTGTCTATGTTCCCTGTGTTGTTCATTTTGACGGTGTCACTTGCTGCGGTGATTAACCTTTCTGTGTTCTGGGTTATGTATTTTACTAATTCTTTCTTTGTATCATTCACACAGTCTTCTATACTTACCAGTCCTCTTTCCCGTCTTTCCTTTTTACATAGAGTTGGTCAGTATCTGGTTCAGCTGATGAATGGTCCAGAATATCTTACTATTGTTACTGCCCAGGTGTTGATTCCTGTTATATAATTTTGTTTCTAGGAGTTTTCTTGTTCTTCTCAGATATTCATTTACGATCTTCTCTTTAATTTCTGCTGATTTGATGGGGTCTGCTTCCAGAACTCCCAAATATTTGAAGGTATCATGTTCACCTAGTGTTCTCATCTCCTCTTGGTTGGGTAGTTCCATACCCTCCGCTGCCTCCAGTTTTCCCCTTTTCATCTCCAGCAGTGCACACTTTTCTATTCCAGTTCCTTTTCGCAAATAGTTTCAAATCGTCCATATACATGAGGTGGTTTCTTCTTTATTCGTAAACTTCTATCCGGCATCACATTTCCTGAGTCTGTTGTTGAGTGGCATCATAGCTATGATGAACAATAGCAGTGATAGAGAATCTCCTTGGAAAATGCCTCTCTGTATTCTTATCTGAGTCAGGTATTATCCTCCAGCTGTCAATTCCAGTCTCCATGTTTCCATTGCTTTTTTAATGAAATTGATGATCTTGTGTGATATTTTGTACATCATCAAGCACTCGATTATTCATGCTTGACGGATCCTGCTGTAAGCTTTCTTGTAATCGATCCATGCCAGAGCTATGTTCTTTTTTCTGCTTTTTACCTCTTTCAGAGTCTTTTGATCTATGTATAACAGGTCATGTGTCCCTCTTTTCCCTTTCTGGCATCCTTTCTGTTCCTCGGGAAGTAGTCCACGATTATTAAGGGAGTGGTAGATTTGTTCTCTCGGTTGTGTGGTTAGGATTTTCCAAATGGTTGGTAAACAGGTTATTGGTCTGTAGTTGCTAAAGGTTGTTCCCTTTTCGGTGTCTTTTTGTATCAATGGGGTCCTCCCTTTCGTCATCCATTCTGGTACGTCTGTTTTGTGGATACATCTTCTCATTAGCCTTTCATGTAGGGTCGTGACTTTATTATTATTATTATTAGACCACCATTATGTAAGCAAGGATAGTATTGTTCATGTATTGGTTCTTGCAAAAGTATTTTCATGACCCCCAACAACAACAACCCAAAACTACCCTGAAACAAACATTATCATGATATTAGACAGCAGCGTCATAAGACAGGTGGCCACCTCTGCACAGAGTAGCCATGAGACAAAGTGAATATCACAGGATAAGATATTATTAATATTATTTAGTCACTATTATCTATGCTGTCACTTTACACACAAGGGTAATGTTGCACATATATATATATATATATATATATATATATATATATATATATATATATATACATATATATATATATATATATATATATATATGAAATACAATTTTGTTTAAAAAATCGATAAGATGCCAAGATTTTTTTTTTTTATGTAATAAATCAAATATTTCGAACGGACATTTTTTTTTTTTTTTATATATAAAAATAAGAATCTGACATTGTCATATATTTTTTTTACTATTCCCATGCCAACCGGTTGGGAGCGAACTCCCAACGGCGACGCTCTCTATGCTGTAATGTGGAGACAGTGTTGTATGTCGAGATCGTGTGATGGTAGTACACATAGCAGTAGTGAAAATAAGCGTCGATACGCTGATAGGTTATAATAAAATAAATTTCACATTAGAAGGCATTTTTAAAAATGAAATACAATTTTGTTTAAGAAATCGATAAGATGACCAGATTTTTTTTTTTAATTAAAAATTTTTTTTATATAATAAAAAGAATGAAAAAGAACAGATGTCCGTTTGAAATATTTGATTTATTATATAATTAAAAAAATCTTGGCATCTTATCGATTTCTTAAACAAAATTGTATTTTATTTTTAAAAAATGCCTTCTAATGTGAAAAACATTTTATTATATATATATATATATATATATATATATACATAATATATATATATATATATATATCATATATCATTGCGAGATCCAACACGATTTGTTGTTGTTGATCACTCTTCGCTGCTTGCTGTGAATACTCGCCGACTTGGTATTTACAAAGTTAAATTCCTCCTATATTCTGAGCTGATTTCTGGTGGCCAATTGGTAAGTCTCTTGACTGCGAATCAGTGGCGATTTGTGATCGGAGTTCGCGCCCGTCGACCGTCGGGAATTAGCTTCCTGCACTGAAAATTGCGTAAGCATGAAACATCGATGCCTACAGGTAATAAATAATTAATATTTATTTGTAAATATATATATATATATATATATATATATATATATATATATATATATATATATATAAGGTAATACAACAAAAGATATAAGAGGCAACTAATATCTTTAATTAGTGAAAATCCGGATAAAACTGAAGCTCAATATACTGGATAGAGCATTAATAGCACTGGATAAAGTGAAAGAATAAAATAAGGTGCGAATCAAATTTTATTAGAATTCAATGTTCAAGCAAAGTACTTTAAAGTCCTTAACTCATGAGTTTTCAAAGAAAATCTTCTCCTTGGAGGACCATTACCGCAATGACATTACTGCAGGTAAATTAAAATATATAAAAAAATATATATAAAAAATACATAAAAGTATATAAAACATCAAATATATCGGCCCAAAACATACTTTTTTGTTAAACTTATACAGTTCATCCAAGTCATAAAGTTTAAAACAGCTTCAAGAAAGATGAGCCTGTGGCGGTTTCCAAAATTCTACGGATCCTACAATCTTTTCTGGAATTACTACTTCCTATTGCTACAATTCTCGCGGCGCCTTCAACGGTGAACTTTTTCATATATCTTTAACCCATTATCTTGTAATTGGATCTTTTCTGCATTTTATTTCCCACTTCTCTTTTTACTTTCATTTTTGCATTTATCTTAAACAATATTTTATCTTTTCAAATTTTGAATTTTTGTATTTCTCTTACCAGCTTATCTTTCTGCATTCCTCTGATGATAAGAATTCCATTCTTTGAAAAGCCATGGTTTTAGGAAGGAAAAATAAATCTCTTGTTTTGAACAACTGAAGACATAATAGATCTTGTATTCTTGCAATTTTTATTCTCATCTTTTAATTGTCTATATACTTGCTCTATCTCGTATATCGAGCATCAATTCTTTCATGATAGGTTATAATTTAAAGGTATACTTTATATCTATATTTTCCTATTCTTTCTCTCTCTCTCTCTCTCTCTCTCTCTATATATATATATATATATATATATATATATATATATATATATATATATACATGCATTTATTCTCACAGAGTCAGTTGTCAAAGACAAACTAAGTGAAATATACGAAACATGATACAAAAAAGGGGGGGTAAAATCACAAACATAGGCTTCATTAATTGTTCTAACACAATCGATGTACACATGTTGCCAGGGTGAAGAATAGAGAGAGATATACAATGAATAATGTACAAGTAAATATGGCTTAATTTGTTGTTTATGTTCTGGGAGTCTGATTGTGCAACCATAAAAGGGATCTGGTGGAAACGACATCAGAGTTGTGAAGACCATGCAAACGAGCAGGCCAGGCAGACAATGTCCGCCAGGCTTGCGCCCAACCAAGAAAGAGATAGACATCCGCTTAGAAAACTCGTACATGGATGCTGCATTCTCTTGTAGCTCAGTATAATTTAGGGGAGATAACTTGGATACGATTCAAGGTAGATAATTCCTGAATATTTTAAGCCAACAATTCCCTCGAAATCTCAGCAAACACACATGACCTTTGAGGCTGGCGTTACCTTCCTTGAGACATCTGAAACACTTGTGCCGCATGTTCATTGACAGTTCCTCGGCTTTCCACTTATTTTTACACGCAATTCAATTTTTTTTTCTTCCTGTAGCGTAAAATGGCTGTAAAACCGCAATTGTGTCACCCCTTATTCTCAAAGCTCAAAAATAAAAAATAAACAATTAAACAATTAATATATATTTAGTGGAAATCGCTCCAGACAAGGCATGAAGCAACTTGATGTAAGGAGCTAACAAGAACGAAAGATGATTATCACAAAGACAGGAAATGCCTATTGGATTCAGTCTTGAAAAGACCAAGGCTATAGGTAGGCGGTAAACAGTCAGAGTTCCACAAACCTGCAGTTCTTGGAAAGAAGCTAATGGAATAGAAACCGTATGCCTATTGGATTCAGTCTTGAAAATGCAAAGGTCATAGCTAATAGAAAAAAACGACCACGCATGTGTTTAGCATGTAGGATCTTCTTCTTTGTTATTTAGTATGTCTTTTTCACATCAGATGCGGATTGTGTGTTGTCCATGGTGGTACGAAGTGATTTTCTCCATCAAATTCTATCATTTATGTAGTCTCGATGTGCCTTTGTGTTGTGGACTGATCCGGATTCCCCCATAGTGATAGGATGGATTCGTCAGGTCCCTATGAAGTTGACACCTTTTCCCTTTCTAAGGAGAACCGCTTAGCGAACCGCTTAGCACGTCTGCCTAGAGTCGGTAATGGCGACCAACTTATTGTAATTAAGTATTCTTAATGCAATTCTTATTCCTTTCATTTCCTGTCTTGGGTTTCTTATTTACTTATTGTTATTCTTACGATATAACACTTTGCTTGAGATCATTTTTGACCGAGTCACTCGAAGACTTCTTCAGTTTGTCTTTTCCTCAGTTATCCTCAACTGAGGTTTCTGTACATTTATTTATTTTACCAGAGCTTAGAGTGACATGCCCATACCACTGCAAAGTTAAATGGAGGGAAAATTTTCAAAAATCGATCTATCCGATGCATACTTGCAGGTTAAAGTGAACGAGGAATTCTCAAAATATTTGTGCATGAATACACATAAGGGAATTTTCAAACTAAACTAAAGGTCGCACCAGCTTTGTTCCAACAGATTATGGACACTATGTTGGCAGGTCTTGAGTTTGCTATCGCCTATTTAGACGATATTCTAGTCAAAAGAAAGAACGTTCACGAACACAAAAACACATCAGAGCTATGTTCAAACGATTAGAAGAATTTGGTTTCAAATTAAGTCCTGAGAAGTGTCAATTCTTCATGGAAAGAATTAAATACCTCGGACAAGTGATAGACAGTGAAGGCAGGAAACCGGACCCACAGAGGACCGATGCAATTAAGAATATGCCTACACCTGACACAGTTGTGAAACTACAATCGTTTCTTGGGTTGGCCCAATATTATGCAGTCTACATTCCAAAAATGTACGATTTAAGAGGCCCCCTTAGACAAAAAATGGATATGGTCAAAAGATTGTGAGACGGCTTTCCAGAAAATTTTTTTTAAAAAGTCTACTCTCAGATCTAGCCTTAGTTCATTATGATCCTGAGATGGAAATCATCCTTGCGACTGATGCTAGTGAATATGGAGAGGGTGCTGCACTGCTACACAAATATGAAGATGGTACTACTAAACCGATCGTGCACGCTTCAAGGACTCTTCTACCAGCTGAGAAAATTATAGTCAGATCGAGAAAGAAGCATTATCGATTGTGTTCAGAGTTAAAAAATACCATCGCTTGTTACATGGTAGATCAGTTATACTTCAAACAGACCATAAATCGTTAGTAACTATATTTGGATCAAAAAAGGCATTCCTATCCACACTGCTAACCGTTTACAAGGATGGGGTGTAACCCTACTGAAGTATCATTCTAGGATGAGATACATCGTATCCAAAAAACCATGGGCATGCGGATGGACTGTCAAGATTAATCCCCAAAAATGAAGACATTTTAGAAGAGACTGTTATAGCAGCACTAAAAGAGGGAAAAGAAATCTCAGATCTGTTGTTAAACACTATCAGAGAATTACCTGTAACTTTAGAACAAATTAAAAAGGAAGCCGAAAAAGATGATTTTATATTAAAAATAAAGAACCTGACGAGATTGAACGAAAGAAATAAAAAGGGAACTCAGATTTCATCTTTCTCAATTTGCGACAAGACTTTAATTACATAGATAGGATTGTAATACCTCAATTTCTACGTAAACTTATGCTAAAAGAATTTCATACCGGTCATCCTGGCATGTCCCGGATGAAATCACTCATGCGATGCTATATATACTAGACAAGGAAATAGAAAGTTTTGTAAAACTATGCTGAGCTTGTCAATTGGCTGCAAGAGCGCCTCCAGTCAAAACGAATCCTTGGTCAAAAACGGATTTGCCGTGGGCACGTCTACATATAGACTATGCTGAAACGATTAATAGATATCTTGATCTTGTTGGACTCTTTCTCAAAATAGCCTGAGGTATTCAATGCAAGCATCTTACATCTAGGAACACCAGTGAAAAGCCATGGTTTTAGGAAGGAAAAATAAACCTCTCGTTTTGAACAACTGAAGACGCAATAGATTTTGTATCTTTGCAATTTTTATTGTCTATATATATATATGTATATATATATGCATATATATCTATATATGTATCTTTCTCTCTCTATATATATATAGCATGTATCACAAGTTAGTTGAAAAAACAATAGTTTTTTAATTATTATCCTCTTTTTAACACAACATACAAAATGGCCGCCTGTTTGGAAAGAAACCGAACCACGTGGTTGCTACAAAAAACGTAAAAATAAAATATCAAATATTCAAATTCGTCAGGATTTTGAACTTTGACATTTTCTCAGATGATCATGCTAATCTCTATGCTCAACAAATGCAGCAAATATCTGATGCTTTGAAAACCTGCTTCCAGGCATTTGTCAACAGAAAACACACACTCTTATAGCATAACAATGCTGAAGCACACACTGCCAATGTGACATTAACAAAAATCACCTTCCTTGAAAAACAATTTATGTTTTGTGCATGGTATGCTGAAAAAAATATAACAAAAATTATTTACCAAAAACCTGCCACTTTAAGTATCAGACGAAGTATGCTAATTTTTTTTTTCAACCTTGACTTGCACGGCAAATCAGAAAATTCGCTTTGTGAATAAAAGCCATTGCTTTGTTTAATGAGTGCATATTACTTTTGAGCTTGGTAAGCAAAAGTGCGTTTCCTATGTGTTGTGGGGTACAAATCACCCCTATTGAAGAACTAATGGAAGCAACCATCTATAATAAATACCATGGTTGCAAAGACTCAAACAGAGGACACTCCTATCATGTGAGTGTCCACGTGTGGTATCTGATCCGATGGATACTACACCCTATAGACCGGCGTTGTCTTGGCCTTCGGGGCATGATTCCGCCGGTCTATGGGTCTGTCCTGTGCAGTTCTAGGAGGTCCACCCTCCCAGGCTTTGCCTCTCCTCTTTGGGGAGGAGTAAGTTGATAGCTTACTGCCTGAGGCGCCCCTACCGGGGAATGCCGACGGGGCTGTCCAGGCAATTTTTAATGGCTAAAGCGCTCACGTTCTCGGGCGCTGGCTTTTCAAATCCCACTTTCCGACCTTGTGTCACATACTCCTATTGTGGGTAGGTGTTAAATATCGAGGACACTCCTATCATGTGAGTGTCCACGTGTGGTATCTGTTCCGATGGATACTACACCCTATAGACCGGTGTTGTCTTGGCCTTCGGGGCATGATTCCGCCGGTCTATGGGTCTGTCCTGTGCAGTTCTAGGAGGTCCACCCTCCCAGGCTTTGCCTCTCCTCTTTGGGGAGGAGTAAGTTGATAGCTTACTGCCTGAGGCGCCCCTACCGGGGAATGCCGACGGGGCTGTCCAGGCAATTTTTAATGGCTAAAGCGCTCACGTTCTCGGGCGCTGGCTTTTCAAATCCCACTTTCCGACCTTGTGTCACATACTCCTATTGTGGGTAGGTGTTAAATATCGAGGACACTCCTATCATGTGAGTGTCCACGTGTGGTATCTGTTCCGATGGATACTACACCCTATAGACCGGTGTTGTCTTGGCCTTCGGGGCATGATTCCGCCGGTCTATGGGTCTGTCCTGTGCAGTTCTAGGAGGTCCACCCTCCCAGGCTTTGCCTCTCCTCTTTGGGGAGGAGTAAGTTGATAGCTTACTGCCTGAGGCGCCCCTACCGGGGAATGCCGACGGGGCTGTCCAGGCAATTTTTAATGGCTAAAGCGCTCACGTTCTCGGGCGCTGGCTTTTCAAATCCCACTTTCCGACCTTGTGTCACATACTCCTAATGTGGGTAGGTGTTAAATATCGAGGACATTCCTATTCATGTTTTACCGCATGGTAGGAATCCGGTCATCTCCTACCACATTTAGTGGCGTTACTGTATTGCTATGAATAAATACATTGTATATTTTAACCTGTCACAATTTGTGGTTGTTATCTTTGTGACCCCTAGCACGGGTCTACAACACTATGTTGCAAGTGGAAAGTTAGACTTTTGACCCTGTATTTGGTATTAATTAGCATGTTGAACTGTTTACAACCATTTTGCCTTTTTGGGCCTTTGATCACAACTTATTGTAGACACGCATATTTTTTTTACACTTACACTTTGGTTAATACCTAACGGCAAAATTGAGCGGCTGAATGTGCTACCCCCCCCCCCTCCCTACTGTTCTGACCACCACCTTTTCGAGTCATGACTCATTTTCTGCATAGATGAACGTTCAACAATATGAACAAGGTTAAACAGTTTTTGTTTTACTGCTAAACGAGCTATGGTGATAAATGACCAAGAAGCCAAAGTGTAACTCAGATGAAGAGACCACAATGTTTTGAATACTGCAGAGGAGAGTTGCAGTGTGATTTCATGACTTTGGCATGTTAGAATAGCCAGATTTTCATTGCATATTGTATCCAAGATTTTGAAGTGTCTAAAAAGGTAGATTCTTTTCTCTGGTTAAGCACAACAGCCAAATAGATTAAGTATGGAATTGACCTTCTGGAGCAACAATTGCAACATCTATATAATACAGTGAAGCCGGTTTATTTGTCCAGGTTTGTCATTGATAGAATTACATCTTACAAATTGATATTTGATTCTGACTAGCCATTTTTCTTCTTCCACCATGTTCTTTGCAAAAATAAAATGTATTTCGCTTTAGTTTCTTTCCAAAAAAATATTCTGGCTAGGAAGAGTGTTTAACTAGAGACATTTTTATTATTGCCCTAAACAGCAGTGTTAGCGAAAGATTTAAAAAAAAAACTGACATTGCTCTATCTATTTTAGCTATCAGATAAACAATTACATGTGTTTAAAATAAATATTAAACTATTTATTTCTTTAAATTAATTGTACAATATAATAGGATGGGATTGGGATTTTTGTTTGGCAACACATCAAACCTATAGTTAATTTATGCCATACAATCTCTATATATAAAATTGTAGTTCCTATCTGTTTGTTTATTTACGAACTCCTAGAGTTTTGCAGATAGACACACATAACCATATATATTCTTAAACTACATTACCCAGAGTAATTGAATATATATTTTTTATTTTGATCATTATTGTGGGGTCTGCATTCACACTTGGCATCCGTAAATAGGAAATACAACATTTTACTTCATTCTATTTTATCTTTAACTTGGAAATTATAGAAATTAAAAAATAAGAATAGAAATGTTAATACGGGGTTCGGGTTTGGAGCAGGAGTACACAGAGATCCTTATCGATTCTTGAGAAACACTGAATGTGCTTCAAGTGTGTTAAAGGCTATAACTTTAAGGACATTTGCTTCAATTTCACCAAATCAATACTCCTAACCCCAAAAATTAAATATTATAAAATGTAAAAATAAGAATAAAACAGATAATAGGTTGAATGCACAAGGACATAAGGTTCCTCATTTAATCGCGGGCAACACAAGTGTAACACTATCGTGGACATGAAACCATATGTGGTCCTATCGTTCTGTAGGGAGTGTAACTTGGTGAGTTTGCACCGTGGGGACGTCTCTTGATGGGCTCTTATCGTCCTGACACAGCACTGCCAGCTCCTGGAAGGTTACATGATAGTCACATTCCTCTTCATGAAGGGATTAATCCCGATGTTAAGTATAATAAGTTTTGTGTGTCATTAATTCTCTCCAGAGAATTAATTAGCTGAGCTGATTTGTGACGTCATGCTGGAATTTGAACGCTTTGGAAAAAGGAGTGAATAATCATTTTATATATAAAAATATAGAACTAGAATTTATTAATTCTGAAACACATAAAACTCAAAGTCGAGTTGGCACCGCCCGTCCATCGTGTACGAAGAAGAAACACCAACTGCTTCTCTCTCTCTCGCAGTCAACAGTGGAGAGAGAAGGACAGGGGGTCTAGTGCCACAAGAGAAAAAAAGAAGACAAGAACACGCATGTTGAAAAAAAGAGAGAGATAAAAGACTAGAGTCACTGACTGGTTGTATTGTATTCAGTTCAAAAGCTTTAACGTCATCAGTGTCATTGGGTTCGACTTGTTTTTACCTCTTGGCAGTGTTTTGAGCTCATGATTCCATAAACACCTGTCAAACTCAGCCGGTATCAGATTTAATTGACAACACACTTTTTAATGGCAGCTGTACCGACATTTTAATTTGATAACGCCATTGTATCGATTTACTTGCCTCCTCACAAGGGCAAAGTCAGGGAAAAGATAGGCTTTTAATGTGAGGAAATACAGCTCCAACAAAGGGGCACTCATCCTTGTACCACACTATTGTATTTATAGAATAGTCATTTAATAAGTTCTTGGGGGGGGGGGGGAGGGAATAAATATGTTATTTAATTGTATGCTTCATTTCAACTATCAGAGCTGGAATTGACTTAAATTTTTCAGGTCGTCTATTATTTGAGAGGTGAATCGAACAGCATAGTGAGATTTGGTGCGTGATAGTATTTTTTACAGTGTGTCTATATTTTTTACAGTCGATTAGAAAGTTTGCCTGTGAAAAGTTCATTGAAGGAAGTGCAGCTTCTGCTTTGAGTAAGTATGCATGTGTTAGATATGTTTGTCTGATTCTGACAATAGTATGCCTTGTTGGGTAGCAGTTTCACATTTTTAGTACAACTGTTGGCTGATGTTTGTATAATTCGTTGCTTGGGAACATATCCCATATTGCTTGCCATTTTCTTTTCATACATTGTATTGTTGAGCCAAAATTATCTCTCTTGTAGATATTTGGTTTTAACGCTAGAGGATATTACTGGTACATAATTTTATACTCCCTTCCCCCACGAGATGAGAAATAAAAAATCGAGACTGTCTCGACTCCACTTTCAAAGTGGTTTCTCATTTTGAGCATGACTTTAAAACCCTAACGACTTTACATGTTAAGTTATATTTCTGATGGAGTCAACTGACTCTCAGACTATGGTCAAAGCACCAGACAAATTTATTGTAAACCGTTAAGATTCCTGTAAGTAAATTTACATATTCTGTGCTTTCACACATACTTTCATTTTTGCCTTTCCAACAACACAGTGCACAACTCCTTGGCTTTTTGGCTAGGAGTAAAGTGTGGTATCTGTTCTAATGTTGCACTTAGCCTTTTCTGTCCTCAGTCAGTGAAGGAAAATTCTTCTAGACTGAGGCAATTTTTATCCTTGCTCCAATCAAGAGTGCCCTAACAAAGGGGCATTTATCCTTGTACCATGCTAGTTTATTTATAGAATAGTCATTTAATAAGTTCTTGGGTGGGGGAGATAAAAATGTTATCTAATTGTATGTTTCGTTTCACCTATCAAAGCTGGAATTGATTAAAAATTTTCAGAAATTTGATTTGGGGAACTGGATTTTCCCCACATTAAAAACCGACCTCGTGTTTAATAACTCTGCCCTCGTGGGGGGAGGGGGGCAAGTAAATAGGAACACAGCGTACATCAGACAGTGTCATCGTCTCAATATTTCATCTATGTAAAGATGATTTGGGTTTCGTCTTTCAATTGCTGTCAGGCTAAAGAATGAGTCTGAAAAAATCATGTACTTTCCCTCCCTCGGCCCCAGGGGAGGCAAACTAAAAGATATCAGTATTAGTGCATAAATGATCACAATAGATCGTATAGGATTTGAACACGGGTCGCAGTTCTATGTTCTCTTTTTCAACTGTTGGTTGATATTTGTATCCTATATTGTTTGCCATTTTCATTTCATGCATCATATGATCTTAGTTTTGCAATCTGTGTATGGAAGTTGAAGAATTGTTATTGCAGCTCTTTGATTTCACGTGATTCCCACATGGCTGGGAAGCCAGGACAGGACTATCACTCTGCTAGTGTCTATCAGGCAGTAGCACCTTTCCAATATTTCATGTAAGGGTGATTTAGGTTTCTTTTCTCAATTCTCCTAATGCCTAGGTTCTAGTGTGCACTATTATTTCACCCATACTTACAAGGCAGGAGGGGATTGATCCATGGGATATATTTTGATGAATAAATACATTTTTCCATATAATTTGCTTTAAATGTTAAGTAAAACTATTTCGTCAATCAATTTTTGTTTTAATGAGTCACTACTTTTAAAGGTCAGAAGCGACTCAAGGATAAGGGTCAATGAGATGAATGGATTTTCAGTTGAATGATGAAGTATATTATGAGAGGATTGAAAATGATGAATGGAATAAATAAAATTTTATTACTCATGAGGAAGGTTTATGAGAAGTATTTGTTGACATTGGATTTGGAGATGACCATGTTGTAGTGTGCAGGAAAGTAGTTCCGAGGTATGTGTTCCACAGATGGAAAATTCTTTAAAAAAACTGTTCATGGAAATTCAGAGAAAAAAAAAAGAAAGTTCTTTGCAGTTGTGGTAGAATAAACGAGTTCTTGCCGTGAATGTTTTACCAGGAGGAACCAAAGATGGAAGCTCAGTCGAGCACCTTCGATGGAAATAACGATAGAGTAGAGAAAGACTAGCAACGTCTCTTCTGTGAAAATTGGCTGTTAGAACAGAAAAGATCATTCCCCACTAGATTGCGAAGTCGATTTTGAACTCTGTCTAGGCAAGAAAGAGTGCTCCAAGCGGCACCTCCCCAGATGTGGTAGCAGTATTCCATCCTAGGATATATCTGACTGTCATAGGTAGAGGAATGCATCAGGAGTCAGGTACTTACTGGAGCGATCATCATCATCATCACTATCATCATCATCATCATCATCATCATCATCATCATCATCGTCATCATCATCATCAGTTTAACGTTTGTTTTACATGCTGATATGCCTGATAGACTCTTCCCTTGGTCGACATCATATGTAACACTGCTGGTTAGTAATAGCAGAAGTTTCCTGAACTTACTCCATCCACTCTTAATTCTTGCTAGCCAACCAGCATCTTCTCCCTCTTATGTACAACCTGCATTATTATTATTATTATCTAACATCAAATCATCATCATATTCGGTTTAGATGCTGGCATGTTAGAAATTGACTACCAAAACTAACCTATCTTTGGCCAGGTTCTTATCTATCCATCTTTCTCTCAAATCCATCTTTTATCACTTCCTCCCATGTTTTCCTCTGCTTTCCCCTACCAACTGACCCTGCTACCTCAACTGTTCTACATCTATTAACACAAGCACTCTCCTCCATCCTTTCAGTGTGACCAAACCAACAAAGTTTCCTGTTCTGCACACAACTCCCAATACTGTTCAGATTTAATCTTTCTCCAAGGTCTTCAGATCTAAGGGTAACATTGCACATCTATATTCTCATATCATTTATATTCTCATATCATTCTCATATCATTTCTCTCCATGCAACACATATCCTCAACTCTCATTGGTCAGGTTTTACTTGAGAAATAAGAATAAAAGCACAAAAAAATGAGAGAAATCCAGATTCGATTTTAGAATTTTCTAGAAATTTTTTTTATTTTCGAATTTATATCTCTTCAATTTTTTTGTTGTTTTTTGCAACTTAACATATTTACACATGAAGGCAAAAGGAACTCGGATATTTTTTTTTTTGCCTCGAAGACAAATTGGTAAATAAAGCTCTAAAGAAACGGTAATTTTATTGATCGCATTATTTTCATAGTTGAGAGTAGATGCATAGTTTATCAGGCGTTATTAGAAAGTGGCGAGGCTGCAGTGTTTGTGGTCGTGTACGGGGAGCTCAGTGCGCTGTGGTTGAGTGATATTGCATCACTTTCACTGTGGATGTTGGCAACCATCACGTGGTCCCTCTTATGAGTACCTGATTCTAAAAACGAATCGGAGAAACTAATGCCAACACTAAGTAGAAAAATCGTAACAGGCTTATTCACACAAATATATTTAGATAAATATAATGCATTATATAGTGTAGTATTCCACATATGTTTCGCTTAAAGACAAACATTGGCCTTTAGAAAAAATAAAAACAACAAATTAATTACAAAAAAAATGCAACTCACTGTTATATGAAGGCATGACTGCTCGATAAAAAAAAATATATTTCACTGTCTTTAAAAAAATTTTAAATACTGATTTCCAAATTTAAAAATTAAGTTTTAGACACAAACATTAAGTATTATTACCGAAAATGCACTCGGCAAACCTAAAAGAAATAACGTTAACTCAGAATAATATATTTGGTTTATTCTTATTATTTGCAGACGACTTTTCTCGGTCTTCGTTGTTGTTATCATGTTTCGGCCATTTTGTCCTCCGGACTTTTTTAGTTCCCCAAGTTCGACACAAGTTCCGTGAAGAAGGTCAGAGGATAAAATGGTACAAATGGTGTGACAACAACAATCACGATAAGGAAGAGTCTTGCAGACCGCAGAGCAACAGATCATCAGACGGAAGTTGAAGGAAATAAGAAAAGCGGTAAAGAAAACCAAAAATTGTAAATATTAATGAAAATTCCTCAACCCAAAAATACAAAGAAATATGTCTAATAAAGTTCATTTTTTGTTTTAAATATATTTAAAAATTGATCAAAAATTGCATTTTTTAATTTTTAATAAAGACAAGAAAAATATCTAGACATGACTACCCGATAAAAAATTAAAATTTCACTATGTCTTAGTATAGTATTGACTTAGCATACTATTAGGAATTTAAAATGAAGATTTTGAGATGTTGGAATTTCTTTTTTGCCTAATGCACGGAGTCCCAGATCACATGATGACAGGGCAGTCAACCATTAATTTAGACATGCAGGCATCCATATAAAAGACATTACTTAGAAGTCCACTTCCTCTTTTCTCCATTTTTGGCCTGATCGTCGAGGTGGCAACATGTTTGCCAAATCCCTTTTCAGGTTAACCATTGAGACAAGAACGTTCATTTGTTCACTGCTTCTATTTTGTCCAGAAAAAGTTCTGTGATCTGCAGTCAGTTTTTCCTCATCATCAGACCAGTTTTGTAAAGGTGCCTTTGAAACAGTATGTTTTCAGTTATTGCTACATCCATTATATTCGACATGCCTCTACACATATCAGTAAGTCTGGGTTTTTTTTCTTCATTTATCCATGTACAGGGTGGGCAAAAATAAGGGTCCTATTTTTAAAAATTCATAACTTTTTTATTTATTGATTTTAAAAAATTTTTTTTTTTAGAATAAGTAAAGGACCCCTTCCGAAGCAAGCATGAGCCGTATTAGCCCTAAGGAACGTACCCTCATTTAGAAAACATTATTTTTGCTTAAAAAACTCAAAACAGTGTAAAAAACAATACTTTAGTTTTTGTAAGTTTTAAGAAGTGTTTTTCGGCTAAAATTTGTTTTGTTTATTTCAAAAAATCTCGGAAGGGTCAGTCTACACACACATAAAGTTTGGTGAGTTTAACTTTTATTTTGTGGAAGTTATTCAAATTCAAGTTATTCAAATTTAAAGATAGGACCCTTATTTTGGCCCACCCTGTATTAGGAAGCTTTGACATACGTGTATAATTTTGGTGTATTACTTGTAAGCATAAATAAATCCTGTTATATTTTTATAAGTAAAGTTATTAGTTCTTTTCTGTTTAGCTCTTTTGTTTGTGTAAAAACAATTGATAAACTGATAATTCTTCGTGGGATTAAAAAAATACCTTTTGCAAAACTAAAATACATTTTTCGAACGCAATAATAAAGTATTATAATTATTGTTAGAAAATAAGCTTGCGAACAAAAATACCAACTTTTTTTATGGAGCCACTAATTATAACGAAGCCTTCATTTCCATCATATCCCCACGTGAAGTCATTATCAGGCCATTTTGAGTGATAGTTTTTTTGTTTTTTTTAAATATAGTCGCAGGTTCCTTTATGATGTAAATTAGCAAGAAAATGAGTATTTTCCTTTGGTTTAGGAGCACAAATGAACCATAATACTTGTCTTTTACATGTACACTTACATTCTAGCCAAAAATGATTTTCTATTCAGCATTTTAAAGGCTTAAAATTACTTTCAAATGCCAGCCATTCTTTAATTTATTGTCCCATTAGCGCAGATAGTCCTTTTTTTTAGGACCAGAAAAATAATTAGTCATATTTCAGCAATATCTGTATTTTTCAAAGATATCTATAATTACTCATAAAGATTGGAGTGTCTTTCAAATATGACAACTACTGTCTGATGTATATTGGCAACACTGATGTCTTAGTATATTCCATGAAAAATGCCAGTATACTGAAATCATATGGGTATGCGAGCACAACAGGGCTATGTATTTTACTGGTAGGACTTTTTCTTCAGCGCACCTCACACACTTCATCCACTCATGCATAGAGATTTATACTGTAGTGATGTGATAATGAAATGGCTTGGTTGATATGTAGTCATACCCTTAATGACAATAAAAGTGTAAAAATTTGGGAATTTCCTTGCTTTTGTACATTTAGTGTATATGAATTTTCATCTTAACCCTATTAAGGGCACATGATTTCAGTATACTGGCATTTATCATGGAATGTCACTACTTTTGTAAAGGTTATGCCTCAAGACAATGGTAATTTTTAAGTTGTTTTTAAAATTTTCTGGAAAACTAAGGTATATGGTAAACTGAAATTAAAATGCCATCAACTAGACCCTAGAACCTCTATCTCTGCCAAACATCAGCTAAATCCATCAAATAGTTGATGAGATACAGGGTGGCACACACGTACGTACGTACACACGGATAACACAAAATCACTCCTGACCTTTCTGGATCTCTGGGTTGCCTTGACTAATGATGCTGAAATTCTACGCACTTATAGAACCTATCAAATGAAAATTGTGTGCAAAGTTTTAAATAATTTGGTTTATTGGTTTTTGAGTTATGACTGATCAAAGAAATGAGATTTCTAGCATAGGTCGTTTTTGAAGTCTATTAAGGGATAGAGCGCTATCGCGCCTCCCTTGATTGTGAAAATCTAGAGTGAAAGTTTCATCTATTATTCAATCAAAAGTCTTTTGTAAGTAATCCTTATAACCAATCCATATTTATATATCGTATAAATGAATTCTCTAACTATCCTATAAAGTCAAGTAAATCTTTTAAAGTAATTTTAGTATCAAATAATATTGTATTCACAAAAGATTTTTGGTAATAAATTAAAGAAAAATAATTTGAGTTAAAGATTAAATATCAGTGTTCAATTTATGATTTAAATAGAAACTCAGGGTCCCTTCTCTTATCCCATTAGTGGTCATGGTCCTTTTTTAGGACCAGAAGGATAATTAATCATATTTCAGAAACATCTGTATTTTTCAAAGATATCTATAGTTAGTCATAAAGATCGGAGTGTCTTTCAAATATGACACCTACTGTCTGATGTATATTGGCAACACTGATGTCTCAGTATACTGTGAAAATCTCGAGTGGAAGGATACAATCAGTTTCATATATTATTCAATCAAAATTATTTTTGGTAAATAGTCCCTATAACCAATCCACATTTATACATAGTATAAATGAATGCTCTAACTATTCTATAAAGTCAAGTTAATCTTTGAAATCAATTTTAGTATCAAGTATTCACAAAAGTATTTTGGTGATTGATTAAAGAAAAAAAAATTGTGTAGATAAAGATTGAATAAAAATTTAGGAGAAAATTATGAAAAGTAAAGAAAATAAATTTCAAATATTACACTTATTGTCTGATGTGTGTGTTTATATATATATATATATGTGTGTGTGTGTGTGTGTGTGTGTGTGTGTGTGTATTTATTACTAACACTGATGTCTCGGTTTTCTGTATACTGTTAAAATCTAGAGTGGAAGGATACAATCAGTTTCATATATTATTCAATCAAAATTATTTTTGGTAAATAGTCCCTATAACCAATCCACATTTATACATAGTATAAATGAATGCTCTAACTATTCTATAAAGTCAAGTAAATCTTTGAAAGTTATTTTGCTTAAATATCGTATGCTTTAGAAGTTTGATCCTAAAATAAGTGCCAAACTAAGAATGAATTTTTTTTCTTATTTTTTCAATATTTAGTATCAATATTCTATTTACAAAAAGTTTGATAATTTGGGGCACTAATGGGTTAATGACTAGCTGTATCTACCTGACATCGCCCAGGATTCATTAATATCATTTTAGTTTAAGTTTGTACATTAAAAAAAAATAATGTGGGAGTCATGAAGAGATGGAAAAAGAGAAAACTTGGTTCAACTATATATAAATACACAGGTGAAATATGGCAGTTCAAAATAAATTAACAGGAATTTGATATACTTACGTATCAGGCAAAAGTAGGTATCTACACCAAAAATTAGGGAAAATTATCAAGTATACTTAAAAATATAAATCAGTTTTTATCGTATTTTTGCAATTCTCCATTGGAATGAGCGCAAAAAAATGAGACTGACTTATCTCCCATTTTACGTAACTCTTGTGTTAATTTATTTTGAACTGCCATATTTCACCTGTGTATTTATAGTTGCACCGAAAACTCAAAATGTAAGGGAGATAACTCATATTTTTAGTTTTAAGTTAAAAATAAGAATTATCTCCCTTACATTTTGAGCTTTTTACATCATTATTTAAAGTTGTCTGCATTGTAATAATCTTCCTTGTCGGAATAGATATTTCAGAAAGAAACTAAAGCGAAATAACCTTTTTTAGTGTAAATAAGATGCTGCAAGGATATAAAGGAACACATCAATAGTTAGAATCAAATATCGCTTTTTCATATCGCTTTCTATTTAGGTCTAACATTGAATTCCAACTAGATAACTTTATATATTATATTATAATAAATAAATAATAAATATAATATATAAGATAAAAAAGAAGATAATAGATTTTTAAAATGGTTTGACTATCATGAAACTGCATAATTCGGAAGTAATTTTTAAATCTTTAAACTGCCGAATAGAATGTAATGTGTACTGATACAAAAAACAAAAACAAGTCAGTTATTTTATTAATCTATTATATCAGTAGATTCCAAAAATGGCTGACTTGTTTCTACTATCAATGACACTTTTGGGTTTTTTTATTTTAGAAGTAGATTTGAAGCATTTAAACTACCGAACAAAGTGTAATTTGTTTCTTTAATTGAATAAAACAAAAGAAAAACAGTCATTTCCCGACGTGTCACTGTCGTAAAAAAGAACCCAGTCACATCTAAATTAATAATTTGGTCAATCATGGCCATGTGTTGACGCCTTGCACAACATGATGTAGCTATTATCTTCAGCAAATGGAAAAGATTCATCAATAAATCCGTCTCGACTAACGATTACATGTTTCATAACTATGCAATCACAGAATCTCGTTAAAATAAAAATCTATATATTGATATGCTTCTACCTTCGTTTTGTGTCACGCTATAAGTAATACATTGGTATTAATATAAGTAATATATTGGTATTAATATAAGTAATACATTGGTATTAATATAAGTAATACATTGGTATTAATATAAGTAATACATTGGTATTAATGTATGTAATACATTGGTATTAATATAAGTAATACATTGGTATTAATATAAGCAATACATTGGTATTAATATAAGTAATATATTGGTATTAATATAAGTAATACATTGGTATTAATATAAGTAATACATTGGTATTAATATAAGTAATACATTGGTATTAATATAAGTTACGAAAGCTAAAGTTATAATTTAGCTATCTCTTGTTTATAGACTTCTGCGTTAATTTATATTTTCAATTTATTGATATATTTAAGTAAAGTGGAGTTAATACAAGTCAAAATATATATTTAAGTATAGATTAAAATTTTTTTAAGGGGGCAAGGCATATTTCAAAATGTTTTAAAATAGATTTTGCTCCGATAAAACGAAGCTTAATTTTTATAAAAGCTTTGTTTTATTGGAGCAAAATCTATTATAAAACATACCTTACCCCCCTCCCGTAAAAAAAATATTTTTACCTTTATTGACACCACTTACTTAGCCATACTGGGAAAAAAAAGTTTCCAGACTTTGTTTTCTTTTTGTGTTTGTAATTATTGATCAATTCAGTTGAGTATAATCTGTATCGAATTGATGAATAATTTATGTGCTGATGAAGCATTTCATATAATTGTAAATTTTCTACCCTGCTATGACAGTGATAATAAATTGAAATTTCTGAAACATATGTATGCAAGGACAAATTTTGTTGGTGTTGAATTTTTAGGAGCATGATCATTACAAAATATTAATTATGTCATAAAGTTTGTATTCTACTGAAATATAATTTATATATATATATATATATATACCTATTTATAGACAGCAAACCCCTGTTTCACAGAGTGAATTTTATAGCTAATTAACGTATTGATTATTTAAAATCAATTTAAATAAATATATTACCGGAAATAATCATTTCTAATTCTAAATGACATCTATAAAAGAATAAAAGACAATAAATGATATAAAATAAATAAATAAATGACATTTATAAAAGCGATATATTCCATCATCGAACAGGGATTGGTTCAGTGGTAGAGCGTCGGACTTCAGTCTCTGGAGTCCGAGTTTTGAATCTCGCTAGGTTCAGCCACGCTGATGAGTTGTAAGATGATGAAACACGTGTCCATGGATAATTATATTTTTTTATCACATTGATGATGGGAAAATTTATTCCCATCTAACATTTAGGTAAGATGCTTTTCCGTATAAATAGTTGAATTCGTTCAAAGTATCGAAAAATAAAAATAAACAAATAAATAACATCTATAAAAGCGATATATTCCATCCACTAGCAGGGATTGGCTCAGTGGTAGAGTGTTGGGCTTCAGTCTTTGGGGGTCCCGGTTTTTAATCTTTTTAGGTTCAGCCATGCTGATGAGTCATAAGATGACGAAACACGTGTCCATAGATAAATATATATATATTTTTATTAAATTTATATGTACATAAAAGTAATCCATGAACATGTGTTTCTGGTGCACAGCCTTCATCAGCATGGCTAACTTGGACAAACCTTCGTCTATAGTCTGGCATTTTACCTCTGGACTATGACGCCTTGCCTGGAAATATGTACGATTTTTATCACCTAAATATTTAATGTATTTGAATAAATAAAAAATAAAAAATAAAAATAGCATGGCTAACTTCGACAAGGATCAAACCATCGATATCAATGTCTATAGTCTGGAGTTTTACTTTCGGACTATGACGCCTTACCTGGAAATATGTTCGATTTTTATCACCTAAATATTTAATGTATTTTTATGTGATTATAGCGTTGGTAGCTTTTTGTTATACGTGATAAAGATGCAGAAGATTGCATTATTAAATTTATCGGACATGTTAATTAATAAAAATATATATATTATTTTAAAAATTTATTTATATAAAAATATATATATTAATGAAAAACATTAATATATATATTTTTATTAATTTTATATGTACATAAAAGTAATCCATGGACAGGTGTTTTTGGCTCACAGCCATCATCAGCATGGCTTACTTGGACAAGGATCGAACCATCGATATTGATGTTTATAGTCTGACGTTTTACCTCTGGACTATTTACCCCTGGAAATATGTACGATTTTTACCACCTAAATATTTTACTGTATTTTTATGTAATTGTTTTTTTTTTTATTGGTCATTGTAGCATTTGTTCCTTTTTGTTGTACTTCTTTACCAATTATTTCACTTCCTAAGTGATAAAAATACAGAAGATTGCATTATATATATAATATTTATAAATAAATATTAAATTATTAATACCTACAAACGCAAGCGTTTCAAGCTTATTGCTCTCATCAGTACAGGAAAGTAACAATTTTCAGACGGTCGGGACACGCAAACCCAGTTCACAGAGTCAGCCTAGAATTTACAAGCAGTCACCAGATCCACTCGGCCAACGGAAACTGTCACGTTATTAAAGGAAATTAAGATCTATATGTACCTAGAAGCGGGCACAGATAGAAGACTAGTCGAGAGTGTTTGACGAACGTATTTAGAACTTTGCATTAGCGCTTTTCGACAGTCTATTTTTAATATCTCTCAAGAGTGCTAAACTTTAATTTCTTAAAGGGGCTTAGTATAATATTTATAAATAAATATTAAATTATTAATAATCAATAATATATATATATATATATATATATATATATATATATATATATATATATGTATATAGATAATTTTGTTGATAAAGCATACGGAAAAGCAATGACGTAAAACCTAAACTCAAGAAACTAGATAATCTCTTAAAAATCTGCCTATTCTTACCGTTGCTATATTATCATTATCATCATTATCATTATTATCATTATCATCATTATTATTATCATTATTATTATTATCATTATTATTATCATTATCATTATTATCATCATTATTATTATCATTATTATCATTATTATTATTATCATTATTATTATCATTATCATTATTATCATTATTATTATCATTATCATTATTATTATCATTATCATTATTATTATTAGCAAAACCAAATAAATTGAACATTTTTTTTTATTCTGTACACATTTCTATGAAACTCTAGACATTTTGTCTCGTTTAATTATTTCAACATTAATTAAGTTGTATTATTCACAATACTATTGTCATCTTGGTTGTTATTTTCACAATTTTTCAGACGATGTAACCTCCGACCTTCTTCAGGTGCGCCTTTTCAAACTCGGGAATCTGAATTTGTTTCTTTCCATCATCACAAAAACAGCAAAGTTCAATTTTTAGTCGTCTATGCCGTAAATATGATTGTGTTCGAAAGAGCCACTACTCTACAAAAAAGAAGCAATTAGCTTTCACTCATTTTGTAGTTTACTTTTATATGTCAGGGGTGCATTTGAAAATTAGTGTTTTTTTGGAGGGGGGGGGGTAGGAGCACAACTGAACCATAATACTTGACGTTTTTTGCCTTTAATTCTTGTTGAGATTATTTCATCAAAACAATTTTTTTTATTTCATCAAAACAATTTTTTTTATTTCATCAAAACAATTGTTTATTTACTTTATTTGTTTTTGGACTATTCTCCTCATCGACATTTATATTTATTTGTACGACGTTTTAGCCGATATGGTGTCTGGCCTTCTTCAGGTATGGTTCATTTATCCAAGTAACTCTATAAATAATGACATACAGGGTGTGTGGAAAGTAACTCTATCAATAATGACATACAGGGTGTGTGGAAAGTAACTCTATAAATAATGACATACAGGGTGTGTGGAAAGTAACTCTATAAATAATGACATACAGGGTGTGTGGAAAGTAACTCTATAAATAATGACATACAGGGTGTGTGGAAAGTAACTCTATAAATAATGACATACAGGGTGTGTGGAAAGTAACTCTATAAATAATGACATACAGGGTGTGTGGAAAGTAACTCTATAAATAATGGCATACAGGGTGTGTGGAAAGTAACTCTATAAATAATGACATACAGGGTGTGTGGAAAGTAACTATCAATAATGACATACAGGGTGTGTGGAAAGTAACTCTATAAATAATGGCATACAGGGTGTGTGGAAAGTAACTCTATCAATAATGGCATACAGGGTGTGTGGAAAGTAACTCTATAAATAATGGCATACAGGGTGTGTGGAAAGTAACTCTATAAATAATGACATACAGGGTGTGTGGAAAGTAACTCTATAAATAATGACATACAGGGTGTGTGGAAAGTAACTCCCTATTATTAATTTCTCATAGTTTATTGATGAAATATAATGCTTACAAGACATGAATATGAGAAAGTGTATAGCATAGGCTTTTATTTAGGATTGAATATAGACAAAATAGGGGCGGAGGTAACTCACTTATTAGTTTATTACTGAAATATAGGAAATGACGGTGGTCAAGTGGATAACGACACAGACTGACGATCTGGGTGTGCCAAGTTCGAATCCAGTCGATTCCATAATATCACTTTTACTTTAGGATGTTGGCAACCATTATGTGGTCCCTCCTGCAAGAATGCCAACACCAGAATCAAGTCGGTCAACAAAGTTGTACCATTCTGATTCATACGAATTTACTTTTTACTAAAATATAATTCGTAAAAGAAATAAATATAATAAGAGTATGTAGTTTTATTTAGAATTCAATATGGGCTCCAACATTCGCCACCAGCTTCTCAAACTGCCTGGGAATCGCATCAACTGATTTCACAGGTAACTCAATTTTATTTTATTTTTTTTACGACTGAATCACTACATATCAAGACTAAAAATATACTCGAGGATAAAGGTTAACAGGATTAATAGATTGACAGTTGAACGCTGACGAATACTATGAGAGGATTGAAAATCTCTGGTCAAAACAACACCCAACTCAGAAAACAGCAATTCTTCTCCCTTTGTCAGAAACATCGTTCATGCAATGTGAGAACTAAACCATGTGTTGTTCAAGTTTTGTTTCGTTTGCCTTGACTATGTAATTACTGTGATGTTTACATCTCAAATGATATCAACGTTTTGAAACACCCTACATTGAATTATTAATGAGAAAGAATAGAGACCAAAATAGATTTGTATAATAAAATATTTCACAATCTCCACCATATCGCCCTTCAAGACACTTTCTTACATTTTCTTACCCAATCGTAGAATAATACAATCTACGAGGGCTAATAACTTTAAAAAATTGGTCTACAGATTCCTTAACCCCTGATTCTCGGCAAAGACGAGTCGGCTTTTCTTCAGACAATTTGTTTGACTTTTCCAGAGTGAAATGAATAAATTTATCCGAAAAATAAAATTTCAAAAACAGCTACAGACAAATTCTCAGCATTTTTGGGCGCTTCTCAGCAAGAAATGAGTATATTTGATGACTCATACGTCTGGCAGCCATGTCTCTTCTATCTCGTGTATTGCAAGAAACGTCAACCATTTCTGTGTAAACAGTCATTTGTATTTTGATTTGTTTTTTTAATTCGTCTGAAAATGAAACGTTTTCATGAAAAAATTAAATGTCGCCAAGGAAAAGGTTAAAAATTTACAATCTGCAAGCTTGACACAGACTTTTTGGAATCAGAACAATTAGGTTAACTAGTTTGTTTTTGTAAAATATGGGCGATTCAAACTTATCTGATTACTAACACAATTAAGCTTTTAATTAAGCTTTTAATTAACATTGTTTCGCTTTGTTGTATATGAATTTTCTTTTTGTACAGGGTGGGCCAAAATAAGGGTCCTATCTTTAAATTTGAATAACTTGAATTTGAATAACTTCCACAAAATAAAAGTTAAACTCACCAAACTTTATGTGTGTGTAGACTGACCCTTCCGAGATTTTTTGAAATAAACAAAACAAATTTTAGCCGAAAAACACTTCTTAAAACTTACAAAAACTAAAGTATTGTTTTTTACACTGTTTTGAGTTTTTTAAGCAAAAATAATGTTTTCTAAATGAGGGTACGTTCCTTAGGGCTAATACGGCTCATGCTTGCTTCGGAAGGGGTCCTTTACTTATTCTTAAAAAAAAAAAAAAAAAAAAATCAATAAATAAAAAAGTTATGAATTTTTAAAAATAGGACCCTTATTTTTGCCCACCCTGTATAACTGAGTTCTCTTCTCATTAATTAATTTCCTTAGAGACTTCCCCGTTTAGATAAAAGTATCGATTTAGCCATATGTATTTCCGGTGAAGTTTTGTTCATAGAAGCTGGATAAGCAATCCTATGAATCTGTGTGTATATAATAGTGCTCAATAACAAATAGAGCCACATATTTATTTAGTATAAATTTTATTTATGCAAATATTTTTAGCTACATATATATATATACATATAAGCCGTCAAAAGCTATAATGCATGTTCTTTGCTATTGAACACTGTTATGACGACCGAGTATAGTTGTCCGCCTTCCTTGAAACATATAGGGTTTATTTCTCATCTTATTTGTATCCATTTACGTTAGCTTCATTGGTTAGCGCATTCGGAATTGGAGTTAAATATGACTCTTGTTCCGAGGTTTGAATCGTGCGACTGCCCTGAATGGTTATATTTACACTGATGATTCCGTAAAGATGAAACGTATATGTATGTAGATAATATTTAAATATTTATTGTTAAAATAGTTATAATGTATATGATACATGATGATGATTGCCACTTCTTTACAGAAGAAGGCCATCCCTACAAGATTGCAATGCCCGGTTGTGGGCACGCAGATGGCTTATTTTTTCAAGTCTTGCTGCAGACATGACATACAAGGCTACTGATTTCCGTTTGTATGTAGCTATATTAAACTCCTGTTTGACACTTGTTTATTAGACTCCTACTATGAGATCTCATGTGACTCAGTAGACCAGCTCTTGACAGACAAACTCTGCCACATAAACCACACATGTGGTAATGTTGAAATGTGGATGGGACGTTTGGCAGCGAGTGCTTCCGCAAAGTATGTTTAAAGATGGAGTACTCTATACGCTGTGCCTCAAATCTGCCACAGCTATCATAGATAAAATTGCGCCAGACCGATCGCTCCAGAGACATCCTCTCTCAGTTCTCCATGTTCATATCAAGGGTTTTCAGGTTATTTTTTATTACATCTTTAAAACATAACTTAGGTTTGTGTCTCGGACGTTTTCCATATAATATATATATATATATATATATATATGGTTAGGTCACTTTGTGCTACTGGTATTATGTAAGCCAGTACTACCTGCCACATGGTCGGATCATCGGCAACTAAACCAATTCCCTCATCAGGCTTGTTGTAGGCTTGACTGGTGAGGAGAGTGACTAGCCCCTCCCACCTAAGCATGATTAAAAACAAGATCTTCAAAGGGCAGATGAATCTTCCTTGGGTCAACGGCTAACAAGCATATCTGTATCTGTGTATGTGTTTAGTCTTTGTTAGTTTTTTGTTCATAGGAGTCACACACTAAGATGTACTACCATGGCTCTGTGCTATTCCTCTGCAGAGTATGCTTGCCCTGTTTGAGGGAGATCAACGCATGACAAAAACTTAGACTCAGCATTGAACAACATCTGCTGCTTGATCACTGGCTGCCTGAAGCCGACCAACCTGAACAACCTACATCTCCTCACTGGTATTGACCCTGAAGATGTAAGATGGGAAATTGCCATCCGAGTAGAGATCACAAAGGCTACCAGTGCTGAAACATCTCTTTCATGGACGTGAACCAATGACTCAACGACTGAAGTCAAGGAGAAGCTTCCTCAGCCATGACGAACCCCTAACAACATCTCAGAAAGAGACTAGACTACAGCTGTGGACCAGACGGCTAGAGAATGCCCCCCTCCTACTAACATGACGCCCCCTCCTCTCTGAGGCTCTCCCTCCCAGCTCAGAAGCACCCTGGGTCTAGTGGAAAACACTCAACCGTCTGATAACGGGATGAGGCGATCAAAAGTTGCTATGATTAGATGGGATTACAAAACTGACCGGACCATCTGCGAATGTGGAAAGGAGGACGATACGATGCAACATTGTCTTGTCTGCCTTCTACTGCCCAACCAGTGCAGCTTGAAACAATAATGCAAAGGACAGCGTAAAAAAGTGGGAAACTGTCATATGACCACATGCTTCAAAGACATGCAAAGAAGAAGAATAGGAGTTAATCCGATAAACCTACCGTGCTTATGTAATGGTGCTCAATAAGAAGTAGAACTATATTTTAGTATAAATTTTTGTATTTAGACAAACATTGCATTTGGGCTACATATGTGCAGACATATTTCGGCTATAGCCTTATTCAAGGCTAAAGCCAAAACATGTGTGCACATATTTAGCCAAAATGTTTGTATAAATAAAAATTTATACTATATATATATATATATATATATATATATATATATATATTGGGGCATAGAAATGCTTAGGTTGGTATCTTAGAGTGTGGTAAAACCACCGGGAGAGATGTCTCGCTTCAGTCTTCATTTAAGGCAGGTATCTAGGAGAAGGAAAACGTTGATATAACACCTTCAGTGACTTTTGCTTCCAATGATGTAGAGTTTTCTTCTTTTAAGGTACGAGTTGCAGTCATTTAGAGAGTGGGATTGGTTCTCTGCAAAACCTTTCCTCACTTAAAAAAGCTTCACGCACAGTTATTGCTTATTATTTATTAGTCAAGCAATGGCAATGCTCGAACACGGGTTGGCAGCCATAGGTAAATGGGGCTCCTCATCCAGGTCTATGGCAACACATCTAAAAGAAGGAAATTGATGAAAATCCTGCAGTTAAAGTGATTACTGGTTATCTTGCCTTGGCATGTCATCGGGCTATAACCAATGCGGCTCAGAACAAGCATTTATCATTATAATCCAATGATGTACAAATGTTTCTCTGCAATCTCATCTTTCACCTAAATGTACTAAAAGTCCTATGGTGATGGAGACGTGGCAAAGTATGCAGATCTAACTTGTTTGAGGCAAAAAGTCACAATTCTTCACATAGGCGGCAGCTATTCAGAGTAGATTATATGCTAGTATATTGTGCATTAGGCAGCTTTTTTGTTGATGCTCATCTTTGCAAGGGTAATATTATTAAATAAATGATTAATTTAGTTCACAGGGCTGGGAATAAACAAAGAAAACCACAAAGTAAAAAATGAGACTCATACAAGATTCGAACCTGTGTCTTAGAAGATAAACCACCTAACCCGACAGGTGTCGTCTTAAACCGCTTGACTAATGAACCAAACGGTTAGAGAAAGTTGATACAAATCGGGAATAAATTCCGATGTCAAATATGCAACAAGTTCACTGTTTTTGCTTGCTTGATGCAATGTAAGAAGATGTCCTTTTCGCTAGGAGCAAAGTGTAGTATCTGTTCGGATACTACACTTCATCTTTTCTATCCTCGTTCAGTGAGGTAGAAATCCTTCTGAGCTGAGACAATTTTTTATTTTTTCTCTCAATCCAGAGTGCCTCTTTTTGGCAAGTTGGAGTCTAACGTTGCTCTTGTGGGGAGGCAAGTAAATAGGGACACAACCCAAGAAGATTATGGTTACATCGCTAGTAAAAACGTAAACACAGATTTTATCGCAACGCTTGGAGGATGAGTTATTTGTAGAATTTCGTTTTTTTCTAACCGCTTAGCCCTTGGATGTGGCCTCTTCCCATTCAGCCATTGATGCTGCTCGCTTGGGTCGATACCACTGGGAGAAGTTGTCTTTCTTTCTCTGTAATACCTCTGCTAGTTACTGCTATTTCATCATAGACATTGGGAGGTGACGGTGGTTAAGTGGATATCGACACGGACTGAAGACCTGGGTGTTCCAAGTTCGAATCCAGTCGGTTCCACAGTATCACTTTCACTTAGGGATGTTGGCAACCTTCTCGTGGTCTTTCCCGTAAGTACCCGATGTCTTTCCAGAAAGATTTATAACTAGAAAAACATCGGGGAAACTAATGCCAACACCAGAATCATCTGATTCACCCGAGCGAAGAAGAAGATCATAGACAGTGTTCACGAATTATTATTATTAAGAGTGAAATCGGATGGTCCAACAAAACAGTTAATCCGGCAAAAACGCTTTGAAACCAAGACAGACAGAAAATCTGTGTTTCCCGTGTATAATGCTTATTAAATAGAAGTAGTAATGGCGGTTGAAACTTTATTTTTTGTTTGTAAAGCATCAATACATCACTCAGCCGACGACATTAATTCTTGGTAATTTCTGTTAATCAAAATCAGAGACACTCGCTCTTCTATTCATTGCTATTTTATTGTAAAATTTACTGAATTTTCCTGCAAAGTAAAGAATACAAATTACAGTTTTCTTTTATTGATTTCATTTACAGTTTATCCACAAAATTATTTTCAATGTGTATTAAAATTAAAACAATTAAAAATCCTTAATACTCTTAACTTATTTATTAAAATCAATTTTTAAAAAAATCAACATGTTAATTAGCCATTCACTTTTGAAACAGAATTTAATCCGTTAATGTTCTTGAACCCTAACCCGAACCTAAACCCCAACCAAGGGAGTCGGAAAATCGGTATTGCACCTGCATATGTTTATTAATCGTGCACATTGATATTTTTTTTATGCGATTAATCAACAACAATCATTGAAATATGGTGAGAAAACATCACCGTACATAAATGAACAATACCGATAGAAGGTCGGAGGACACATCGGTCGAAACGTCATATAAATATCAATGTTGATGAGTAGAGTAGTCCACAGAAAAACAACATAATCTCCAAAATTCTACCGGTTTAAACTTTTTCTCCAAAAAATTATCCGTTGTGACTTTTGTTTGTTAAATTTTAATATTAAAAAAACAAATTAATTAAAAGTTTATAAATTAAAAATTTAAACACATTTTTTTTCCTTTTTCTGATTTAGTATTTATTTTTTAGGAATTACTAAGTTAACATCACTAAGTTAACATAATCATCAAAAAGAATAAGAGTTATTCCTATTAGCTGATTTTTCTTTTAAGGTGACTATTTATATGACGTTTCGACGTTAGTGGAAACTTTTTATAAATATCAACATTGATGAATACAGTAATTCAGAGAAAAACAAATTCTACTGTTAGTTCTTTTCCCAAAATTACACGATATGACTTATTTGTTAAATATTAATATAAAAAAAAATAATGAAAAGTTCAGAAGTCTAATATTTTACCACATTTTGTTTTTTCTGATTTAGTATTTATTTTTCAAAAATTACTAATATTATTAAGTTAACACAATCATGAAAATGAACTTGAATGCAACAAAAAAACAAGTCAGGAACAATAACTTTTACTAAAAGAATAAAAGTTATCCCTCTTAGCTGATTTTTCTTTTAAGGTGACTATACGTTTCGTTATTGGTCGCAGTTTCATAAATGTTTATGAGAACAGTATTAAAATACTACTAATGAGAATGGAAAAGTTCTTTTGAGTAATCTTTTAAATTTTAAAATCAAGCGAAAAGCCGTTATTTTTACTAATGTCTCTGAGGAAGGGTATTTAAGACCAAAGATAAAAAAATTTTTTTAATAAAAACATATTTGCATCTTATCCGTGACTTATAACAGCTTTTTGCTTGATTCTCAAATTTAAAAATTATACTGTTAATCCTTTCTCCAAAAATTAGACTGTGTGACTTTTATTTGTTAAATTTTAATATTAACACAAAAAATTAATTAACGGTTTAGTAATCTAAAAATTTAGCACATTTTTTTTTCTTTTTCTGATGATAGTAATTCCTAAAAATAAATACTAAGCTAACATTATTATGTCAGCATAATCATCAAAATGAAAACTGCTTAAATTGCGCAGTTAAAAAAAAAAGAAGATTAACTAAGGGATTATCACAGGCGCAGACACTGCACTCTGATCTAAGGCGAGCAGTGCGTGGGAAAATTGACGCTTTGATTTTAGGCAAAGAGACGACAGTTACTACAGTTTCATCAGAGGCAGAAGTACCAACCCATGCATAAAAATAACGCTGTCATTTTTTTATTTATAGATATGATTCTTTGAAATGATAGGTACGCAGTTGAAAATTCCTCCTTTTCTTTGGTTAAGGGACACAACTGAACCATGATACTTGACTTTAGTCTTTTAAGATTTAATTCAATTCAGAAATTATTTTCTATTTGTTAGTTTGAAAAGCTTAAAAATCACTTTTGAATTTCGAAGAGTAACAATAGTATATACACCATCAGCCATTTTAAAGCATTATTATTCTAGGGGAATAGCTCTTTATTCTTTTAGCAAGAGTTACCGTTCCTTAGCTGCTTCATTTTCATGAAAAGTTTACCAACAACAAATTCTTTTCTTTATAAAGAAAAACAAAGGCTCATTTGTAATTTAGACATTGATGGATTATTAATGTATTCAGTCTTTTTTTACGTCTTTTGAATTTTAAAGAGTCACAATAGTATATACACCATCAGCCATTTTAAAGCATTATTATTCTAATATATAAAATAATGTTGGCCAGATGTTCAAACTTTGACCTAAATAACATTTAAGCTGACAAATCAAACTTTGATTCTGACTAGCCAATTTTTATTTCTTATTGTTGTACAATGTTAATTGCAATAGACTCATGCAGTTCGCTACAATTTATTTAAAAGCATACTTAATCCGATTTAGCAGTTTTCTAATATTTAGAAATTCTTAAATAGTCACCTTAAAAGAAAAATCAGCTAAGGGAATAACTATTATTATTTTAATAAGAGTTATCATTCCTTACTTGTTATTTTTTCGTTCAAGGTTTACTAACAGTTAGATTTTCTAATTCTTTTCTTTTTAAACAAAAGTAAAAATTAATTTGATGGATTATTGACCTATTCATTTTTGTTTGACTCATGTCTTGCTTCGTTCTTTTAAATCAAAACCAGGTTCACTTTTTGCTTAGATATTAAACATAACAAAAGACGTCGGGTTAGAGAACATAGGGATATTTACAAAACAAATTTGAACATAAAGGCTCCCGGGCAATGCCGAGTTTGTACAGCTAGTTAATAGATAAAAAAAAAAAAATGTCTGACATGTTTTCATCGTGGTCTTTTAAATTTGAAAATGATTTCTAACTGGCGGATAAAAAGTATTTTTTGATTCGAATGAAACTTTAAAAGACAGTTTTATGTTTTGTATTTTCCCATCCCATTCAAAGAACAACGTTCATTTTCAACAGTGCTCCTATCATATCAAAGAACTGGTATTATTATGTTATTGAATGTCTTATACAGGTTTGTCTCAGCAAGTTTAAACAGTGGGCAGGGGAGCATAGATGGGCGGGGCTGTGGATGTGGAGTGGTGGCGGCTGTATAAATATTATTATTTTATGCATTTTCTGGTTTTGGAGGGTTGCACTTCTTGGAATTTTTCAACAATGGTGATTTGTCTTCTTTAAGGACAGCAACAGCAGCAGCAGCTTTATAGTCAATGTCGTCGTCATTAGTGACTGCGATCTTGACATCGTCTTTGTCGTCATCATCATCATTGTCGTCGTCGTCGTCATCGTCGTCAACTGGCAGATGTGCTCTTACTCTTTCTTCTCTCATCGGGTTGTCTTCTTCATCGTCGTCGTAAGGCTCGACTTTTGGCAGAAGGGGGATCAGCAGATTCTGGGAAAGACAGTCGGTCGATCGTGATGGATACGGGTTAAGCAAACACCTGCAGACGACAAAAAAACAGAAATAGAGAGAGTGGAGGGGGTAGAATAAAATTTGTTTTAGATAGAAGGAAAAAAAATAAAACAATATAAAACAATATAAACATTTTCTTATTAAAAGTCTTGAACATTAAAAAAAATCTAAACCCTGCATATTTTAAGAGCCGATATTTAGCCTCAATACTTCTCTTGTCATTTCAGGTCAATTTACTTTGGGGGTCAATTTACTTCTGGGGGTTGCGATCTGGTTCTACACTATAAATTAAACTCGAAGCCTCACAAGATATGTCTATGTATGCCAAAGTTGTTTAAAATCGTACAAGTTCATTTATATTCTGCATGTTTAATTTTACTTCAGTCGAAGTTCTCAGAAATCAAGGGACCCCTTCCTGGGGCTAACACTTGATCTCTATATGAGATACATAGATACACGAATATTCTATTAAAATTCTCCTTTATATCTCAAACATTGAGTTAGTAAAAACGTTTAGAATAATAAATTTCTTCTCTCCCCAACTGACCAGTCAAGTATGTCATAGTATATCTTTCTTGTGGTCTGTTGGTCTTACCGGATTCCAGGACAAGAATTCATCTAGGCTGGTGGAGTATCCAGCTACGTGGTGTTACTTGAGGTAACATCACTAGGAGAAGATGCACGATTCCTCGTATGAGCAAGTGTATAGCCGTGCTGAGGGGATCTTATTTGTGCTGCGGATACTATGTAATTTTGAATATTTGGTCAGGGTTTACTTGTAGGGGTAAGTATCCTCATGTCAGGTTGTCCTGACAAACCCTTGTATAGAGAGACCGAAGACACTCGAGGATAGTGTCTAGTAGGTAATTCAAACTCCGTGTGTACATGCAAGAATAAGCCCCGTGGGTGAATACGCCCACATTAGTATGTGTTGTGGTTGTTGTTGGTGTGACTCGGACCTAAACAAGCTCGGACCATAGGAGTACATAGTTATAAAAGTTCCAGTACGAATTTGAAGATACAGAAAAAATGCTAAAGCCCTAGTATTCTTAATCCCTCCTCCTACCACATTAACATAGCAGAGCAAAGTATCTCAACAATCAACAACCCTAACCTCATACACACACACTTCTTCAAAATGATACATTTCTCCAGTTGAATAAAACAGCAACTCTGAGGAGGTCATACAAACAAAAACCTCAACTTATCAATGTAAACCAAACAAACCATACATATACACCAGCTCTACTAATAATAACTAATTTAGTATTGAGCACTTTTGGAATGGATATTGACCGACTTATTACCTGATAATAAGCCCAAACTCATCCTATATATATTAATATATATTCAAAAACAAGCTTTTAATCATTTATACAAAAAAAAATATATATATAAAAAACACTAATTTCTATAGGCTATACACAAGAAAACCGCCCCCACTGTTAATAATACAGAAGCATTCCCTTTTTCCTTTTGGAATGAATATTTACCGACTTATTACCTGATAATAAGCCTTAACTAATCTGAGATATTTCAGTGAAACAAAACATTGAGACGTTTCTCAAAAGAAGGAAACAAAACTTTTCACGTAAATACCCTAACCGCACTTCAAACAATACATTATTTCAACCATGAGCCCCCATTTTGAATTTGATATCAATAGATCAGCCTGAATACTTATGGACTTCTGAAACCCTGGGTAACGAATTTATGTCAATAGTTTAGTCTGATAAACATTTTGTTCATTTAATTGAATGCCCTTTCTTACTGTTTCACACCCACAAACCTAACTTGATTCAGACACATACATATATAAATATATTATTATCTACAGACACATGTTTCGTGTTTTGAAAACTCATCAGTGTGGCTTGACACAGCTAGCAAACAACCTTGAGGTTCAAACCTTAGATCTTTAGGCATCACTGACTGAAAATCCAACATCTGGGCCATCTCAGCCAACTTACCTGCTGACAGAATGCAGGAGAAATATATAATATATAGAAATATACTGCTTTTATTTACAATAATTGGTAACATGAGAGGATTCAATTTTTTGGAGGGAAGAATCTGGCATATTAGCTAAGTGGAAACCATCATTTCCTACATTAGAGTGCTTCCTTTCTCCCCAGGTGAGCGAATACGTATATATGCGTAAATATTATGATGCACAAACAAGTGTTTTGTCTTTTGAAGACTCATCATCTACACACACACACAAACAAACATACACACACATATGTGTATGTGTGTATTTTTTAACTGCAAAAACTGGGGTGGGGGGGGGCAGTGATTTCCAAGAATTTGACTGATGTTATCAATTGAATGATGACGGAAAAAGAGAAATTCATAAGAATTATCGTTCTTTTAATTGTTCTTACACATAAACACAAAAGAGATAAACGAAAAGAGAACTAGAAATACGAACTCAGAAGAAAAATATAACAGGATTTATTTGCGCTTACAAGTAATACACCAAAAATATGCTTACATGTCAAAACTTCCTAATACATGGATATATGAAAAGATTGAGTTACCAACATGTGTAGGGTGTTACATTCTGTGAATTCCGAGGAAATAAAATTTCTCCAGGTCAATCCTATAATTAAATTTCCCCTTTAAGAAATAGAAACCCCACCCCGTCCACCTTATAATTAATCTTTCCCTTTTGGAAAATTGAAATCCCTCATCCTTGACAAAGTATCAACTTACCCAACCAACGTAATAATCAGTCCTTAACGAGGTATCTAATTACCTATCCCCCAGTTTAAAAGTAATTAACCCCAGTCAGCTGGTCCACGAACACTTCAGATTCCAAATTTCTTTAGGGGAAGAAGAAAATTAAGAATCTTTGGCGTGGTGAAGTCAACGTCAACAAAAAAATCGCTTTACACCTGGATTAACAACTTTCCAAAATGGGGTCAACTTTGACCCCAAGAGTTATCATCATGTGTCACATGACCTCCAAATGATCACAACATAATCACCATGTGATTACCATGCAACAAGAAATCAGCAGATCCTCATGTCATTGCCTATATATTCAAGTGTTGGAGAATGAGTCAAGAGTTAAAAGATTTCATCCAACAGCTGCAAAGAATTATCTTTTTTTGCTGCAAAGAATTATCTTTTAAAAACCTGAACAACTTTCATCAATTACCCGAACATTGTCACCTCAAGTCGACTGCATCCGAAACCAAAATTCAAAGAAAACACATTCACAAAAAGATCTTGATTCTCAAAAGCTAAGTAATCACATTGTGCTAATGATTCATATCACCCCAAAAAGTCGTCCAAAAGCTGATGAACCGTTGCTCAAAATAATGAGATATTACGAGCAGGCTGATTTTGAGTCAATCAGAGATCACATCAGCGACGCCCCATGGAGGGAAACCTTCTCACTCCCCGCTGACCAGTATGCAAATGAATTAACTGAATGGGTCAAAGCAGGCATTGAAGCCTATGCCCCCATGAGAAAATTCTTTAGTAAGCCTCACTCTCCCCAATCGTTCACCTCAGAATGTGCAGCTGCCATTGCTGAGAGGTAGCAAGCATTCTGTAAATTCGGCCGGCATAATTCAACTACTAATAGACAGAAATTTATAGAGTCAAGAAATAATTGTAAGGCCGTGATAGGTGAAGCAAAGAGAAGGTATGCTGAGTTAACAAAAAACGCATTCAGTCACAGAAACTAGGTACTCGCGATTTCTGGAAAATCTACAATAGTGTAGTGAACAATGGTCAATCAACGATTCCCCCACTATCAAACCACAATGATGTTGTTTGCACAGCAACTTATAAGGCTGAACTACTTGCCCAGCATTTCGCCTCTAACTCCACTTTGGACTCAGATAACCACCCCCTCTCTAAATTCCCATTGCGGACCGAGCCACACTTGATAACCTGGTCATCACCCCATCCCATGTCAGAGACATCATAAAAAACCTTGACAACTCCAAATCTTGTGGGTCTGATCTTATACCTGCAATAGTAATAAAGAAATGCTCTGCTGAACTGGCCTCTGCCCCTCCAAACTCTACAATAAATGCCTAGCTGAATCTTGCTTCCCGGATAATTGGAAAATTGCCTCTGTGGTACCAGTCTACAAGAATTCTGGGAATAGAACCGATCCTCAGAACTACCACCCAATCAGTGTACTGCCAATCTTTGCTAACATCTTTGAATCCTTAATCAATCTAGCGATAGTTCGGCACTTAGTTAATACTAAACTTCTTTCTGAGCGCCAGTATGGATTTAGACAAGCACGATCTACTGCGGACATCCTAACGGTCATCTCTGAACGCATGTATCATACACTCGACAAGGCAGGCGTAGGGCAGTAGCGCTTGATATATTCAAGGCCTTTGACAAGGTATGGCATAAAGGGCTTCTCCTGAAAATATGCTCTTATGGTATTACTGGGCAATTACTTAATATATATAGATCCTTCCTAACCAAAAGAAAGATCCAGGTTGTCTTTGATGGCCGTTCATCTAAGCAACATGACATAAATGCTGGTGTACCCCAGGGATCTATCCTTGGACCTTTATTGTTCCTGATCTTCATAAACGATCTCCCTGATGGCATAGAGTCTGAGATTGGTTTATTTGCTAACGACACCACGCTTTACTCTCGTCATGTTTGCAAAACAGATGCGATCATATCTGAGGCAATGGCTGAATCCTTAGAAAATGACCTCCAGGCTGTAGTGGATTGGGGTCACAAATGGTTGATAACTTTTAATGCCGTAAAGACAAAGCTCCTTTCCTTCAATAACTACAAGAAACCTCGTCAACCACCGATTGTCATGGCAAATAACACCTTACTTGAGAGTTCAACATTCAAACTCCTCGGCCTAACCTTCACAGGTAACACGAATTGGAACAAATACATTGAAGACATTGCCAAGGCTGCAGCAAAGAAGGTTGGCTCCCTCTACCGTGCTAGTAAACTCCTCACACCTGGCATTATCCTGTATCTCTACAAAGCCACCATCCGCCCATGCATGGAGTATTGTTGCCACATCTGGGCTGGTGCATCATCTACTAGTCTCTCCCTCCTTGACAAAGTCCAACAAAGAGTCGCCAACTTAATAGGTCCCTCACTGTCAACCAAGCTTCAGCCCATGTCCCATCGCCGCAATGTAGCATCCTTGTGCTTGTTTTACTAATACTTCAATGGATTATGCTCCGATGAACTGACTACTCTGGTGCCCCCTCGACGTAATTTCACTAGACAAACTCGACAATCAGCTAAATCCCATCCATTCGCTGTGGAGGTCCTCAGATTCTGGAGAGCTTTCTACTCCAATTGTTTTTTTCCTCGTGCTGCTGGCTTCTGGAACTCCCCCCCTGCCCCCTGTTTTCCCGACTGTACTGACATGCAGAAATTTAAAACTAATGTAAACAGACATCTCGCTGCACAGCTCCCAATTTATGTTGACCCCCCCCCCCCAAAAAAAAACCTTCTCCCTTTTTTCTCAGTAGCCTCTTACGTCTACAGTGGCAGCCTGCCTTGTTTGGGGTGATCTATGTTAAATTAAAAAAAAAATCTTGAATTGTTCCATTTCATCTAAACTTCATCAAATCCTTCTCAAGAGCAGTTTGTTTTCCATCGCCGTATTACATTGATGAATTATTTCTGCCCTCCAAAGTCATTATCTCCCCAAAACCAGAACATTGTCTCCTCCAGACTCATACGTTGATATTTTGTTTGCATCTTTGTCAGCCCCAAGAAACTATAATTATCCCCCAAACCAGTTTTATTTTATTTTCTCAACATTATCTTATTTGTTTCCCATTGTTTTTATTGTGTTCGCTTCGTTCACATGCCCGCCCAATAAACACCTTATTCTTATATATAATCTATTGTGTTATTGTTGTTCCTTCAGCATGTTGTGTTTATTGTCAACTTCTTCTGAAGCCCAAAGAGGAGTTCAAAGCAGATTATCCAACCTTTTTATCTTACTTTTACTCCCGTTTGATAAAGAGTTCCTTACGTAACACGTCAAAGCCGGTTCGTAACGATTGTCAGAACTGGTCAGTTTTGGTGAGGAGACTGATCACATGTCATAGAACTGGTCTGGACAGAATAGGAGTAGGGGACAAATGAATATTGTCGCTTTCGAGATTAAACTGAAAAGGAGAAAAGAGGGAGGGAGGGATTTAGTAAACACATTCCTACTTCAATGGTCAGACCAAAAAGTGAGGAAAGAATAAGTGGACTTCTCAGTCAGGCTTCTATATGGATGAATATGGTTGATTTAGACACGTTATCCGAATATGTTGAGATATGAAAAAGTTAGACTTACCAAGATGTGTAAGAGAGAGGACCGCATGTTAACAAACTTGTCTAAATTAAATCGAAGCAGTGGACACACAAAGGTTGTTGCTTCTGTGATCAGACCAAAAAGGGATAACAGGGAAGTGGACTTTTGATATGGATGACCACATGGCTAAGTCAACCAATGGTCAACAGTGCTATTGTCATCTGAATCTGGTATTCTACGGATTAGGAAAATAGCTCACCCCAACAAGTGTAACAAAAGGTGAAACCAACCTTGAACTTTCCTGAAGTGAAGATGTACTTTCATGGCATATTTCTCGTGATCCAAACAGGATTTCTCGTTTATCATTTTCCAAAAGGATGTCATCCCTTCGGAAATGGGGAAGAAAAACAAAAAGAAAAGAAAAGAAAAAGAAAACTTTGATCAATTAATTCATGACAAATTTTCTAAAATTTTAAAGACAGAAAATAATTAGAAATTCCTTCGTCACACATCATCATCACCACCACCATCATCATCACCATCATCGGTTTAATGTCTTATACATGGTAGAATGTGTTAAATGACTTTTAAAAATTTTTGTGGTACTTGCAAGCATTGGCTACACAAGAAGTGCAGTAGAATTACAGGTAGGGTGAGAGATGATAACCAATTTGTGTGCAAAAAGTGTAAGACAATGAAGACAGATGAGAACTCAGATGTGGAGAGAGTATATTTGGATGGTGTGGCTACTGAGATTGTCCAGAAGTTTTGTTAACTTGATGATACCATTGAAGCACAGGGAGGAGCTGGTACTAGTGTGACAGTAAGATTAATGAGTGGATGGAGTACATTCAGGTACTTCTGTCATTACTAACCAGCAGAGTGTTACCATTGTCAACCAAAAGAAGAGTCTATCAGGTATGTTTATGCAGTGTGATGATGTATGGAAGTGAAACCTGGCTAGTAATGGTTTAAGCATATTTGTTGCATGGAGAGAAATGATATGATATGATGCATGTGTAATATGAGTCTAAAAGAGAGCCTTAGATCTGATGACCTCAGAGGAAGATTACCCTGGACAATATAGGGAGACGTGTGAATAACATGAAGATTTCATTTGTTGGAGAGAATGGATGAGAGTGCTTAGGTTAGAGGATGTAGAACAGTTGAAGTACCAGGGTCATTTGGTAAGGGAAAGTCAAGGTAAACATGGGAGGAAGTGATAAGGATGTATTTGAGAGAAAAAGGGATAAATAAACATCTGTCTGGAGATAGATTAGTTTAGAAGTCAATTTCTAAAAGCCGTCCAACACATGCCAGCAAGTAAAATGGACATTAAAACGAATATAATAATGATGCTGTTGATGATGATGATGATCATGATGATGCTTATGTGCATTCGATTTGACAGATCCAATGCTATTTAGGTCTACAGTGAGAAATCCGCAAGATAACTTATATATATATATTTATATATATATATGCTGATGAGTCCCGATTATAAAGGACGAAACCTATACGTACATAGATAATAAACAATAACAAATATTTATTATTTGTAGCTCCTAGAAAACCCCGTCTAGAAGAGCACTGTAAGTGTAGTATTAACACAGCATGACGTCGCTAGCTATAAATGCATCGTTCCTTTCATTAAGTTGAACGCTCTATGATGTCAAGCCGCCGCATAAAGTGTTAAAATTATCACCGTTTATTCGCTGTTCAACATTGGCGGAGTGGTTCAGGCGTCAGGATTTGAGTTGCAAAATACTCGTAATCCGGGGTTTTGAATCGCATGACCGGTAGTGAATAGTCATATCTCTATGCTGATGAGTCCTGATTATAAAGGACGAAACGTATACATACATAGATAATAAACAATAACAAAAATATATATATATATATATATATGGCATCAATGTTTTATTTCTCTATTAACACTAATGGAATATATCTTTCATTCTATGCTAATAACTAACACCAATAATATCCCTGATATTAGGCTTCCAACATAAATTTGGTCTTCAGATACTCAAGCACAAGTTCCCTCGGATTGTTGATGTTGTTTGCGTATCCCAACACGGACATCAATTTAGATATCTCTTCTAATTTTAAACGAGAGAAAAAGCAAACCCACTATTGTGCCTAATGGATTTTTAAAACTTACAATCTCTTTATTACCACATCTGTAAACTGTAATAATAAAACTATCAGACAAGGTGTTGTGTCTGCATGTGTTCCTCGTCTAAATGTAAAATGCATTCTGCCCGTAAAGTGTTTGAACACACAGCCTTCAGGTTATGAGGCAGACAGATATCCAGGACTACGAAGTGAGTCGTGTTTGGTTATACAAATGATTCGTTTTGCACAAGTAGTTATCATCAGAGGAGGATGTTGCAGTCGCATTGATGCGAAGGAGTACACAGTGCAAGAAGCTGACCTCTAGGTTGCCATGTGTGTAATCAAGAGATGAGGAGAAAGTGCAGTGGAGCTGATATAAAAATAATGAAAATGCATTCTGCCTGAACAGTGATTGAATTCACAGCCATAAGATTATGAGACTCTTGTGCAGACAGACATCCAGGACAACAAGGTGATCCACATCCGGTTATGCAAATGATGCGTTTTGCTGACCAATCAATGACATTTTGGACTCGATATAAAAAGACGTATTATTTTGCCCCTTCAGTCAGTTAGTTTGTTGACTCGCCTGCCTCTCAGTTGATTTTTGTTGCAAGATCACTCCCCGTTGCGATAACCGTCGGGTTAGTAGCAGGCGGTGTTCGTTAAAGATGTATGTGCATTCAACCCTCCATCAAAGTTTACGTCAGTTAAAGGCTGATCAACCTTTAGTTTTCTGTAAGTCCCATTCACTGTCCCATGGTGATCAAGGTACAAGCAGTTTCACCCTCATCCAGTTTTATTTACGACACTTTGATAAATACACATTGACTTATTATTTTCGGTTAATATTGATGAAATATTTATTGAAACAAAAATAAAATAAAGGAAAACTAAAACGAATTAAAAAAAATCACATTCAAAAGAAATTGTAAACATAATTATTTTGAATGATTTTTGTCTCGGCCCTCAATCATATGTTCTGGTTATGGTTGTTGAACCATTAAACAAAAACAATCATAGACAATTCTACATATTCCGCTGCAGTACAACACTTTAATCGACTTTATCTCATGTGTGTGTGTGTGTGCGTGTGTGTATATATATATATATATATATATATATATATATATATATGTAAAAAATAAAAATGGAATAAAGGATAATCAAATCAACAACTAGCAAAAATAACGTGACTATTTTTTTTCCCAAATTGCGTTTTTTGTATAAATTTGAAAACTTTTGTTTTTAATTAAAGTTCTGCTACGGTTATCGCATGATGATTGTATTTTAACAATCGAAATATTTTGGTAGAACTATTCAATATGTGTTTTTGAGTTTATTTTGCTAGTTGTTGATTTGCTTATCCTTTATTCCATTTTTATTTTTACATTTTGTCTGAAACATTGTTGGTTTTATTCCTCATATATATATATAGAGAGAGATATATAGAGAGATATAGATAGAGAGAGAGAGAGTTTATTTATATCTGCTCCAGGAGGTTAGACACAAAGTCAGGTCTAGTTTTGAAAAGCCAGCCTTCTAGACGCCATCTATCAAAAGAGATGGGGATAACCATGTACATTGGATGATATCATCGATAAAATCAGAGAAAGAGGTTGAAAAAGATCCTTTATTACGTTTTATCGAGACGACCCGCCGTGACCCTTTGACCTTTAGATTAGGCGTTGTCTAGACTCCTGAGAGTCTAGTTATTACTATAAGTGTGACTTCGAATGATGTTTTTCTTATATATGCCAGCATTTTGTAATGCGGTATAAACTAAACTAATTATACCAATATCAAAATGAAGCTAAATAAATCCTGAAAGGCGTAAAAAATGTAATTTTCAAGATTGATCGCGACAGAGTATTTTAAACTCAAAATTAAATGTGATTACCTCATTATTAAAATGGGTAAAAAAATAGGTTGTATGTTTCATTTAAAATCAAATCAAATAAAAAATAAATAAATAAAATAAATAAATACAAAAAATAAACAAAAATTAAACGGATAGACATGGGGAGATAACTCTTGCCTTTTTCAGTATCAGCCATCTTGTTTATACTAAAGAACATGGTACTTCACTTCTGATGATTGGATAATACTATGAAACTGCAATACCAGTGTTAAATCTAGGTGCATTTTGTTTCCGCAAGGACCCGTGGTGCAGTGGATATAGTACTAAGTACAATTCAGTTCTAAGTGACAGTCATCTGAAGGTTGAAGGTTCAATCCTCAGTGTGGGCGATACGAAGAATTGCGAATTACTGAAGACTTCTTCCCAGTCATGGCAGATGGAACGAGAGCATGCTACCCCCGTAGATTTAATAAAGGGTTCTGTTTGAAATTCCGTCCAGATTCTTGAGTTCAACAGAAAGATTCCCAAGTTCGACAAAGTACACTTGGAGATTACATTGGAGAAGGTTGGAGGTTACATCGGCCGATAAAAATACCCCAGATGAGAACAGTAGTCCGAATATACCAAATTCTACATTTTGTTACTCACTACCTGTACCGACCCGGCGTTACTCGGGATCCATTAGGTTCAAATTTCCTTTGTGAATATTTCTTTATTCTATAATCACACCTTTTTTGTTATGTCCCGTATCTAAGCCAAAAGTGAACCTGGTTTTGATTTAATAAGAACGAAGCAAGACATGAGTCAAACAAAAATGAATAGGTCAATAATCCATCAAATTAACTTTTACTTTTGTTTATAAAGAAAAGAATTAGAAAATCTAACTGTTAGTAAACCTTGAATGAAAAAATAGCAAATAAAGAAATAGTAACTCTTATTAAAATAATAATAGTTATTCCCCTTAGCTGATTTTTCTTTTAAGGTGACCATTTAAGAATTTCTAAATATTAGAAAACTGCTAAATCGGATTAAGTATGCTTTTAAATAAATTGTAGCGAACTGCATGAGTCTATTGCAATTAACATTGTACAACAATAAGAAATAAAAGTTGGTTAGTCAGAATCAAAGTTTGATTTGTCAGCTGAAATGTTATTTAGGTCAAAGTTTGAACATCTGGCCAACATTATTTTATATATTAGAATAATAATGCTTTAGAATGGCTGATGGTGTATATACTATTGTGACTCTTTAAAATTCAAAAGACGTAAAAAAAAAGACTGAATACATTAATAATCCATCAATGTCTAAATTACAAATGAGCCTTTGCTTTTCTTTACAAAGAAAAGAATTGGTTGTTAGTAAACTTTTCATGAAAATGAAGCAGCTAAGGAACGGTAACTCTTGCTAAAAGAATAAAGAGCTATTCACCTGAGCTGATTTTATTTTAAGGTAGCTATTTAAGAATTTCTACATGTTAGAAAACGGCTAGATCAGATAAAGTATTTTTTTAAATAACTTTTAACGAAGTATGTTATGTTAGTCTCTTGCAAATAACATTGTACAACAATCCCCCATTCTATAATAAAGACCAATGTGTATTTATTTGTATATTTATATATGTTTATATATATATATATATATATATATATATATATATATATATAAGGTGGTGAACTAAAAGAGAACTTTTAGGAAAGGTAAAACCTATTATGAAAAGTGTACAGCTCAATATACAGGATAGAGCAGATAGATAGGTAGAAGGATGAAAAGGAATTAGAAAAGCAAAAGGTAGATCTTATTTCAATTCAGTTGCTCAGAGCAAGGTATATTCCGCAAAAAAGCAATTTATTCAAATTAATTTTTTCCTTAAGCCAGGCTGTGTACTTTCATCCAATCATGCAAAAGTTAGCGAATAAAACACATGACTTTTTCTAGCCTCTGGACAAAACACATTTCAAGTGGTGAGAAGAAACAAGAAAGCAAATAGCAAGTCAGACAACCACCTCAGATTTACCTCACCAACTGAAATGAATTTGGAAAAAAATTCTCCACTCTGTAATAAAAGTCAATGGTGTTTATTTTATCTTTAGGTCATCAGAAATGATAATAATAATAATTTATACATTAAAACTGACGTAATTCTATAAATAAAATTTCATATGAAAAAAAAAAATTACTGCGATAATTCTATGATTTTATATGAATATTTTAGTAAGATATCTTGATAAATAGTGAGTGAGAACACTGGTGAAACAGAATCAAAGTTTGATTTGCCAGCTTAAATGCTATTTAGATCCAACTTTGAAAATCTGGCCAACATTATTTGATATTTATATATACAGGGTGTTTCAAAAGTCTTGGGAACATTACAAATGCGTATATCTCATGAACTATTCCAGGTAGAAAAATGAAACTGGTGCCATTTTAAAGCTTGCTTAATCAAGTTTTTGGTCATACTAATGATTTTCGTGTTATCTTTCCAGGTGCAGTAATGGCGTTCTCTAAACAAGACAAGGCATTTTGCGTCCTCCAATTTGCAAAGACTGAATCGTGGACATGTGTTCAGCGTGCATTTCGCAGGAAATTTAAAAAAGAAGCCCCTGAAAGGAAATCCATTGTCAGATGGCATGCTAAATTTGTGAAAGATGGGTGTTTGTGCCCAAGTAAGCGAACAGGTCGCCCTTCAACTTCAGAAGATGCAGTTGAGCAAGTTCGGACAGCCTTTCAGCGGAGCCCCCGTAAATCAGTGAGAAGAGCCAGCAGGGAACTTCAGCTTGCTCCAGCAACTGTCTGGCGTGTCTTAAGGAAACGACTGCAAATGGTACCTTACAAGCTCAAGTTGGTCCAAAAGTTGAAGGACACTGATAAGCCACTTCGCCGTGACTTTTGCATTGCAATGCAAGAGAAGTTGGAAGATAACGGCTTTGATGACCGGCTTGTTTTTAGCGATGAGGCGACCTTCCATCTGAATGGCAAAGTTAACAAGCATAACACTCGCATATGGGGTACTGAGAATCCTCATGAACTTCTTGAGCACGAGCGAGATTCACCAAAAGTGAACGTGTTTTGTGCAATTTCCAAGAAAGGTGTCTATGGACCGTTCTTCTTTGAAGAGGCAACTATCACTGGTGAATCCTATCTCAACATGCTGGAAGACTGGTTAATGGCTCAGTTGGAACAAGCAGAATCTGATGACTTCATTTTTCAACAAGATGGTGCACCACCACACTGGAGTCTTAGAGTAAGGCAGTTTCTTAACACAAGGCTGCCTGGTAGATGGATTGGGAGATCTGGGCGAGGTGATGACGTTCTCATGCCCTGGCCTCCTAGGTCTCCAGATCTTACCCCGTGTAACTTTTTCCTTTGGGGCTTTGTCAAGCAACAAGTCTATGTGCCGCCCCTTCCAAGAGATATTGACGAACTAAAGGCTCGAGTAACGGCAGTTGTGGGAACCATTGACGTCAAGATGCTGGAACGCGTTTGGCAGGAAATGGACTATCGACTAGATGTCTGCCGTGTGACGAATGGTGCTCATATTGAGCAACTTTGAAGATTCCCCACAAAACTTGAAACTTTAATCTTTCCAACGGTACCAATTTCATTTTTCAACTCCTAATAGTTTTTGAGTTATTAAAAATCGTTATGTTCCCAAGACTTTTGAAACACCCTGTATATAATTGTTTTTGTTTTTTTAATTTAAAGTTGAAATGGGATTATGGATTAATATAAGAGATGCCCAAGAAGAGGCAATAAATAGATTTAAAAAAAAATGTTTTGGAGTTGCATCCTTTTAATTCTTTTGTTGCTTTTTCGCTAAGGCATGCTTAATGAATTATACGGATAGAGTGGCTTCTTTTTAGAATTTCGTTTGGATTGTTGAAACTTGTGGAATACATGATGGTTAACCATCTCTTTAGGATCCGAAGAGAGACAAACAGTCATCCTCTACTTTAGTGAATGTGAACGATGTATTAAGGGCAGTAGACTGGGGAGAGAACATTGCCAAGGCTGCTGCAAAGAAGGTGGGCTCCCTCTACCGCGCTAGAAAACTCTCACACCTGCCAGTATCCTATATCTCTACAAAGCCACCATTCACCCATGCATGAAGTATTGTTGCCACATCTGGGCTAGTGCACCAATCACTAGTCTCTTTCTCTTAGATAAGGTCTAAAAAAGAGTCTCCAATCTAATACAGGGTGGGCAAAAATAAGGGTCCTATTTTTTAAAATTCATAACTTATTTATTTATTGATTTAAAAAAAATTTTTTTTTTAGAATAAGTAAAGGACCCCTTCCGAAGCAAGCATGAGCCGTATTAGCCCTAAGGAACGTACCCTCATTTAGAAAACATTATTTTTGCTTAAAAAACTCAAAACAGTGTAAAAAACAATACTTTAGTTTTTGTAAGTTTTAAGAAGTGTTTTTCGGCTAAAATTTGTTTTGTTTATTTCAAAAAATCTCGGAAGGGTCAGTCTACACACACATAAAGTTTGGTGAGTTTAACTTTTATTTTGTGGAAGTTATTCAAATTCAAGTTATTCAAATTTAAAGATAGGACCCTTATTTTGGCCCACCCTGTAGGTCTCGCACTGTCAAGCAAGCTCCAACCCCTGTCACATCGCCGCAATGTTGCATCCCTGTGCTTATTTTATAAGTACGTTAATGGAATGTGCTCCGACGAACTCATGGCACTTGTGCCTCCTCGATGTAAATACTCCCGACTAACTCCACAAGCAGAAAAATCCCACCCCTTCACTGTAGAGGTCCCCAGATACCAGAAAACCTTCTACTTTGATAGTTTCTTCCTTCGGACGGCTAGACTTTGGAATACCCTCCCTGTTTCCTGACTGTACTAACATGTAGAAATTTAAATGTAATGTAAACAAACATCTCGCTGCTCAACTCCCTACTTAGAGTGTTCCTGTAAGCATGGTCCCTAATAGTAGCCCCTTATGTCCAAGTGGCAATGTGCCCCCTTGTTTGGGGGGAATAAGAGTAAAAAAAATAAAAATAAAAAAACCTGAAAAGGAAACAATCCTCTGAAAGCTGAAGTGATAAAACGATGCGACATGGTTAACAATACCAATATTTAATTGATGTGTTCTGTGAGACGAAAGATGTTGTACATGTGTATAAAGAATTGCTGGAGAGAGTGCGTTTCATATATATTGGGTTTGTATAAATATGTATGTACAGGTGTCCTCGTTGTGTTCCGCTACTTGGGCGACTCTCTTTCAGCCGATGGTGCTTGTGAGACTGCTGCCATTACTTGATGCAAATCTGCCTGGAAAGGCTTTAGAGAACTGCTCATCTTAACAAATAAGCATCTGGTCGTCATGACGAGAGGACAGGTGTACAATAGCTGTGTGAGGAGTATCATGCTTTATGGCTCTGAGAGATGGGCTGCATTGGCGAGCACTCTCAAGAGACTGTAACACAACGAAAGAGCCATGATTAGATGGATCTGCCATGTCAAGCCAGAAGACGACACTCTCCTCGAGACATTTCTCTAAGATTTGCATGGAAAAAATACCTGATGTCCTTAAGCTGGGCAGGATAAGATGGCTTTGTCATGTCGAACGAATCTCCAGCTGGATCTCCCAGGTCAGGGACATGTCCATCGCATCAAGAAGACCAAAGCTCTCTTGGAACGAGTTGTGTAAACATGACCGTGCAGCCCTGGGGATTGCAGACTTTGATCCTCACAACCGCCAAGCCTGGAGACTAAAACTTCGATCAAGACTGACAGACAAGCACCACCCTCTCGTAGAGGTATTAATCAAAGGCCTGTTAAAAATAAATCTGCTGATGATGTATGAATACATGGGGAGTGTCGATAGTATGGGTAAAAATGTCCAGATCCCAGAACGTAAGAATGTCATATCTTGTCAGATCAAAAACAAATTGGTGAAAAAGGAAGAAATCCTCTGAAGGACACAATGACGATTGTTGTTTTTATGGGTTGTTTTGTTTTATGGCATATCAACCCTTTTCAGGTTATTTAATGCTGAATAGGTCATTTTAGTAAAAGTTTTTATGCTTAAAGTTCTTTATATCTTCAAATATTTATTCATGTTGTCTGGTTGTTTTGTAGAGGAAAATTGCTGTTTTTGTTTTTAGCTTTGAAGGACATGATTGAGTTGTGCAAAGGGAAAGGGGGAAAAAAAACAATAATATCAATGTTTGGTGCATTTTAAGTCCGGAAGTCGGTATCTTTAGACAGCCCAATCTGGTAGCACCAGTACAAAATGATGAAACTATGAAGGAAACAATGAGACATTGTTAATAAAAACGATATTTATTTAATGCGTGCTGTGTGAGACGAAAGGTGTTGTACATGTGTATAAAGAATTGCTGGAGAGAGTGTGTTACATGTACATTGGGTTTGTATAAATGTGCATGGATACATGAGGAGTGTTGATAGGATGGGTAAAAATACCTAGCTCCCTAGAACGAAAAAATATTACATCTTGTCAGGTTTAAAGAAACTGATGAGGTCAGACGAACATTCGTTCGCCTCCAGCGCTTGTAAGAAAAAGAAAAAGAAAAAGATAAAGTCACGCAACTGACATCACACATTCACAGTACAACATCTTTCGTCTCACACAGCATGCATCAAATAAATATCGTTATTATTAACTATGTCTCATTGTTTCCTTCATAGTTGCGTCACTGGATAATCAAACTTGTACATACTTTTGTATTGTCTGCTACAAACTCATTGGAAATGGATACATGTCTCTTGTTCTACCTTTGTTGTTCTCAACCTTCTATGCTCTAAGACCCCATTTTTGTTTTTACATTACTTAGAAAAACGTTAGAAAATGTGAGAATTTGAATGTCTACAAGACACTATTCTCGAGCGTCTAAGTTATCTCCGTACGGGGGTTTGTCAGGACAACCTGGCATGAGGATATTTCCCCCTACAAGTAAACCCTGACCAAATATTAAAAAAAACATAGTATTCGAAACCCAAATAAGATCCTCTCGGTATGGCTACACACTGGCTTATATGAGGAATGGTGCACCTTCTCCAAGTGATGTTGCCTCTAGTAACACCACTAAGCTGAATACTCCACCAGACTTGATGAATTCTTGTCCTGGAATCCGGCAAGACAAAGAGACCACAAGAAAGATATACGACATAGTTAAGTGGTCCATTGGGGAGAGGAACATTAATGTTTTTCACTTCTTTACTAACTCAACATTTGAGAAGTAAAGGAGATTTTTAATGGAAGACTCGAATATTTATGTATCACATATAGAGATCAAGTGTTAGTCCCAGGAATGGGGCCCCCTTCGTTTTTTGAGAACTTACACTGAAGTAAAATGGGGAAAAAAAAGTCAAAAGTCTTTAACTTTTAAAATATAATTGCGCATTGACCCCCCCCCCCCCCTCCTCAATCATTGTGTTTTTATCAAAATTCCATAAAGGTAGATACGAATGAATAGCATAATTAACTTCACAGTATAACTAGAGAGGGGGGGGGGGGATGAGATCTCATGAGTGACATCATGATGAGAGTTGAAAAAGTAAAGGTCGGCTTTTTTCTCCCAGCAGCGAGCCTCTGAGGCAGACGTTTATTTGAGCTTGTGTTGATCTTCCCTCTCTCCTAAAAGCCAATGGAAGGCAACCACAATTGTCATGGCTGACAGCACCCTACCCGACAGCCCAACATTCAAGCTCCTTGGCCTAACATTCACACGTAACATGAATCGGAACAAATACATTGAAGATACTGCCAAGGTTGTTGCAAGGAAAGTAGGCTCCCTCTACCATGCTAGAAAACTTCTCACGCCTGACAGTATCCTATATCTCTACAAAGCCACCATTCGCACATGCATGGAGTATTGTTGTCACATCTGGGCTAGTGCACCAACCACTAGTCTTCCCCTATTAGGCAGGGTCCAAAAAAGAGTCTCTAATCAAATAAGTCCCGCACTGTCTACCAAGCTCCAGCCTCTGTCCCATCGCCGCAATGTTGCATCCCTGTGCTTGTTTTACAAGTACTTCAATGGATTGTGCTCTGATGAACTTGCTGCTCTGGTGTTCCCTCGACGTAAATACTCCCGACCAACCCGACAATCAGCAAAATTCCACTCCTTCACTGTTGAGGTCCCATAGGACTTTCTACTCTAATCGCTTCTTTTCTTGAACTGCTAGACTTTGGAATTCTTTCCCTGCTCCCTGTTTCCCCTGAATGTTCTAACATGCAAAAGTTTAGATGTAATGTGAACAAACATCTCGCAGCACAACTTCTCACTTAGGCTGCCCCTATGGATATGGCTCCAAATTTAAAATAGCCCCTTGCATCTCGGTGGTTACGTGCCTTGTTTGGAGTGAATAAAAAAAAAAAAAGGTCCTTTAATGTCGGTCGATTAACATGTATAGTTTTGAAATATCCTGGCCAGAGATATAACATCAATAAATCTGTGAACCATAAAAAACGTGCGTTGCATCGTCTTGATAAGATTTTGTGTGAGTTCATACACGTGCGTTTTTATAAATGTGGTTGAGTTATGTAGCGGCAGCAGCTCTAATTTAATAAACGTGGGCACCTCCAGTTACAACAAGACACAGACGATCAAAGATAACTCCCTGCATCTCTAAGAGACAATACTACGAGACAGCATTGGACCAACGCATTTGGCTATCGACACTATGTAACAAGTTTACCTGAATCAAATTATGGTCTGGAATTCTCTGAAATAGTTTTTTTAATTGCTTCCATTATTTTAGCCACAAAGAGAAAAAAGAAACGATCAACATCTCTACAACTGCTACTGCCACAACTACAGAGAGACTTCACTATACATTAAGCCAACTACTTAGAACGTGTCAACGAGAGACTCGGCTGTTTTCTGTCAACAAGAAGATTATGAGTCAACTGATGGGGATCGAAGAACTCCCCACGCAATGTGACAGTATGAATCCCTGAATTTCTGCCCATTTACGGGTTCAAAAAGTACAACTACTCTTCTAAAAATTTGTTTACAATAATAAAACATTTAGAAAAAAATTATTCACAGAAGTAAATGCCTGTAAAAAATGCTGTAGTATACTGATAATTTAGTACTTGCCTGTGAAACAATGGATGGCCTACTTGTTAAGTTAAAGACTTGGAGGAAGACGATGGAACATAAACCGTCTGAAAGTGAATGTTACCAAAACCAAAGTGATCATCAATGGTTGTAGTGTTGGAAAACTCTCAAAAAGAGGAAATTTCCCCCGCTCAGTTTGTAGAAAGGGAATCAGGTGCAATACAATTGTTTGTAGTACATGTAAGCATTGGGTACACAAGAACTGCAATGGAATTACTGGTAGGTTGAGAGAAGATAACCAATATGTGTGAAAAATTATTTTAATAAATGCTGACAACATCCTTGGGCCCAACCCCAAAAATTAAAACTGACAAAATGTAAAAAATAAGAATAAAAAAAAGTAATATAGTGTTATGGACTAGGGGAAGGAAGACATACAGTTCCTCATTCAATCCTGGGCAACGCTGGGTATTCCTAATGCAACTTCTATGAGTTCAAATAGCACAACTACTGTTCCTTTAACAATTCGTTTACAAAAGTTCAGAAAGAAATTTAGCATTAACCAGGTGATGGACTATCGTTAGATTGATTAAGCATTCAAAGATTTTAGCAAAGAGCGGGAGTAGTCTGATGGGGCGATAATTTTGAGGGTCAGTTCTATCTCCAGAATTCTTGAAGACTGGTACCACAGAGGCAATTTTCCAGCTATCAGGGAAGCAAGATTTGGCAAGGCATTTATTGTAGAGTTTGGAGAGAACAGGGGCCAGTTAAGCAGAGCATTTCTTTATTAGTATTACTGGTATAAGATCAGGCCCACATGCTTTGGAGATGTCATGGTTTTTTATGATATACCGGACATGAGATGTGATGATGGTCAGGTCATCAAGTATGGCTTCAGTCCGCAATGGGAAATTTGGGAGAGAGTGGTTTACGGAGTCCAAAGTGGAGTTTAAAGTGAAACGCTGGGCAAGTAGTTCAGCCTTATCAGTTGCCATGCAAGCAACATCATTGTGGTTGGATAGCAGGGGAATTGCTGATTTCCCATTATTCACCACACTATCGAAGATTTTCCAGAAATCACGAGTACCTAGTTTCTGTGACTCAATGTGTTATCTGGTCATCTCTGTATACCTTCTCTTTGCTTCATTACAGTTTTACAATGATTTCTTGATGCTATAAGTTTCTGTCTATTTCTAGTTGACTTGTGTCGATTGAATTGTCGGAATGCTTACTGCCTCTGTACAATAGCAGCTGCACAGTTTGAGGTGAACCATTGTAAAGAGTAGGGCTTGCTGTAGAATTTTCGCATGGGGACATGTGCTTTAATGCCTGCTTTGACCCATTTAGTTAGCTCATTTACGCACTGGTCAGTAGTGAGACAAAATGTTTTACTCCATGGGACGTCTCTGATGTGATCTCTGATAGAATCCTAATCAGCCCCCTTGTAGAATCTCGTCGTCTTGAGCAACAGCTCATCAGCTTTGGGACGAGATTCTAAGGTGATATCAATCATTATCACAAGGTGATTAGCATTCCTGAGCGGGCTATGGGCATTCGTCGCACAAGCCTCAGGCAGTGAGGTCAAGAACAGGTTGAGAAGTGAGGCTTACTGGTTCACACGATCAGGGAGGCGGGTCGGAAATGTGATAGTCTGTGAGAGGGAGTGCGCTATGGAGAAACTATATGTGGAGTTACCAGCTGCGTCTGTATAGCTGGAGAATCCAAGCCAGTCACGGTGATGTACATTGAAATCCCCAAATACATGTATTTGGGCACTTGAGTCAAGTGAGAGTGTTGTATCAATGCTTTCAGAGACAGAGTTAAGCAGGGTACAGTTCTGGGTCAAAGGAGAACGGTATATGAAATATAAGTAACTAACGCTGTGCTGTAAGGTTAATCTAAAGCACATGTAGGCTTGATCATCTGATTCTATGTTCTCTAATCAAGGGGAGGGTGTTCTGAACATAAACTTCTAGCCCGTGCATAAGTTTGTCAGAGTCTTTACGGTAGAGTGGGAGGTATTCAGTCATGTCAAAATGGTGTGAGGACATTGAGGATGGTAGATTTGTTTCACTTAGTGCTAGGATATCCAGGGAGTTTACTAGGAGAAAGGTTTCTACATCATTTATGTTCGTTCTAAGCCCCCGGATATTTGCATTGGATCGTTTTGCTTGTTTGTTTCATCATTTTTTCGTTGCTACAATAAATGTGTTTATTAGTTTCATGACCATTGCCTTTTTGCCAGTATATTCTTTCTAATTATTTCATCTTTGTGTGTTACTCCCCTTTAAATATAGCATTAGAATGCGGGAAATTCCCTTACAGAGCCAAGCTAACCGGCTAAAATAAAATATTTTTGTGTTACGTGAGAATAGGGATACGTATATATCATCATTCTTGTCTGACACGTAACAATATATAAAAATAAACAGTAATAAAATATCTGTACACTTAGCCTGACAATTCCCTGCAGACATGTAACGTGGACATCTCCATATAGCTTAATTGCCATAAATACATTTTCATACTTTACTATATATATATATATATATATTATATATATATACATACAAATTGAACCATGTTTATAACCACTTGACTCTTGCCTCTCAGCTATTAGGGATGGACTCCTGTTTTTTTCACTGGCCTTCCCCATCCCTATTCCCCATTCTACCACCACCCACCATACACACACAATCCCCCATTACACTGACGAAGGCTGAAGGATCGTGGCCGAAAATTTTGTTCTCCTTTTAAGAAAATTTTTTAAAAAATTTTATTCATAAGGGACAATTAATATTCCTACACGTCAAAATATAGAAAATAAATAAAAGATATATTAAAATATATACCTGTCACATTGATTTTTTATATATATATATATATATATATACATACACATATATGTATGCAATGTACATACGAGAAAAATACCTACAAATCAAGATGCAATGCAACTAAACCTTATGTCTACAATCCTTATTCCAATTGTGATCAAAATCCATTACATGATTTTGATTCTCAATTTTAATGCTTAAGAAGAAATTGAAATTCAGAGAATCTTGTTTAATTAGTGTCTGATAATAATATTTCAGGCAAATCTGAAATATTTGAATTTTCAAATGGGAGGTGGTGCTCATACTATACCCCCTAAAACCCCATTAAAATACTATTATTAAAATACTTTTATTCATCAAATGAAAACATGTTCATAGAATTTTGCAAAGAACATTTGCACCATGATACATAAATGTGGCAAGAAATATCACTCGTATTGAGAAAGTCGTTTGTTCTACAAGTTGACCCAAAACAAATGCCACCCATGGAATCGTTAATAAAAGTCACAATCCTTTCTGCATTCCAACCATATTTGGTACAAATAAACTTCAGTCTTGTCCACCAATCATAAATGTCCAACAATCTTCTTTTTTATCGCTGTTAACAAAACAATGTAGAATATTTAAATTTAAAGAAAACAATAATTTAGCCTAATTTTTTCTCCTAATAATCATATTTATTTTGCACTTCTGCACTTTAGGGACGGAGCGAATTTACTTATTTTCATTTCAGAAGAGCTACAATAGTGTAAGGGGCAGACAACCCTCTTTTTTCACTTTTAGTATATTTTTAGTACATAATACTCTGCATATGCACTATTTTTTATTTTCAAAATCAAGAATAAATAAATAAGAACTAATGTAAATTCAATTAATTAATAAAACATTTATTAAAGAAATTAAAATTTGAAAATCAACAGTATTTTTTTTCAAAACGAATTTTTTTTTTCAAAATTAAATTAAAACAGTCATCTTTTTGACTTTTTTTTTTACAGTTTAAAAGATAAAACACGAAGCCTTTATTTACAATATACAAAAATATGTGGCAAAAAATATGTGTTTTGAAAACAAATACTGTTGATTTTCGCAAATTTTAATTTCTTCTATAAATTAATGAATTGAATTTGCATTAGTTCTTATTTATTTATTCCCGATTTAATTTTGAAAAAAAAAAATTCAGATTCAGGGCATTCACGTCCATTTTCAGAGAAATTATGTACTAATTCTGAGGGATTATGTGCAGTTCTAGAAGGTCCACCCTCTCAGGCTTTGCCTTGTCACCCTTTGAAAAGAGGTGAGTTCATTGCTAATCGCCTCTGGCATGCCGACGAGGCTGCCCAGGCATTTTTTGTAGGCCAGAGTGCTCTTCCTCTAGGGCACTGGCTTTTCAATCCCACTTACCGACCTTGTGTCACATCTTACCGCTGTGGGAGGGAGATAAATACAACAACAAAAAAATGTACTAAAAGTGAAAAAAAAAGGAGGGTTATCTGCCCCTTACATTTTTGTAGCTCTGCTGAAGTTAAAACAAATAAATTCCCCGTCCCTAAAATGCAGAAGTGCCATTTATTTTTTTTAAGTAAATTAATATAAACTAGCATGATTCCTGTGGAAATTCCACGCAAACAGTCTTCATCTATCTGTATAATTTACTCTTTATGATATTTTGTTTGAAATTTAAGGTTTGATAATATTATGCAAAAATTGTCTCTTCACATGTAAAAATAATTTTCATCATCAGTCAAATATTCTTTAAACAAATAAAATGAATATGTCTTTTTTTTATTGAAAATTGTAGCAATTTATATATATTTCAAAATTTTTACAGCAATGAATATCCTCTTTCTCTCTACTGTAAAAAAATAATTGTCAACCAAATATTTTCTTCTAAATAAATAAAACGAAAGATTTTACTATTTAATTTTATTTATTTGTTACAAATTAAATCTTTTCACAATAAATAGTCTCTTTTTACCGTAAAAATAATTGTCAGCTAAATATTCTTTAAATAAATAAATCTTCGGTGATCAGGTGATCATATCTTTTAAAAAAGGCACGTAGGCACGAATATGAAATTGCTTTAGCGTATTATTATATGGATAATAAATTTTTATGGTGCGTATGACAGGCAGTTTAACTCATCCATTCCTAATAAAATACTGGAAGCATTTAGGCTTCTCGTAATTGGATTAAATTCCAGTCTACTCTGGCAGTCAGGACTGATATACAACTTCTCTTGTTCTCTGTACATATCTTTTCTTCAATATATATTGTTCACCTAACCCCATGTTCCATGTCTTCATTTCGGCCCCTAAACAGGGTCACAACATAAATTTTAAGAAATTTTAAAAACCTGTAAAGCCCTGACTCATTAGCAACTCTTTGTTTATATTCGGATTGTAGCCTTATTCTTTCTTACTACATATTATTTGTCAAGCATGAATGAAAACAGAAACTCTACGGAATCCATGTCAAAATATTAAATTTTGTTATAGTATTCAAAAAAGTAACAAATAAAGATCCATTGAATTACATTTGCTTATTAAACACAAGATTTACTTGCTCGGTGTTGTCCAGGATGCAGTGAAGTCATTTAAGTTTTATTTGTTTGCGTAATTTTTAAACTTATAGCATCACATGCTAATGGAAATGCATGAATAATAATTTAAAGAAAAAAAGAAAATGGATAAAATTAATATTACGAAGAAGGTGGGATCCCTCTACCATGCCAGTAAACTTCTCACACCTGACATTATCCTATATCTCTACAAAGCCACCATCCACCCATGCATGAAATATTGTTGCCACATCTGGGCTGGTGCATCTTTCCCTCTTAGACAAGGTCCAAAAAAGAGTCGCCAACTTAATAGTTCCCTCACTCTCAACCAAGCCCCAGCTCCTGTCCCATGTTGCATCCTTGTGCTTGTTTTACAAATACTTCAGTGGATTGTGCTCCGATGAACTAGCTGCTCTGGTGCATCCTCAACGCAAATACACTAGACCAACTCGACAAACAGCTAAGTCCCATCTATTCACTGTGGAGGTCCCCGGATGCCGGAGAGCCTTCTACTCCAATAGCTTCTTTCCTCATGCTGCCGGCCCCTGGAACTCCCTCCCTGCTCTCTATTTCCCCAAGTGTACCGACATGCAGAAATTTAAAACTAATGTAAACAGACATCTCGCTACACAGCTCCCAAGGATGACACCCAAAATTTACACCCTAATTCTCAGTAACCCCTTACGTCTACAGTGGCAGCCTGCCTTGTGAAATATGTTAAAAAAAACAAAGGAAAAAATCAAATCAAAACGAAATTCTCAGTGGAAGAGAAAGAAAAACTGCATGTATGCACACAAGAAGGTGGAGCACGCATAACACAGTAGCTTGCTGTCCTTCTTTCTCTGTATCTTATTGTGTACGTGTGTGTGTATAATAGAGAGAGGGGGAGGGAGAAGAGTAACGAGCAAGTGTGTCTTCATCTATCTGTATAATTTACTCTTTATGATATTTTGATACGCAGCGGCCGGTTGTCGGCTTTCTTTTCTCTTCATTACTGACTGCCTGAGATTAAGAGGAAGAGAAAGCGAGCAAATGATCTTATAAGGTAAAAGAAAAAGAAAGAAATAACAAGAAGAGGAAACTGGAGGATTTAGCAGCCGAACTTTTATTATTTTTGGTGCATTGATTTGTTTTTGTTTAGAGACAGTGGAGCATAAGATGTTGGATCGATAAGATGTAGAAAGTTGGGCCAAAATTTTCAAGGCTAAAAATCGTGTGTTAAAAATGTCATTTGTGTAGTCTCAGATTCGTATATGGATGTTGAGAGGATAAAGAAAAACGATTTAATGGTTAATACGGATTCTCGATGAGAGAGGTCAGGGTCTAATATTTGGTGACACGATAAATATTGTAAAAAAAAAAAAGATGATTTGATGAAGAGAACAAAACAATTGAAGAGATAAGTGAACTTTGTTAGCGTTTGAATTCACTGGAAAGAACATTTCATTATTCGCACTTTGCATTGGATTGTTTATTTTTTCTTTTCATCTTTTGCGTTGTTGCAATAATTTTATTTGTTCGTTTCACCACCCACAGCCAATAGGTGGCCCCGTTTTCGGGGGAGTTTTACCCCTCTGCATGGGGTTGCAGTCAGTGAATTCGTGGCCCCGTTTTCGGAGGAGTTTTACCCCTCTGCATGGGGTTGCAGTCGGCGAATTCGTGGCCCCGCCGACAGGGCAATTGGTAGAGAAAACCAAGCATTAAGATTTAACAGTATAAACCCAAAATTTCCCCCTCCAGCTATGGGTAAAAAAAAATAGCAACTTGTGTTCAATTAATGGTAACAAAATGAATCGTTTACAACGGGTATTTTATTTTGGCACCAAATAATCTGTAAAAAGGTCAAGCGAGCCCTAAAGCAAACAAACAAAACCAATCGATGAAGTGAAGTCGCAACTTCTTATTCACACCGTACGTTAGGTTTTCGATTATAAAAGCTATTAGTTGTCTTAATTGTTTGTGGATATTTGAAAAAGCTTTCGGCAGGACAAATTTATTGTATGGAAGCAAAGCATGCAATCATTGGAAGTCACAAAAAGGCATTCGCAAAAAATGTTTCAGTATATTTTATTATCAACAAACCATGTTGAGTTAATTCAACAATAATAAAATTTGGTTAACTAAATTTTATTGTTGTTGAGTTAACCAAATTTTATTGTTGTTGAGTTAACCAAATTTTATTGTTGTTGAGTTAACCAAATTTTATTGTTTTGTCTTATGTAATTTTTTATATCAGAAAATAAAAATATCTGTTCTATAAAGAAATGCGTCTCAAATGGAGTTCAAAAATAAAATAAAAACATTTTAAACCGTTAAAATTGAAATAGAATGTGCTAATAGAAGCGAAGCTGAGAAGAAATATGAATAGAACTAATTGAAAACGTTTTCTGAAGACAGAAAACCCACTGCCCACAAGAATACAATATGGAAGAACAAAACGGCATTCACCCTAGGTGAGTTGAACCGGCTTATTCCGAAAGAGGAAGTTTCTAGGAAATATCAAATTCACAAGTGGTCCCCAGTCGTATGTATATCCCTGTTAGAGGAGATGACGAGGTATTCCCAAATGGTCACCCATCTAGTACTGACCAGGCTCAACGTTGCTTAACTTCAGTGATCTAACGGGAACCGGTGTGTCAGCGTGATTGTGCCGTATATATAATAAGAATACAATATCGATAAATAGTAATTCACTTACTGTATTACATAATAAAATCACGCTAAACATTGTACAGGATGTTTCCAAAGCCTGGAGTCATAATTTTTAGAATTAATTTTTTTTTTAACATTTTAATACCATTAACTTTAAATTGTAAAAATAAATAATAATAAAAATTTAAATATTTCCATGTTTTCAAGTCTAAATGATTAAACACTTCTAATTGGGTTTGTTTAGTGGTGAGGATGTTTCAAATGTTACTAAATCAAAATTAATTGATAGTGATTGACCTTTATTGAATGATCTTTAATGATTTTATTAATTACAGGCACAAGGACATTAAATCAGGGGGGAAAAGGAGGGAAGGGTCTGTTGATCTTTCACTGGTGATCTTATTCTTAACTAGACACATTTTGACCCATGCATACTAAGAACACCATCCACCTTTTTAAATATCTATCAGATTCATACTTGCAGGCCCCACTCTACCGCATTTACTCTAAGCAAAAAACAATAAGAAGTTTGTAATATATTGAGACAAAGCTGAAATCAGGAATTACAACAAGACATGTGGTGTTCAGTTTATGCTTTTATTAGCTGTGTTTCTCACGTCTAACTGACCGCTGTCCATGATGAAAAAGAGACTGAAGTCTCATTTTTATTTCTGGGGTGAGGTCACTGAAGGGTTTTAATAAAGGGGAGATAACCTCTTGTAACTATTACAGAGTTGACTAATCATTAGTTTTCCTTTCTAAGTAAGGTGGCGACATTTTGTGTCTGACTTTTGTGAACATACATCTATCTGATGCCTTCGAATATATTCAGTGTTTCGGCACTTTCAATATAATACTCTCCTCCAGGTGACCCAGCACGGGTTGATCCCAGCTCGTCTCCAGATGACTAGCTATTATGACTTCATGGTTCAGCCATCTTGAGGATCTCTCTTTGTGTCTTCGGTGGTACTGTGGATGATCCCTTCTCTTCCTCAGTGCCCAAATTACTGAAGCCTCGATGACAGTTTTGATAATTAAAAAAAAAATTTTTTTTAACATAGTTCACCCCAAACACGGCAGGCCGCCACTGTAGAATTAGGGTGAAAGTTTTGGGGGTCATCCTAAATTGGGAGCTGTGCAGCGAGATATCTGTTCAGATAAGTTTTAAATTTTTGCATGTCAGTACAGTTGGGGAAATAGAGAACAGGGAGGGAGTTCTAGAGGCCGGCAGAAAGAAGCTATTGGAGTAGAAGGCTCTCCGGCATCCGGGGACCTCCACAGTGAATGGATGAGATTTAGCTGATTGTCGGGTTGGTCTAGTGAATTTACGTTACGGGGGCACCAGAGCAGCAAGTTTATCGGAGCACAATCCATTGAAGTATTTGTAAAACAGGCACAAGGATGCAACATTGCGGCGATCGGACAGGGGTTGGAGCTTGGTGGATAGTGAGGGACTTATTAAGTTGGTGACTCTTTTTTGGACCCTGTCTAAGAGGGAGAGACTAGTGAATGATGCACCAGCCCAGATGTGACAACAATACTCCATGCATGGGCGGATGGTGGCTTTGTAGAGATAGAGGATAATGTCAGGTGTGAGAAGTTTACTAGCACAGTAGAAGGAGCCCACTTTCTTTGCAGCAGCCTTGGCAATGTCTTCAATGTATTTGTTCCAATTCATGTTACCTGTGAATGTTAGGCCGAAAAGTTTGAACGTTGGACTCTCAGGTAGGGTGTTATTTGTCATGGTAAATTAATTCTGTAATAGGAGTGATATTTACTGCAGCATTTACGCATAATGGTGCAAATTTTCTTTGCGCAATATGATTTTCGTTTAAAGAAGAAAAGAACATTCAAGTCGACTAATTTCCAAGTAATTGTCAAGTGAAAATTTCAAGGGAAATAACTACTCATCTAGCAACAACAAATTATGGAGTTGTTTCCCTTAGTCGAACTGTACTTTTCCTGTAGGCCAGGAGTCAACAAACTACAGCCCGCAGGCCGAATAAGGCATGCAAAGTCAGTTCATTAGGCCTGCTAACGGCACTTGTATTTGCAATAAAACATATGGAACATGAAATATTGTGATATAATTTTAATTAAAATATTATGTTTAAAATACTAAATGTTCAGGCGCGCAAAGACCTCTTGACCCTTATGTGCCTTAAATTTACTTGTTGATTGTAATGTCTGTTTATTCTGTACAATCTTAAGTCCTTCCCTTACTTGTGATAGTTCTGCCTACTTTGATAACTTTTAAGTAAATAAATAATGTTGTCTTTGGGTTTTTTTTTGCATTGCACACCACTTACTCATGAATGACAATGAATTCAAATTTTAGTGCCCCCCCCCCCCGCCCCCACCCCTCAACTTTGGACCGGCTTGTAAGTAGTGAACAGAATTATTATGCGGCCTGTGCTCATCATTCTTGAAGTTATCCAGACAACCGTAAAAAAAGTTGGAGACCCCTGCTGTAGGCCATAGTTTTTGCTTCTATTTAATGATTTTTTTTACAAGTGAATTAGGGAGAAATAGACGGATAGGCTTGAAAGTTTAATCGCATGACTCGCTAGCATAAAAAAACACCAAGAAATTCCCTTGAAACAATTGTCAGAGATTTTGGATGTTTTTATTAAAAACTTTTATCTAAAGTTCAGAGATGAAGTAGTTATTATCATGAATTCTTCGAATAAATCAAATTTGTTGGTTTTATCACAACTAGTTGAGCCCATGAAAAATATCACTTATTAATTCAAATACACACACACACAAACACTCATCTCTATATATAAAAGATGTATATAAAAATAAATTTATGTTCCTTGTGATAAATATACATGCAGCAATATTTAAGTGTAGGTATGTTGAAAACGGAATTTTCAACATAAAGTAGTTTAAGTAAGAAAAAGGAGTTTTTCGTTAGAGGTTAAGCTGACGTGTACAATAAGTTGCATCATGGCAGGAAGTCAAAGAATTGAGATTGATCCTGTCTCTTGGATGTACAACGTCAAAGTGAACAGATGTCTTTTTTAGGCTCTTTCCCCAACCCTACAGGAGATGGCTGGGAAGATGCAATCATCTAGATTAACTTGCTGTAAAAGACGAAATATACCAACACAAAAATAATATGCCACCCAGAGCAAATAATGAAGTTGTTATTTTTGTTGCTTCAATCATTATAACTACAAAACAAAGCAAAAACGCAAAAAAAAAAAATGAAAAACTAGGCAGTCAAAGCTTAAATTACAATCAGTACTCATTATCAACATATATATATATATATATATATATCATGGACTCTCCCGTCGATTTCGACGTATGAGGTCAATATATATATATATATATATATATATATGTATGAGGTCAATATATATATATATATATATATATATATATATATGTATATGTGTGTGTGTGTGTGTGTGTGTGTGTGTATATAAATTATCTTTTTTTCACATGGAACTATGGTCTTGTTATATTCATGTTTTTTGTGTATTTTTTTGCGTTTTTGCTTTGTTTTGTAAAATTAGCACTGATGATAGCCACACCAAGAAATAAATGCACATGAGCATTTTACAAATATATTGGTATTAGCCGAAACAATTGTATGCTTTATAAAAAATAAATTTTATGAAATGACGTGAATCTGTCCTTTATAACATTGAAATGGTATAAAATTACATAAACAATATTGAATATAGCATAGCTCTAGCCTTACACTATTGAGCTATTATAATTACTTTATGTTGTAAAATTTATATTTGAATAGAAAACATTCTAAATATAAATTAAAAAATACACACATTATATATAACATGTATTTTTATGTAATTATTTTTATTAGTGATTGCAGCGTTCGTTGTTTTTTTTGCTTACTATTATTTCGATTGTCTCACTTCCTAAGTGATTAAGTGCAGAAAATTGCATTATTAGTCGCCCTTAACCTTATAGGACGTATTTTTCGTTAATATATATATTTTTATTAAGTTTATACTTACATAAAAGTAATCCATGGACACATGTTTCTGGCTCACAGCCGTCATCAACATGGCTAACTTAGACAAGGATCGAACCTTCGATATCATTGGACCAAGACACCCTGTCTAAAAATATGTACGATTTTTATTACCTAAATATTTAATGTATTTTTATGTAATTCATATATATATATATATATATATTCACAGGCAGGTAATAGTATATTTAGTAACACCGTTCATGTAGACATCTATTAAAAAACACATATTTTTTGTTGATTCATTGATTCAATACATTCAAGTTGACATAAAATGAGCCATCTAAAGACGTATTGTTTTAAAAACTATACGTTAATTTCTATATTAATAAAATTGTGTGGCTGTACGTGTCTCACTTCTACGTGATGCACACATTATTTTTTTTTTTTTCCTATTAATCGATTTATTGAAATTAAAAAAATGCAATAGCATAAAGTACTAAAAATAACTTTTAAAAAATCCTATTTAAGACAATCATTTAATTGTGTAATTAAATCCACCACAGTGCATTTCGATTTTTTCGTAAGCAAGTCAGCCATTTTAATCTTTTATCAATAATTGAAAAAAAAAAAGAATGAATTAATTTATGACCCTTCGAAATTTGAAAGGAGTTTGGAAACATTTAAACTGTAAAATAGAAATTCATTTAAATTGGTTTTAAAATTCTTAGCTTATTCTCGTTTGATTAAATGAATGAAAATTTTAGAAGCTATTTACATCCAAAAATTGTATAAATAGAGATTAAAACATTACCTTATCAAAATTAATTATATAACAACTTGGTTCAATTAATAATTTAATGACCTAACAATACCATAAGTAAAAAAACTCCTTGATATCACCGGGTAGGTGCAGCTTGTCTACACACACACACAATGAATGAATAGAAAGCTGTTCAATCCACAAAAAATAAAAATATGCAGAGCTGATATCAAAATTCGAATAAATCAGAAGTTTATTACTCAGGTTTTACTAAACAAGGATCGTCAGGTAAAATTCTGTTTATTTATTCGAATGAATATACATATCATGTATCTAATATATAAAGTAAAGTCAGTCTCTTGATCATTTTTTTGTCATTGATAGCTTTCTTCCTACAAAATCAGTATTAGATTCTGGTTCATCAATTTTTTTTGTGTGGATTGTTGCATGTTGTTAAGAATGAAATGTAATTCGATTTAATTATTTCCCCAAAATACCTTGTCCAAGTCGGAATTATTTTCAAACGTCTGCCATCTTAGAAAAAAAGGGAAATAGCTCTGTATTCATGCATACTGAGTTACTTTCCTTTGAATGGAGAAAAAAAAAAAAATGGCATAGTTTTAAAAAAGAAAACCAAATTACAAGTAAATACACTACCGGTACAGATAATACAATCAGCATTTCGTTGAGAATCATAGACATTCTGTGTCTATTTGATCCGTTGGTCATTTTTCCAGAATTCTAACAAACTTCTACAAGTCGGAGCGTGAATTAAATAAAAAAATTCTAAACAATTTATCGAGAACTAAATTTTTAGTTACCTACAAAAGCAATCATAAGACATGCACATTGTCCAACCAACAACGGGAGGCAGAGATGAAAAGAGACTGTTTTTAAAGTTAAACTGAAGCAAATATTTGGATCGGAGGAGATTGCGTTCTGTTCACAAATTATCATGACTAAATCACACTGACACACTGATGTTAAGCAACGTTGAGCCTGGCCATATTTAAACGTGTGACCATTTCGGAATACAAAGTGCTGTAAACAAACACTTCACCTAGATTTATAAATCGTATTAGCCTTGCGGGAAATATAACCAGCGACAGACTAGCGTCTTGTCACCAGAATAGTTCAGACCATTCATTTGGCTTAATGCTATAGGGCCGCGGATAAGCCTCGGACCTAAGAACTTTTCAGGCTGAGAAAGGAAATACTACTAGAGCTTTATAACAATAATAAAACAAATATGTTATGATCAGAAAGTCTCACCACTTATCAAGGCTAAAAGTCACTCAAGGATAACGGTTAATGAGATGGACAGATTGACAGTTGAATGATGATGAATATTATGAGAGGATTGAAAATAATGGATGTAATTAATAAAATTTGATGAGGACGGTTTATGACATGCGTTTATTGACATTAGATTTGAAAATGACCATGTTGTAGCCCTCAGGGGAGAAATCTTGTGGCAATGTGTTCAATAGATGGTAAATTCTTGGAAAGAAACTGTTCATGTAATTTCAATCTACTTTCAAGCACATGAAAGAAAAGTTCTTTGTAGTGGTTGCAGTAAGACGAGTTCTTGCTGATAGTGTTTTACAAGGAGAAACCAGAGATTGACGCTCAGTCGGGCACTTTCCATGGAAGTCGCAACTGAATGAGGTCACGCCATCTCCTCCAATCAAAATCTTCCTTTTTTCATTCAAATTTAAAAAGCAATGTAAACTCTAAATATGTTGGATTTGAAATCCATCGGTTACTTCATGTAAAGATATTGTGGTCGCTGTGGATGAAACGTAAGGAGATATGTTAAATATGAACAAAATAGTAGAGAATATATGCAAACGGAGAAAATGATTTACTTAATAAGCCATTTCGACCTTCGCTAACCATAAGATCCTCTGTAGTCAAGTGGTAACGACGACGACAACACCGGTTTAATATCGTCGTTATTCTGAGGCATAGGCTCGAATCCTGGCAGCGGCTCATTTAAAATTTTTATCCATTTATTTAATACAAAATTTGTCTATGCAAAACACAGGTATCTCTTAACAAGCATTGTTTAGGCTAAAATATATATATACATACATACATATACATATATATATATATATAGTTTTTTTTTTAATGCAAAAACTTAAAGCTAGATGTGAGAGACCAGTTTGGTTAATTTCAAAGCGAGTCTGAAGAATTTATACACATGACATCATTTCTATAAATACTGCTAATTCTTTGGGTTTGCTTTTCGATGGATGCCAAACGTTATAGGTCAGTCGGGTACACTTCTAATGATCAGAGATGCTGTGAAACTGCAGTAAAATGTAAAGCTAAGTACATTTTATTATCATTTATATAGATAACTTTCTCTCTTTCTCATATATATATATATATATATATATATATATAGGGTGCGTAAAATATTTGAGAAATATACATTATTTTTACTGTAACATGAATCTTATTTGACTATATTTTCTATATTCCAGAATTATCTATAATTACACAATAAATGAAGAGTCACACAGTTATCGTGACTATAAAAGCTGAATATTGTAATTTAGAAATGGAACCATTTTTAAAAGTGGTTTGATCTTTTGTTTACAAAGAGTCAAAGATAGAAAAGCATCATCATTATTAAAACGTAACATACATTCTGGGCACACTGATAGCAAGTACAGCACACCATTGGTGGTAATCCTAGAAGATCCATGAGGTCGATTGCAAAAGAACATCATTTGTCAGAAATAACAATCTGAAATGTTGTCCACAAAAGCATCAGATGCAAATCTTATGTGATCAGTAAAGGTTATTTTATGTCAGAAAAAATAAAGGAAAATCGCTTCATCAGAACTAATAGACTCCTAAACAAATTTTTATGATCATATGACCCCTAACATTTGACCTCCTAACTTATCAGATTTTAATCTTTTGGACTACTATGTATGGAGCTTTGTTGAGAAAAAGGTTAATGAGCACCGTCATGACACTAAATAATCCTTAAAACTCTCCATAGATTAATGCCCAATATAAACAAGGACCACCTGATCCTAGCATGTAGGCGATTCATACCGCACATAAAAGCTGTTATCGAAGCCGAAGGAGAATTTAATAAACAAAATTACAAAACAATAGATTTTTTTTTATCCTCAACAACGATTTTTCAGTAAAATGACATTATTATCTGTTTCTAAGAGTCATTTTTGTGTATGTATAAATCTGTTCTTAAATGCACCCTGTATGTGTGTGTTATATTGTATCTAAGTAGGAAAGGCACGTTTGATAACAAAAGAGAAAAAAAAAAATACTGAATAGATTACTTTTGCTTCACAAATTTATCCACCACCACGAAACAGAAACAAGAGTTGAGGAAATAAACAAAAAAATAAATAAGGAGAAAAATAGAATAAAACAAAAAATAAATTCAATTGCATTTTTGGCATAAAAAATAATTTATTTAAAAAAAATTCTTTTTCTTTTTTAAATTTCATTAATATTTCCAGTTTATAAATAAATTATAGTTTATTAAAGAAGTTTTATTTGAAAAATATATAACTCTGGTTCCAATTTTGCGTATCCTCGTATTCGGTCCTCGTTCCCTACAAACTTTTTCACGTTTCGTTTTTAGTTTATCATATCACAGTTTGACGCTCAGACCGACATAAAGCATTCGATCACGGATTCGAATCAACCTGGTTCTGAAGACGACAACAAGAGCGCAATTTATTTACACCAATTTTTGAGCCGCAAGTTTATTTGGCATCGATTTCACATTTATATAATATCTATACCCAGGAGCAGCTGTAGAGCATGCGAGACCCCGATTCAATTTTTCAAAAATATTACAAACTGGCACAAAAAATAGGCAGTTAAAAATCATTGACAAAAATAAAAAGAAAAAATTGAGATTTAAAATGTAATTCAATATAAATATATATAATATATAAAATTATGGCGGCCGGATTTCAAAAAGTTGGACCTAAATAGCCAATTTTCATTTGTCATTATTGTACCGTATTATTGGCAATATAATAACGTACATCACTACAATTTCTTTTAAAAATTACTCAGTCCAACATAGACACCTGGTAATATAAAACATTTTTAAATAATCACCTTAAAATAAAAATTGTCAAGGGTGAAAACTCATATTTTAAATTGAAAATAATATTAGTTGTCTCCCTTACAACTAAAATTTTATTTCTTTTTCTGTGTAAGTTTAGAAATGGTGCAAACAAATAAGAATTAAAAACTAAAATAACTTTCCTGCATCCTGGGCAACGCCGGGTAGATAAAGCTAGTCTATTATATTAACTTTAGCTTTCGATTTGAAAGCGACAAATTAAATAAGAGTCAGATTCGTTTTTAATTCATTCATTTGACACAACGTCAAATAAATTTAAAGAAAAAAAAATGAAGAAAACAAACAAATAAATATTATTTTCCTTGTGGAATTAGGCATGCAGTTCAGAAAACCCTGTGGGTTACATGCAGTCTACGGACCGCAGCTTGCCTATTACTCATCTATGATACAAGGTGACCCCCCCCCCCTCAAATGCCACCCAAGAATCATTAACAAAATTCACAATCCTCTTCTGCAAGCCAACCATATTTGGTACAAATAAACTTTAGTCTATGCGCGACTTGTACACCAAGTTTCATCAATGAATATCCAACAGTCTTTCTTTTATCGCCATTCAATGATAAGCACACCTAGATACGACTTGCAAAATTGTCAATAACTCTTACACACCTCTTTCTCGGCACTACTTTGATTGTGACTGTGATGGGCCTCTTAATTTCATGAATAGTCTGGGGACTGTTTTAATAGACATTATCTTCGAGATAACCTCCACAGATAAAAATAGGGTCCAGTGAGTGTGAAGTCCATTCAGGATCACACTTTCTACTAATAAGACGATCACCAAAGTGTCCCCCATATCATTGAACGGTGATAAATAAAAGACTGTTGGACATTCAAAATGAAAACTTGGTGGACAAGTGAGACAGACTGAAGTTTATTTTTACTAAATATGGTTGGATTGCAGAATGGATTGTGCATTTTATTAATGATTCTATAGGTTGCATTTTTTTTTGGGGGGGGGGGGGTTCACCCTTTATAAGAAAATGAAAGTTAGAATTATTGGTACAAACTGTGGACTTGGCATGATGGGTTCACATTCTGCCGGCCACTAAAGTTATTTTGGTTGATATTAACTTAGTAAGAAATCCTAAAAAAATATTTCTAAACACTTTATTGTTGCATAAATTGATTAAATTCAATGGTTTTTGATGAAAATTCGTTTAAGTTCAAAAAAGCATTTACATACCCCTAACACCGACTAATTATACGCCTACCATATCTGTAAAGCACCAAGTTTTGCTAGAAATTAAAACAAGCATTAAGTGAATAGCGTTAGTCTCGAACTCCAGTGCGGCCTGCAATAACGGATTTTGGTCTGCACAATCACAGGCTTGTTCCAAGTAACGGAAATCATTATGCATGGCGTCTACCCATATCATCATTGGCCTTCCTCTCGGTCGCTTCCTAGCAACTCCAAATTTAAAAACGAGTTTCATGACAGTGTCGTCGTCGTCGTCGGCGGCAGCCTCCAGTACATGTCCGAACCATCTGAACAGTCATTTCTTCATCTTGTCCTCGATCGGCGCGATGCTTTAGCACCTTCGGATGTCATCATTACAGATGTGATCGAGCAGTGTAACTCCTGAGATCAAGCCAATCAATTTAGTTTCCATGACGGCGAATCTTCGCTCGTTGTCGGAAAGCACTCTGAGCTGTACAAAGCGACGGGTCTCACGGTAGTCTAGTAGATCTTCGACTTTAGATCGTCACTGAATCTGCGGTCGCAGAGGACGCCAGTGGTGGTGTGCCGTTCGAGCCATGTCGCATTGATGAGTACAGCGACTTCGCTGACGATTAAATTAATATATAAACGAGTCAGTAAAATAGACTTAAAATAGACAGTAAAATAGTCAGTAAAATAAACTTAAAATAGACAGTAAAATAGTCAGTAAAATAGTCAGTAAAATAGACCCGTGCTTATGTTTAGCACCACAACTACTACCTGAATTTGCCTGTGAAGCCATCTTAACTAAAGTTGAATTTAAGCAAAATGAAATATAATCGCAAGAAAAAATGTAAGTGCTGTATAACAAACTAGCTATGCCATGAGAAATCTCTCGAAATATGGTTCCTCCCATCTCAACTGATAAAAGATACTCTTTGAAAAGGGGGAGGATGGCTGTATGATAAGCAGTTATAGCGAAGCATAGGTCGGCCAAGCCTAGACCAGCCGTCATCCTGACTAGGTATAGATAAAATTCAGTGGCAGGAATAAATTTTAGACAACTGGAAGCAGTGCCGGGGTAAGCAGAGATACCAAGATTCGAATGTCATTCATGTAACATGCAAAAAGCGAGCTCTTTACTAACCGTATTTCTCTTAATTCAGTATTTTTAACAATTCATTGTATATGATTAATTGAACAAAAGTTGTAATTTTACTCACAGCTGGGATGAAATTCTCCAGTATTAATGTGTATATGACCACCATAGATGGGATAGATTTGGGACTCTGCATAGCCGATTTCATAGTCCGTGATCGCATTCATTAGGCATATCCCCCCCCCCCCCAATATATTTGAAAAACATATATTTAGATATTTTAGACAATCATAACATTAGACAAATTCTAGATTAATAATATTCAATCATTTTCCCTTTTTTTTAATGTTGAAATGATACTCAAAGTCTAATCTATGGAAGCACAAAAGTGCCCAAATAACTTGTTTCAAACGATTACAGAAAACATATTTTTATAGACTTGGATTAAATTGTTAATTTAGCAATTTTATTTAGTGATTTAAAATTTTTTTTTCATGAGTCACTAAATAAACAGTGCATAATATAAGTTGACATTTTTTTTAACCTAAAGAAAAGCAAAATACGATTCTTTATATTTTGAAAATGTATCTCTCAGAGTGAAATTAACAGCAGTTTCGGTAGAAAAACAAAGGCTTTGAATTCAATTATTTACAGGAGAGTTTCCGTAGCGATCCTAGCACGACCCGCCCCCCCCCCCTATCAAAAAAAAAAAAAAATAACATTAAGAGAGATAATTCTGCTTTAAAAAAAAAAGTAGTATTTAAAAATTGTGGAATTTGTAAACACTAAAATTTACTTGAAAGTTTTTACCAGACCCCCCCCCCCCCCAAAAAAAAGGGAGATAATTATTTGGTAGCCATTAGGCATATTTACGGTCTTGATCGCCGCCCCGAAGCAAAGCTAAGACTGAAAATATACCCTTCATTAAACTCAACACTAACATGGAATGGAGTAGAGATCTTAAATTCAGCTCTATGTCATAATTTAGGTAGTGGCAGCTGAGAATATCAGGATCAAAATCTTAAACTCTGCTTCGCCTAATGATACAGAGGTGGCGATCAAGACCGTAAATATGCTTCATGGCTGCCAAATAATTATCTCCCTTTTTAGGGATCTGGTAAACTGTCATCTTGCCGAGATCCTTACAAGATTTAAAAATGGGATTAGAAAAAAACAAACTAATTCCTTTGCTTTTTTTCTTCTAAATTTGGGAAATCAATGGTAAATTTTAGAATATTTATTGCTTACCCCCCCCACCCCCCTCTTTCTCCCCTTTTTTTACAAGTGTTTAATATGTTTCGGATTTTGAGATGAGGACTGATTATTTGGATTATTAGGACTATGATTCTCATCTGGGTTGTTATATTAATAACGTTTTGGCCGATGTACTCGCCAACTTTCTTCATGTGTTTTGTTTTTTTAATTTCTGAACCCCTTAATGTAACTTTTTGAACTGAACCTTTTATTTAATCCACGGGGTGTTGGCCCCATTCCATCAACCAAAAATTTGAAAAGATGTGCCTGAAAAAGGTCGGAGGTTACATCAACCAAAACGTTTTGAATATAAACCCAAAATGAGAATAGTAGTCTGAATAAGCCAAACTGTTTCTATATATCATATAACATTTTATTTATGCAAACATTTTGGCTACATATTTGCAAACATGTTTTGGCACACATAAAAAGTTCGATATCCTTTCAGATAGAGCTCTAGCAAACACATTAGGCGTATCTTAACATTGTACTGCAGTTTCACAGTACATCCAATTGTCAGAAGTGCATTAATAAAATACTTATGATCTTTAAACATATGAATAGAAATATTGGTACGGTAAAACTCAGAGTATAGTGTTAAGATAAGTCAAATTTTACTACTTATCATATATATGTAAAGTTTCAAACGGTTTGTGCAAGAGTTTGTGAAATTAACATAAAAGAGTACAAATCTCAGTTCTCATCACCTGATAAGTTTCACAAACACAAAGTTGCCAACTTTCAAAAACTTCAATCAAATTAATAACGCCATTTATATCAAAAATAAGTTATAAAAATAGTTTTAGCTAGAAATTTCTATTATTTATCGAATATTGCAATAAATTTGTACACCTTTATAATATCATAATTTTTGTATCAATAAAACTGCAAGACAAAATATTGTGTCTGCATGTATGCGTATTTCTTGCGTTAACATAACTTTGATAATTACATTGAATTATTATTTTTTTTATATTTACTATTAATCGAATATTTATTGAAATCTACAATAAAATTAGGGAAAACTAAACCTAATTAAAAAAAATTCTATTAAAAAAAATGTAAACATGACTATATTTGTGAATTATTTTTCTCTAAGCCTAAGCCCTCCACTCGACAATCTGTATCCACCCAGGCAACGCCAGGTAACTACAGCTCATAATTAATAATATGGTGAATGGCAACATAATTTCAATCATGTTTCAATCATAAATCTCATCAGGCTAGATGAGATAGTTGATCAAAACAAGACTGCATTTATATTACATTCACCACATATATGGGTAACAAACTTTTTCCGTGTAGTTTACTTGCCATAAGTATATTTTTATACTACTACTAAGCTCTATTCATGTATCGAACACCGTTGAAGTAAACACTAAAACAAAAAGTATTATTTTATGAGTATATATACAAAATAGTAATAAAATTTATATGTACAAAACAATTGAAATTATATCAAATATTCACAAAGAATACTATTCTAATTATTGAGAACTCACGTTAAATCAACACTGTCTGTTAGAAATGAATATAAAAGCATATAGATCGGTCAATAAGTAATAAAATAAATAATTGATAACTAATCTATCTGCTGTTATTACATTTGTTAAGTTCAGTCAACATGAGTTCAATTAGAGTGAATAAAAAAATCGGTCAGAATGCACTTTTGATAATCAGGGCTACCATGAAACTGCAGTAAGCGTTAAGATAATTTTCAATTAAATATTATTGTTTATATATATATATATAGAAATGTGATACTTAGAAGGCAATGCAATGCAGAGGTGTGACAGATAGACACAAGTTGGAGCAAATAAGACATAATGGTGGAACAAATTAAATAGTTTCACCCTTAATACAATGTATACATACACACATATATATATATATATATATATATATATTTCTTTTTTCACAAACACATATATATCTGTTTATCTACACAATGTTACTATGTTATGTAATACTTGTATCAAGATGGTCTGGTGGAAACTTTGTATGATATAATATTTCGGGAACTCTTATCTTCTTCAGAACCGTGCTCAACTCAAGTTCAAGCATGCATATCATATCATACGGAGTTTCCACCAGACCATTTTGATACAGGTATTTCATAACATTGTAACATTGTGTAGATAGACAGATATAAGTGTGTTTGTGAAAAAAAATAAATAAATAAATATATATATATGTGTATGTGTATGTATACATTGTATTAAGGGTGAAACTATTTAATTTTTTCCACCATTATATGTCTTATTTGCTCCAACTTGTGTCTATCAGTCACACCTCTGCATTGTATTGCCTTTCTATATACAAATAAACAATGCTTCAAGTAAACTACATAAACCTCTTATATAATATATATATATATATATATAAAAACCTGAATAAACTACATTAATTTTTTTTTTTTTTTAAATCGATCATGACCAGTGGTTTCATGCATTGATGACACAGGTGCTGTAGGTGCTTTGTCAACATAACTGAACCCACAAGAATATGTTTGGGTCGTCTGATGACCGCTCAAGGTGTGAAACCACTGGTAATGATTGATAAAAAAAATAACTTATTCAATTATTATAACACCCTCAGAAAGGAATCAAGCACTATATATATAAGTGTAAATCTGTCATTTTTAGCAGATTTTAAAAGCTGATACTCACAGCTATTCGATATATATATATATATATACAGGGTGTCTCAAAAAAATGTACTCACTCGTAGAATGACGAGAAAACTTTGCTTCATCGCTCCACACAATTTTGTGTGCAAACTCGACATCTTCTGCACATTTTGCCATTCTAAGAGTGAGTACATTTTTTTGAGACACCCTGTATATATACAAATTAGTCCTGTATCTCACGAATAGTCCATTCCGTTGATGATGGGGAAGTATCCAAAAGGCCTACTGCCTTGAAAACGGCCAGTATGGATGGCTAATCAGCACATAATTGTATGATAGTATTTATATATATATATATATATATATATATATATATATATATATAAAGCTTGTGTTTAGATATGTTTCCTCATAAATTTATGTTTCATAATACAATTCTTTTATTTCTGCACCATTTCTATTTACAAATATTTATTTATTTTTTTAATAAAAAAACAGTCCATCCCTTTTTTTCTTTCTGCTAATGTACTTCAAATTCTTTTAATGTTAAGTAGGTCTTAAAATAAAACTAGAATTGGCATGTGTAGAATTTTGAAAAAAAAAACAAAAAAAAAAAACGTTTCCAATTTTAACCAGACACACACATGCGCACACAAAAAGATACATGCAGACACACAAACTTCAAACGGGAAAGTATCCAAATATTTATAACTACACTTCTTCCGGATCCTCCTCCTCATCATCATCATCATCTTCGTCATCATCCTCATAGGCGTAGTGCCGATGTCTGCCATTGTCAACATCGTCATCATCCCTTCTGTCTCGATACTCGTGCAAAGAGAGCCGGCCCCTTTTAGCCGGTGGACTTGACGGGCTCGGCGTTCTGGAAGGAATGGGAGGACTTGGTGGTCCGTAACTTCTGGAGGGACTAGAACTTGGAGATATGGCGCGAGCCATCCGCTGTCGGCCTTCTTGGATCCAAGTGCTCTGTACAGAGAAAGAACGTTTATAGAAATAAACATAATAAGACGTACATATGAATCAGTCGTATTTATTCTTCTGAATAAATCAACAAAGAAAAGATTAACAATGCAGGTGAGATCTATATAAAACTATCTTGTTTGATTTTCAAAGTCAGATCCAAATATCATTTATGCTGAGGAGTCAATTTTCATTTGTTATCGTTGTACCATGTTGTTGGCAACATAACATACTTAGCTACAATTTATTTAAAAATTCACTTAGTTTAGCTCAGACAACAGAAAATCCTTGACCAGGAAGGCAAAACTTGAGTCTAGGATTTTCTGTTAATGATTGCTATGGTGTGTGGGTGAGCTGCATTTTGGGTCTGATAACAGAAAAGCATAACACAGATTACCTAACTTGACTGCCTCCTGTTGTCGACTAAATATGATTTCTTATATGGCATTGGTTTAGTCCATTTTTTGTAGGGGTGGTCTTATTACATCACAACGGCGCAAAGGTTTACAAAAACAAATCAAATCCAACAAGCATTTACTTATGAAAATCAGACTTTGTAAGTTATGGATTGTCCAAATAACCTATCATTTTTATCCATCTCTTGAAAATAACCCAGTCTAATAATACTAAACCAGAAGTGACAATAAGGGTATAAACATAGAATATTATAAAGAAATTGTGTTTTGAAGCCAAACAACGCATATATTTCGTTTTAAATAAATATTTATTTATTTAAATTCAACTAAGTTTCGACTTAAAAAGTCTTCTTCAGGAAATAGTAACATTTTTTCTTTCTTTTCGTGACATGATATCACTAGAAAATCCGTGTGGTCTTGCAACAGTGATGTCTTTTTTTTTTTTTAAATGTCTTCGTCATGAGGGGAGCACAGGTACACGTAAATTTATTATAAGTTAGTCCTCTTTTTGAAAGTGTTGGGTAAGTCGAAACTTAGTTGAATTTAAATAAATAAATATTTAAAACAAAATATATGTGTTGTTTGGCTTCAAAACACAATTTCTTTTCCAAATTACCCAATTATCATTCAATGAGGTATCAAAACAGTGAATTGATGGAGACCACTAGACCAACGAGTCAAACGAGCTGGAACAAAGGAAGCAGAGAGTAGATCACATAATTTTGAAGAACACGTGCAATAATAGTATTTATAGAAAAGACTGAGACTAGCAACATCACGTTTGTGAGAGAGAAGGTGCAGAGAAGAAAGGGTATGGCCAATCAAATTACAGATACGTTTCTGCACCTTATCAAGAACACCCAAATGGGACAGAGATTCACCAGCCCAAATATGACAACAGTACTCCACACATGGTCTGATTGTAGATTTGTAGAGATAAAGAATAGCCTTAGGTGTAAGAAAGTGTTTGGGGTGATAGAGAGAACCGTCTTCACGAGAAGCAGAAAGAGCAATGGATCTAATGTATGAACCAAGAAAGATTTGATGAGAGAAAAAAGACCAAAGTGTTTCAGAGTCGATTTCTCCTCAAGAGAAACATGAAATTACCTTAATTTATTATTATATAGATAGAATTTATGTTATAATGAATACTATAAAAGATTTGAGAAAAACTATTTACAAAAAATATTGTACATTTTCAGTGACCCCAAAATAAATGACGACCACCACCACCACCACCAACCACCACATACTGTTTGGAGTTTTATTATATCTTTAAATATGCGATACAATGCATTCATCTTTCAGAGGTTAATACCAAAATACAATAGATAGATTGATTTTAGACGATTTATTGAGCACAAGTTGTTGTTGGGTGAGAGTTATCTCCCTTGAACATATACTTTTGGTACCAATAGAGAGCAAAAGTTTATAATCTTGATCTACCCATATAGACTTTCGTTCCTGATGCGACTCAAAGTGCTGTCTATTGCTCAGCTTCTGAGCATGCTCTCAAAGCCCTAGCAGGTCTTGCGGTACTCTTATAGCTGACGGACCATGTTTCCGTGACTTTGTGTCGTCAACATTCGGGCAGGTCTCAGAAGCACCCGAGAGTTGTCAAACTATTAACCCAGAAACATTTGCTTATAAACAGTTTGTTTTCGTTAAAAACAAAACAAACAAAAATTGGTACTTTGTTACATTAGGCCCTAACGATGGGGGTCAAAATTAGCGTGGGTCCTAATGTAACAGAGCACCAAAAAATTTGCTAAAAAACAGTTGTTGCGGTGTTTATGTTAACAAGAAAAAAATTTGACAAAAACTCTAAATTATTAAAAAAAACATTGAAATTTTTTTTTTAATAATAACATTTGCTTAACAAATCAAACAAAATCATCATTAGAAACTTTCCGGTGCACAAACAAAAAAATCATTTTATTTAAAAACATTTGATTAACAATGGTTCCTTTGACAAAAAAGAACAATAATAAATATCTAATTAATAACAATTGTTTATCTATGGTTTGCATGTTCTTTATTTGCATATATGTATTTTAGTTTGATTTTCTTTGTCGTAATTTATCGGCTGCCAGTCTTCAATTTAGCATTTGGCGGTTTTCGCCTTGTCAACTCTCGAGTGCTTCCGTAACGTGGCCGACGCGAAGTCACGGAAACATGGTGCATCATCTATAAGAGTACTGGTCTTGTTTGTTATTTTTCTGATTGAGTCACCCAACTCTGGTCAAAGAACCAGGAGAAGTTGCTCATAAATTATTCTTCAAAAATGCATCGCCTTCATCAAAATTCTATGTAAGTAAACTTTACATATTCAATATATTTACAGACTGCTCTATTTTCATGTCCTGGTAACACGTGCATTTTCTTATTGTAATGGTAGTGATTGCACTCTTTGTTTAATATTCATTTCTTAGTAATTTCTTTGCGCACTGTTTACATATTACATGTTTCTTAATCTCCTTTTATGTTAGTTTACAAAAAATGTTAATTAAATTAAATGTATATGTTAACAACCGTTTCCCCCTGTATTTTTTTTTGAGGGGGGGGGGTCTTATTTTATATTGCTATTGCACCCACAGCTGATTATTAGTACATTACTGAACTTAACAAACCAATAAGACTTGAACTTGATGCAGCTGTTTCATAGTTCAAGTTGCCCCCTCCCCCTCCAATTAGAAGAAGGCTGGTCGTAAGTATCACAAACCAGCCAAGCTTAGAGTGCGAAAATGGGTACATATAGTGAAATTCTCTCCAATTTCAACTTGTTATATCTCACTTATTGTTTGGATTATTTTGATAAAGTTTGGATGTAAACAAAACTAAACTTTTTATTTTCTTTATAAATGTACAATTCTTTCTCTTGCATCATTAATAATTTATTTTCCAAGCTATTTTTTGTGACGGGCGATTTATTTTTATGTAAAAAAATGTTGGTGTTTTTCAAATTTGTTGTGTGCAATGTTTTGTGTCTATGCATATAGAGATATTCCCATCTTAAAGAAAAAGGGCCACTCATCAATATGATGGGCTTAATTTTAAACAAAATATCCAAATTGATAACTTTAGTGAATGAAATACTAAAGAAATTTTTGCCTTCATATCAAATTATGTTTCTGTCTGTTTTTACATGGTTCAAATCTGATTTTTTTAAATTGATTTACTTGTTGTTGTTGTTTTCCCATAACGTCGGTGGACGTCCTCGGGAAGTCAGGCAGATACTCTATCTGTCCTAACTTTCTGTGGGCAGAGGCATGATAGAACCTGGTAGTGCCCATATCCTCTCCAGGCCATATACAGCGTCTGGCGTACTCAAATGGTCACCCATTTAGTACTAGCCAGACTCAACGTTGCTTAACTTTGGTGATCTAATGGGGAACCAATGTGTTAGTGTGATTATGCTGTTGATTTACTATTAAAAGAAAAATCAAGTTTGATCTCTAATGTGCTATGAATCATATTAAGATTCAATGCGTTAGCTGTTGAAATAAATCTTATATGAACACATTTTTATGGGGAGTAATAGGATTTTGCCAAATGTTTATGCTGGTTTGATCTAATAATTATTGCTTTCATTATGATTAATTTTCATCGACCACAAAATGTCATTACATTCGTAAGGATGTTTCATTTGTTTGAAGTCTGCATTTTCAGTTATGAAAATTTGCCTCTGAACCAATACCAAACAAAATGTCAAATTTTCTCATTTCCAACAAATTTTGAACGGGCATAATTTGGTGGCTAATTGAGCTACCAAAATAAATTTAGCACCATTGTTTATGTTTTGCAAAGATCTATGCGTCTACATTGAAAGTTTTAAGATATAATGAAAATAGAATTTTGGTTTGGGATACATACTATGAATATTTATATAAATATAACAATAAATTAAATAATAATTGAAAAATTAGAAAAATAATTTTGGTTTGGAATACCTATGGTAGTATCTTAATACGGTGCACACAAATCAGGTTCAATTTGAATTGTAGTCTCCAAAGAAAAAATGATCTGGCCAATTTCGAGGAGAAGACAGAATTATAGTTTGGTTTGGTCCATTTGTTTTACGGCATATCAACCCTTTCTGAATTATTTAATGCTGAAACAATTGTAGGGATTTCTATCCTTGAAAGAAAGTTCAATTCTTGCTTGAGAAAAAATAGAAATTATACTTTAAAATAAGCGCTGAAAATTGAATTAGGGCGACAGATTTTTAAGAGAAGGAACAGCAACTGTGTATATTAATTGGACAATTTTACTTAGGCAAGTAATAAAGAATGATATAGAAAACAGTAAAAAAGTGAATATATAGAATGAGGGTTTGAGAACGTGTGAATCTGCAGAACTTGTCTTATGTGAAGAAATGTTCTGTTAACAAGTGTGCACGTTTCGACCTTAACAATTGCAGGCCCTTTCCGTCATAGAAGGATTGGCTTTGCTTGTGATAACCTTCTGAGGCTTGTGCTGAAATACTGTTAACCTACGTCAACCAAAGTAGTGAAAATGGAAAAAAGAGGCGGATCCCTATGTGCTTCAGTTTATATGAGCTGGCTCATGTGATCCCTAAAGGAGCAGTGATTGGGTATAACTTTTGGCCAATTTACGTGATCAAGGGAAGACATCAACACTGACCAATCTATGAATGTAGTGATAAATTCCAATACAATCGCATTACATTAGCTGTTTTTTTACACTAATGCTCAAACTGCAACTAACTTCAAATCTATTCTTTCTAGTCACATGACTAAAATTAACCAATGAAACTTGTACCTTGTATCAAGTGACAGGTGAACCCAAGGTCAATCTTGTCATTCATACTTAAATTTTTGTATCTGGTGAACTACACTTAATTTCCAAAAATATTTTAATGCCTATATTAATGTTGTTGTTGTTGTTATTATTATGATGATCATCATCATGAAGAAGAAAGTGGAAACAAAATATTACTTACAATTTTTCCATCTCTTCCAAAAAGATCAAGGAAGTTTCCAATGAGTTCTTTGGACTTTTCTTCCCACTTATGAATAAGCTCCCCGCCTTTGTCGATGAATCCCCTTCGCAGGGATTTGCCTTTGTCTTTCAATTTGTCATACCTCTCCTCAAATTGGATCTTCTTTTCCTTAGATTACAAAAGGAAAAAAAATACATATATATATATATAAATATAAAGGAAACAGAAAGATTGTTTTATATTTGTATATTGTTATAATTTCTCCATTTCTGTGGCAGATTGTGGTGCCGTTCCATTTTCACGTTAGTTTTGCCAGCCTACTCTTCCAGGCTGGATTAAAATTGCACCAGTGGCTTCTTTCCAATATTTCATATGTGTAAGAATTATTTGTGTTTCCTCTCTAAATTAGATTGAGCACAGCATTGCCGATTCGGTTTCCAGGTCACTTGAATAATTTTCTCCATCTGTCAGAGTTTCACATGGGTACAAACACACGAGCCTCCTCCAAGTCTAACACCAGATCACTGTTCCGGATTAATCTTCTCCACCAATACCTCCTCAGTTTTGTTTCCTTTTCACGTGTTGCTTATGGGTCCTGTTCTTTTTTCCTTATTCTATTTTATTACTAAAACAGTTGTTTGTGTTTGTTTCTTTTTTGTATTTTTATTTGATATTAGTGTCCCACTTCATCAGAGGCTCACTTGCCATTGGCTAAGCTGAGACCTTGACTAGTCTACCTCTGCTTCTCTTAGTCTGTCACAAGCTTGGTTGGTTGGTTGGTCATTAGGTTTTAGGCATGTCAACCCTTATTCAGTCATTTTTATGCCAAAATCATACTTTTTTTTATATGCATGGTTTGTAGATGAATTTGTCTTGTAAGCATATATATATTTTGTATATATGTATTTTGTAAACAGTCATCATGATCACGTTTTCTCAGCATTTCTCTGCAGAACACGATTCATAATGGCATAACTTTCTCCAAAACATCCTGTGTCTCACTAATTTGTTTAACTGATTGATTGATCTAGAAGTCCAGGAACATACATGTCAATTTCTTAACGGTTTACCTCTTTTTCTGCACCTTTCCACCATTCCTTTTTAGATATTCTGAAGAATACGATCTATCATGCCTTAACTGTCTTCAAGACCGTCTACTTTCTTTAACTGACTGACTGACTGACTGATCTAGAAGTCCAGGAACATACGTTATCAGGCCATCTTTCCGTTGTTTTTCTTTTTTTCCTGCACCCTCTCACCATAGCTTCTAGACATACCTTGCTCACTCCGACTGTTGATCTTTCTGTGTGTCCGTACATTCCTATCACTTTCCCTTTAACTACTTAGAATATGGACGTGAGTTTGGACTTTACTAAACGATCACTTATTCTCCCTTATGATCCATTAACTTGAATCTATGCATTGCTCTCATTATCTTATTTCGAAAGACAACGAGTTTTTCCATTGTTTTGTCTGTCCATTTATCACACTCAAGATCACATAGCATTACTGTTGCTTATGTGTTGATGATCTCAGCTTTCATTACCACAATCAGAGTTTCATTACACATATAGTGAATCCATTCCATTTGTAGAATGACATAAAAAAATGGTGTTTTTCTTTCTTTTATTAGAGTCTCATTACCAATTCTCAAATGTTCAGAATAATATTGTCAATCTCTTGGCTTTTATCCGTTTCCAGGTTTCTTGTTGCATTTGTTATTTCACTTGTTAATATTCAATGAAGTTCTTCAGATTCAGAGTTGCCTATCACAAAATCATTTCTATTGTAAACAACAGATTATTATATTTAATTCATAGATGGAACCCTAAATAAACCAGGGAGTAATGAAAACTTAAGGAGTCGATCCACACTCCCCAAATTTGGGGATTCTCTTCCAGATGTAATTTTGTGTCATATCCAGAACATGTGGCAAAAAGCCACTGATTCAGAGAACTTCTCCATAAATTCTTCATATAACAACATTTTCCCTCTTTTTCTCTCTGGTCAAGTAAATACAGAAAACTGATAAGTTTGCTGCAATCACACTACGCATCAATATAACTTTTACTGGAAATGAACACACAAAAGGCATAAAAAAAAATGAGAAAATGTCTCTCTGCACTGGGGCTCCACGCATCTCTTCCGGTCGTCAAATAAATAATTGGATTAAAGAATCAATTACAGGCATCTTCTCATGAAAAATTAATGACATAAAAATTGTCGAATACTGATCCAATTTTTGCTAAATAAAAAGGTTTCTTTCACAACCAAATCTAGATCTCTCCAGCCTTGACTAGAAGCATAGCTGCTGACATCAAACGATGTCAACAACGCCCATCGACCTACCTCACTCAGCAAAAGCATCCGGTCGCATCTTAAACTCATTCTCCCGCAGCTTCCTCCTGTCGTATAGACTGGTGTCTCTTCAGTTAAAAGAAGACACTGTATGATGAATAATATATAAATATTATTCATCAGGGGCAACACTGATCAAGAAAATACCAACTTTGTGGGTGTTTGTTTCGTATTTTTCAAGTTTTAGCTGGACATATGCACACACATACACACAGACAGCTGCCCTTTTATATTATTATTATATATAAAGAGTTGGATGAAATAATGGAAATACCTTAAAATTTTAAACATATATATATCTTTGGTAATAATTACAGCTTGAATTCTATGGAGGTATTCACTTGTACAAAGTTTGAATTGTTTCCAAAGGAATTTCTGTCCGTTCTTTGACTCCAACACTTGTAGTGATGACAATAGAAAATATCGATTTCTTACTTTTGTTTCTAAAATGTACCATAAATGTTCAATAATATTAAGAATGTTCCTCATGCTATTCAGCAACAACTTTAACTGTGTGAATTGTGCATTATCAGCTTGAAATATTGTGTTTCCCTCCAGAAACAGTTCCACAACCACAGGATGAATTTAATCAGATAAAATGTTTTGATAGTATTGACTATTAATTCAGCCATGAAAGAAAACCATTGGGTTGAGGGATTTTAAAGATGTAGCCCCTTTCCCAAGATCATCACAGATCTTCTTCCATGTTTAACAGTTTGAAAAAGCCAGTCTGGACCTAATGCTTCTTTTGGCCATCTCCACATGTATACTCGGCTGATAGTCAGAAATAAGGTAAATGATGACTCATCCAAGAAAATAACATTCTCAGTTATGTAGGTTTTTACTCCATTCTAAACGTTTCACAGTGTTTGTTTTTGAAAGTAGTGGTTTTCTGATTGCAGCCGTCCCATGAAATCCCATTTTGTGCAGCTTTTGTTAAACAGTTTTTGTAGCAACAGGGGCTCTTGAAGTGGTCATTAAGCTCTGCAATAATTTGAGGGGGCTGTATTTTTGTGATCCTTTATTAAAGTTTGCATACAAGTCTGATGGCCCCTATCTGTAAGTTTTGGTTTTCTTTCAAAGTTTTATTTCGACGAAGAGGCTTTTCCCTCTTTCTCAAGGGCTATTATTACTTCTGAGACAATACTTTTTGATGCCTCAAACATTTCACCTATTTTCGTTACACTAGTGCCTGCCATATGAGAACCAACCATTTGCCCTCTTTGAAATTCCAAGATATCGATCATTTTAATAACATTTAATTACTTTTTTCTGATGATATCTGAAAAGAACAACAACTTTAGAAAAATATATTAGGCAACACTAAATTATGAATCATAAAACGAACAAGTTTTTGACGGTTTTATAAATATTTCAAAATTATGATGCGAGGTGTTTCCATTATTTTACCCAACTCCTCTACAACTCCTCTATAATACATTTAATCCTTTTAACCAAAATCGTGACTTTTTTCTTCATCGGCAACATGTTAGTCATTCTTCACTCTCTCGCAACCATACACGATATATAACAAAAGTGACCACTTACTTTCATAAATCCCACATTAAGCTCCTTAGCAGTATAGCCTCGTGAAAGATTCCTTCGAACGTAAAGGTCATAGTCTTTAATGATGCGAGCAATGATGTCAGTCGTAGAAATTCCTTCGGTCCTCTGTGTAGCAAGAAACCTTAATAAAGAAAATCCATACAAAATAATAGAGTTGATGTAATTACATGATTTTCACGACAACTCAATCCTTCATTATAAATGCCCCCCCCCACCTACCTGTTCCTTCACAAGGTGCATGTGACACAAGGCCGAGCTTGAAGTGAGATTTGCCATTATTAAACACCACAAAGGTGCTCCCCATGGCCCTGTGGTGTTCAATAATGAAAATTTTAGGGTGTGGCATATCAGGTGATGTTTAAAAAAGAAAATGCCCAATTGTCCCAAATTTGGTTTTGACCTATGAAATTTTTGTTTGCAAAAATCATTTTTATAATCTAAGATTTAAAAAAAAAAAAAAAAAAAAAAAAAAAAAAAAAAATCGACCCTGGAACATTGACAGGTAATTGTGGGACAATTGGGCATTTTCTTTTTTAAACATCGCCTGATATGCCACACCCTAAATCTGTTTTTCTTCTATTTATTTAACGTTACTTTTCCCTTGTTCAGGGTCAAATGTTTTCAGATATTACGCAAGCTCACTCTACAGTTCTCATGGTTCAGTTGTCTTTAAATTCCACTTTGTGTGGTCTTGTCTAATCATGTGCTTCCAAGTTTTCCTTGGTTGGCCAATCTTCCTGCGATTTAAGACATCTATGCTTCTGCAATGGTTTATCCATGGGGGATGAATGTTCCACATGACCATACCAGCATAATCGATTCATCCTTAGGATAACCTCCATGCAGGACAAGTGTAAGGCTTTCAGCAAATCCTCTGACCTGATGTGTTGGGTTTGGTCAGATTATCTATGCATTTTATTTTTAAACATTTCCCAAACAATTTTCTAAGTGTTCAATCAATATTCACTAGAAATCAGATTTCTCCTCTTTGAAGTATAAATTATTTAATTTGTGGAAAATCAACCCTGTAACATTGATAGGTAAAGCGGTTATGCAATGTAAAGCCGGACCAGCACCAGAACATTAGGTCAGACACTCTACTTGAGAAATTGGTCATTCCAAAACTTGATATCCTAATAAAGGCAAACCGTCTTCGCTGGTTCGGGCATGTTGAAAGAAGCAAGGGGTGTATCAGCACATGCAGAGACCTAAGGCTGGACAGCAAAAAGAAAGCTGGGCGCCCTAGGAAGACATAGAAAGAAACCATCAGTCAAGACTGTAAACAGTGGCAAATGGGCACAGTCAATCCCCACAATCGTCATCACTAGATACTTAGCATAAGGACAGCCAGACAACATTGAACCTTTTGTCAAAAGGAACATAGACGATAAACCTTGATAGTGAGTGTGGCACAATATTTCTGTTCATAACTTGAGAATGCTCTCATATGAGAACATGCCCTCAAGAATGGCTTATTCTATAAGCATCACATTTTCCTTGATTTCTATCTGTTTTGGAATTTTTTAGTAGAGGATTGATTATTTGGATTATTCGGACTACTGTTCTCATCTTGGATGTTATTTTCACAACGTTTTGTTCGATATAAACTCTCACCTTCTTCAGGTGCTTCTTGTCGAATTTGAGAATCTGTATGAAATTTCGAACTGAACACTCTAAAAAAGGTCAAAGGTCAAAGGTTAACTCAGTAACATGCACCCACACAAACTTGTAACCTCTTTTAGTTCATTGAAGTATGGTAGTACGGGCATATTGTTAGAGATTGTAATTGAGGGGGAGGACAAGTTGTCTGTCCTTACACCGATAGGGGAGTAACGTCAGAACTGGAAGAGAGTCAGGTGATTTCTCCTTACACCTCACTTTTTTCTCTTGGATTTCAGCAGAGACGGACATGTTTTCTGACAGCAGGTATCTAGACCATTGCTCCCCCTAAACAAACTAAAATTCCTGATATACTTTCCAGAAATCAGGTTAATTTTTTGTTAGCATAAGTAGCATGTTTTTTTAATAAATTATTTCTGAAGGTCAGTGCACCACTTGTAATCATGTAATGTATCACTGTTGGCACATGTGCCATAGGTTGACTATCCCTACAATATGGGAACATTTATAGAATTGACACCCTAATATTTTATCATATCGGCGTAAACACAAAAACAGAACGCAATACCAAATTCACTTCAACAACAAAAGCTCAAACTGGGGCCATAAAAACCAGCTCCCAGAGACAGTCTAGCAAAAAGGTGCAAAACAGCCCAAAATGTTTATCACGTGAGGTGCTCCCAACTACGTCGGCCAAACCACTGATCAAACGATATAAAAGCAGACTGCACAACAAAATCTGCCTCTTCTCTCTTCGCCTCTCTTTCTATCGGACGCTTAACAGAGAATACAAGTTCAGCTACTTTGGAAGAGGGGTGCCAGCTGACTACTAAACAAACACACACACACACACATACACAAAGGCTTACACTCCTATCATTCTTCAATGTATACAACCACATACTGCTGACAAAGACACGTACGCATACAAATGCCTAAAGGAATTATCGACTCTTACGCACACACATTCGTACAACCACGAACAAAAGGTGACATGCGCATTCACACACTTTGTCGTACTAACGCCAAGCCTTACACATGGCTACACTATGCACATACATACTCATAACTTACAGGCATAAACATTTATCGTTTCTCTAACTGGACGCTTGAAATGAACACTTAATGCTCTGTAATTTGTAAATATATTATAAATATTTTGTGTTACTTTTAAACTACGTTTTATTCTTCCTTCAATTATATGCATGCTTTATCTTTCATTCAACTTTCATACATGTTTTTCCATGTTTTATCTGTTTTTACTCTTTTAAACATTTCTTCAACAATCTAAATGTAAGCGTGGATCTTAGCATTTTCTTAAAGACAACAAGTTAAGGTCCGCACTGCTACATAAAGAGGACTACGTCCCCACACATATCTGTATTTCAAGCATATGGTAGTATAAGTATGACATCATCACGATTTCTATTCTTGTCCAGAGATTAACATTTTTAAAAATTTCAACTCTTAAAATGTGGGAGTTAATAGGCTCAAATAACAACAACCAAGACGTAGATAACAGTCCGAAAAAAAAAATGCAAATAATAAAAACTTACATCCCTCGTTCTTTGATGTCTTTGTACACATCTTCACTGTTGACAGCAGCGTAAGGAAGTTCATCGTGGGCGACAAAGTCAATCTGAAGACAAAAAAGGAGGAGAAAACAATGGAGAATTAGATATGACTAATAGGGTTACCCGGTGTTGGCCTAGGGCGTGGGGGGCATGAATAAGAAAAAAGGGTTTAAGAAATGTTTAAAACTGCTCCCCTCTTTGACTCTACACATCCTCAGTATGTTTTTGTAGCATTTATTTACCTTGTGTTTCTCTAAGAAATCATCTGTAATGGTCCAGGGAGCATCGGTGATTAGTTCATCCACATAACGACAATGTTTGACGGCTTCATAACGTTCATGTTCGTCCATCACAGTTCGGCCTTTCATTCGATGAGTTAATTCTTCATTGCATACTGAAAGAAAAAAAAATCAAATAGATGAGAGGCAGAGAGAGATTTGGAAAGGGGGAGAGAGTGGGGAAGGTGGAGAGCGAGTGGGGAAGGGGGAGAGAGAGTGGGGAAGGGGGAGAGAGAGTGGGAAAGGGGGAGAGAGAGTGGGGAAGGCGGAGAGAGCGTGAGGAAGGGGGAGAGAGAGTGGGGAAGGGGGAGAGAGAGTGGGGAAGGTGGAGAGAGAGGGGGAAGGTGGATAGAGAGAGAGGGGGAAGGTAGAGAGAGAGGGGGAAGGTGGAGAGAGAGAGTGGAGAGGATATAGAAGGGAGATAGGAAAAGAGGGGGGAGGAAAGGAGAGTTGGATAGAGAGGAGAAAGGTGAAGAGAAAGAGGGGGAGAAATGAAACAGGATTAAGAGAGAGAAATAGAAAGAGAGAGAAAGAGAGAAATAGAAAGACAGAGAAAGAGAGAAATAGAAAGAGAGAGAGAGAGAGAGCGCGAGAGACAGGGGAGAGGGAGAGGGGATAAAGAGATGGAGGAAGAATGGGGAGAGGGAGGGAGAATGGGGAGAGGGAGGGAGAGATGGAGTAAAGAGAGTGAGAGGAAAGAGGGATGGGGAATGGAGAGAGGAGATAGAGAAAGGGGGAATGATGAGAGAAAGAAGGAGACACAGTTGGAGGGACAACTAAGATATAGATTGAACTTTGTTTTGGAATTTTTTAGATGACGATTAAATAATTTGGATTATTTGGACTACAATTCTCATCTCAGTTGTTATTTTCACGTTTCTGCCGATATAACCTCCGACCTTCTTCAGGTGAATCTTTTTGAACTCGGGAACCGGTACAAGATTTCAAACTGAACCCTTTATTCAATCCATTCAATCTTTATTCAATCTTATTCTGTAAACTATGACTGCGTAAAAATGTTATCCTCGATTATTATTGCCTGTAGTAAGGATTGAACCTTCAACCTTCAGAAGACTGTCACTTAGAACTAATTGGTAAAAGACAAAAATTAAAAACAATAATGGTAAGCTATATAATAATATGCTAAGGCAATTTCATGTTCGTACGTATGTTATCACCCTCTCCCCCTTTTTTCAAAAGATGGAATCGTCCAATCGCTAAAAATACAATGCAAAAGAAAAAATTGTAAAAATTTCATCTGATGTTGCTGTTGTGTCGAACGTGAAACTCAAACTAAAATGAACTTTCTTGACCTTCGGGCTAAGATCAAAGTGTAGTATCTGTTCTGTCCAAAGATGGTACAATAATATTATGAGGTCTGCATTCGCGCCATATGTTTATAGAATGGAAATATGTCACAAACTCCCACAAAGGTTTTGGAGATAGACCCCCGTAACCAGATATATTTTGAAACTACATTAACCAGAATACTTAGATAAGTAAGTTTCAGTTTGAACAAAGGTGCTACAATCATATCGTGGGGTCTGCGTTCGCACTGGACATTCATAGAATGGAAACATTTTTAGGCACAGCAGTAATATACAACAGATGAAAGGTACATCTGTGGAATTTCCACGGGTCTAACTAGTTCTAATAATAATAATCGCAGTTAATACTAAACATTTCGGCAAGATTAGGCTTAAGTCTTCCAAATTGCATGATAGAATTGTTCACATGTATCGTGGCCTATTAGTTAAATGCTAAATGGATCTTCCCAAGTTTTTCCTCAAACAACTGTTTTTTGTCATCACGGAGACAAGCTGGTCTGTGTCTGTATCGGCTTTTTAATGACATCCAATATGTCTGCATAGCTATCAGATTGTTGGCTACCTTCATAGAATTTTATCTTCACAATTAACCAGAGACTTTCAATCAAATCGAGATCCAGAACTTGATGGTGGTCGTTCCCTTATCTTGTCTCATGTAAACCTTTTACACTTAAAATATTCACGGTTAACTTCAGCTTTAGATAAAGGGGGCACTGTCATGCATGAGTACACACTTCACTTCGAAACGGCAAGGCTGAGGCTTGTATCATCCATGGACGAACAGTTACGTTTGTTCCATGAAAACTCTTAGAATTTAAAAAATGTTTATCCATAGATCTCTGTAATACAGGGTGATCATTCAGAAAAGACCACCTGATACACTCCTCTCTCAACTGTGATGGAAGTCTGGAGATTATTTGATAGACATTATGTTTGAGATAACCCAGATGAAAATCTGGGGTGTTATGGTCCGGTGAGTGTAAAGTCCATTCAAGATCACACCTCCTACTGATGAGACGATCATCAAAGTGTTACCGCAACTATCCATTACTCACAAGAACTCTTTGTACTTTGGGAACAAACTGAGAATGCCACTGGTTTCTGAGGACACCGGTGGGTTTTTCCCCTTGGTTTGACCCAATAAAGGGATGGAGAGAGATTCGAGTTCACCATGGCTGGACCAACGAGGCAATTGAAATGTGGGGAATTATCCCATCCTGTTGAAACAACTGTTCATTCCTCACAACACCTCTTCTTCGTCTGCTCAAAACTTCTTAACAACCATTACGTAGGGCTCAGTATTGATCAACGCAGAGGTACCCATTTGGAGCATATCAATGAAAGGCAATGAAATCAAGGCTGTTGGGCATTCATGACTGAAACTTGGTGGACAAGCAATGCATAGACTGAAATTTATTTGTACCAAATATGGTTGAAATGCAGACAAGATTGTGAATTTTATTAAGTATTCCATGGGTGGCATTTTTGAGGGTCACTCTGTATAAAAGAAAATTGTCTGTGTGTCTGTCCAGCTAAAACTCAGAATCTACCAAAGATACACTTACAAACCTTACATATTCTGATGTAGTATGACTTTGAGCAGGTTATGGTAAAAAAAAATGACTGTAATATGATCTGGAATCATTGGCAAACAGAATTTTTTTTTGTCAGTACTGTATTTTCTGTTCTACAAACATGTCAAACATAATGGAGACATTGTTTATTAATGACATTTTGCAATGGCAGTGTGCCGACAATTTTCTCGAGGCTGTCACTGCTAAACACAAAGCCATAATCAACATCATCTCCTCCTTAATAGATCCGATAGGATTTGAACCTGGCATAAGCGATTTCATAGTTTGCGATGTGACCACTTACACCGATGCCGCGGCCACACCCTAAAGAAAGGAAGGAAACAAAAGGAAAAGATAAAAATGTTTTTACCACCAACGATGAGATACGCATTAGGGAAAGCCATCTTCGCTTGCATCAGCTGGCGTGCGTGACCACTGTGAAACATATCATAGATTCCATCAGCATACACTCGGACTTTCCGACCTGGAAAAGTTCCAAGAAAAATAATCGTTAACTGACTATACTACTCAAAGAATCCAATTACTAATAATAATGATGAGAGAGTTTTGTTCATTCAATATTATAGATTAAACAAGAACGGTTTTGAATATTAATGAAATATACCAATCACGCAGAACGTTTCCGGGGCAAAGTAGGTTAAATGATTACAGGGAGGAATCAATGATCTATACCAATAGCAGAACCATGTGTGCAGTAGTAGCCATATACAGGGTGTTTGGAAAATTGATGGTATAACTTCAGGATTATGTTGGGAGGTGACGGTGGTTAAGTGGATAGCAACATGGACTGGAGACCTGGGTGTTCCAAGTTCGAATCCAGTCGGTTCCACAGATTTCTAACTAGAAAAACATCGGGGAAACTAATTCTATTTATCTTCCTCCCACAAGGTAAGATGTGACACAAGGTCGGGAAAGTGGGAAAAAACCAGCGCTCGAGAATTTGAGCACTCTGGCTGTTTAAAAATTGCATGGGCAGCCCCGTCGGCATTCCCCGGTAGGGGCACCTCAGGCGATTAGCAATAAACTAACCCCCTCTCAAAGGGTGAGAAGGCAAAGCCTGGGAGGGTGCACCTCCTAGAACTGCACAGGATGGACAACCGATAGACCGGCGTAAATTCAGACCCAAAGGCCCGGACAATACCGGTTTATTGGGCGGGATAAAAACATCGGGGAAACTAATGCCAACACCAGAATCATCTGATTCACATGAAAGAAGAAGAAGGATTATGTTCTATAGGTGTAAAGGAGCTGCTTTGTGTGTGGGTTGCCTTTCTAATAGCACTCCATTACTAATCTAATTTCTTTAGCCGTCTATTTCTTCCTCTGCGTGGTCTTTGGTTTGCGCTGATCATATCTATTTATCTGTATTTGATCCGTTGTATTCTGTCACCAGAAATAAGAAGGGTACACATTTACGGGATGTCGACCGGGTCTCTCACGTTGGCTATCAAAGATCTTTCTTCTGAGCTTCACAGATTTTATATTTGTTTACTGTCATTTGGCATGGTTTTGTAGGTGTATGTGGCAACACCCGGCCCAGGCTTATTTTACCTGTGATCCTGTCACAGGGATATCCCATATGTATAAATAACAGTGCACTATCTCACACATCGTAAGTGTTATCACACACATTGTATGTGTTAGATATTCACAATAAAGAATGTTAATCAGTATTTTTTCAATGGCCTATCACTTGGAAACGAAGACCTATGTTTATGAGAGCTTTATTTAAACATATAGAACATAATACCAAAGTTATGCCATCGATTTTCCGAACACCCTGTATATTTGGAGGTCAGAAACTCGTACTATCATTTGGGGGCCCCTTTGCAACCAGCAACAATAACAGCAATATCCAACAATGTTCAAAGAGTTTTGCTTTTATTTAAGGGTCTCAAGCCCCAAATGGTGACTAATATTGTTGTGCAGGCATGTCAAACATGCAGCCCTTGGGTTGCCTGCAACGCTTTGTAGCACTCTTGTGGTTCACATATAAGATACTGCAATTTTTTCATTTAATGGCCCAAATTGCAGTTTTTATAATTTAAAGCTGGATATACGTGCATCGTCCATTAGGAATCAAATCAGATTACGTTTTATTGTTCATAACAACATGGTGCAACGATCCAGCAAAGGAACTGGTGAGCCAGAATCAAATGTTGATTTTGTAGGAAGAATGCTATCGATGACAAAAATCAAGAAAGAGACGTACTTTACTTTATATACTAGACAAACAAATGCTGGTAAGATAGGCATGCTATCTATCGATGCATTAGATAGAAAAATAACGAGTGAGTGTTAATAAGCCAGCAGAAGAAAACAATGAAGAGAAAAACGAACGAGTGAAAAAGAGTTGGATACGACACTGAAAGTAAACTTAATGACATTATCACTGCTGGTTTAGTATTATAAGACTGGGCTTATGTTTAGGAGTGCTGGAGAAACTTACATTAGTTTTTAAGTAAATAAAGCACAATCAATCATTTGTGTATTCACTTGTTCTTTAGTAAGAGGGAAAATTTCTACATTTATTTACATTTCAATACAACTAAGAAAACACATAAGTATATAGCATGAATATATAAGTAATAAAACATAAGTAATAAAACGTAAGTAATAAGACGTGTAAGTAAATAAGATGTGTAAGTAAATAAGACGTGTAAGTAATAAGACGTGTAAGTAAATAAGACGTGTAAGTAAATAAGACGTGTAAGTAAATAAGACGTGTAAGTAAATAAGACGTGTAAGTAAATAAGATGTGTAAGTAAATAAGACGTGTAAGTAAATAAGACGTGTAAGTAAATAAGACGTGTAAGTAAATAAGACGTGTAAGTAAATAAGACGTGTAAGTAAATAAGATGTGTAAGTAAATAAGACGTGTAAGTAAATAAGATGTGTAAGTAAATAAGACGTGTAAGTAAATAAGACGTGTAAGTAAATAAGATGTGTAAGTAAATAAGACGTGTAAGTAATAAGACGTGTAAGTAAATAAGACGTGTAAGTAAATAAGACGTGTAAGTAAATAAGACGTGTAAGTAAATAAGACGTGTAAGTAAATAAGACGTGTAAGTAAATAAGACGTGTAAGTAAATAAGACGTGTAAGTAAATAAGACGTGTAAGTAAATAAGACGTGTAAGTAAATAAGATGTGTAAGTAAATAAGACGTGTAAGTAAATAAGACGTGTAAGTAAATAAGACGTGTAAGTAAATAAGTAGATGAAAAGAAATCTTGTTTACCTTCACCTCTTCGCGCCAAATCGATAGAAATTTTAATGGAATAATCACAATTGATTCTTTCGGTGATCGCAGGTTCTTCATAATGAAATGGAGCGGAGCCAGAACTCTGTCAACAAAAGAAGAGCTTTTATTTCTCAGAAAGAAAATAAGGAAAAGAATTCTAAAAAGTTTGGAATAGCAAAAGTAACAAAAATTAAAAACAAAACTTTTAAAAAAAGCAAAAATGAATATTAAAAAAAAGCATGATTTTTTTCTTGAAATGTCAATTTTTTTAAAAGGCAAACATGAATAAAAAAAAAGCATGATATTTCTCTTGAAATGTCAATTTTTTTAAAAGACAAAATTGAATATAAAAAAAGCATGATTTTTTTCTTGAAATGTCAATTTTTTAAAAAAGTGAATTAAAAAAAGCATGATTATTTTTCTTGAAATGTCAATTTCTTTTTAAAAGACAAAATTGAATATAAAAAAAAGCATGATTTTTTTCTTGAAATGTCAATATTTTAAAAAAGCCAAAAGTGAATTAAAAAAAGCATGATTTTTTTCTTGAAATGTCAATATTTTAAAAAAGCCAAAAGTGAATTAAAAAAAGCATGATTTTTTTCTTGAAATGTCAATATTTTAAAAAAGCCAAAAGTGAATTAAAAAAAGCATGATTTTTTTCTTGAAATGTCAATTTTTTTAAAAGGCAAAAACTAAAACAATGCGAACTTTATTTTTATGGCCCAACTTTAAAAAAGAAAATTTAAAATAAAAATAAAATTTTAAATGACAAAATTAATAAATAAATAAGCAAACTTTTAATATAAGCAAAATTTTTTTAAAAGTCACAATTAAAAAAGAGGCAAAATTTAAAAAAAAGATGCAAAATTAAGTAAAGGCAATTTTTTAATTAGGAAAAAACGAAAAGAAAAATTAAAAATAGAAAAAAAGTAAATAAAAACAGAAAAGGGGACAAAAGTAAAAAGTGAGAGGAGGAAAAAGGAAAAAGCAGAAAGTAAAGAGAAAATCAAAGAGAAAAACTGATTAAAAATATGGAGAAAACGAAAAAGAAAGAAAAGAAAAAGGCAAAGAAAAGAAAAAAAGAGAAAAGAAAAAAAGAAAAAAGGGAAAAAAGAAAAGGAAACCTAAAAATAAAAAAGAAAAACTGAAAAGAAAAAAGAAAGAAAATAGGAAACAAAAGAAAAAGAGAGAAAGAAATGAGATGAGATTGTGAAAGCAAAAGAAAAGAGATTGCTGTTGACTTACACTTGTGACAAGACGTGGAAGCTGCAATGGTGGAGGTGAATCCGAAGATGCTGCAGATGGCATCACCACTTCCCGATGTCTATTTCGTTTCCTGCCAGACATATCTACTTTGTTTTAGGAGGGAGCAAATCTAGAAAAAAAAAAGAAGACATTTTTAGAGTCAACTTGTCGAAATTTTCATGTCAAGTTATAAAAATGGCAGACTTTGTTCAGAAAATATAATAAGATATATTTTTCTCGGAAGTTTTTGGTCTTTTATTTCTACAGCATGAGATCTTATTGCTATTCATCATAGGAACACAAGACCTCACACAAAAAGACCAAAGATCTCCTAGAAAAATATGTGTGGGACATAATGCATCACACATCATATTCTCTGGACCTTGAACCAACAGATTACCAAAGTTTAAAAAATAATTTTTGTGGGTTAAGATTTATTTTAAGACTCAGACTCAGGCATTCCCGCATCCTGCGACGCATGAGGCAGTCAAAGTAAACCACCATTTTCGGTCTGAAGCCAGATCCACAGCGTCCCCCAGCTTCTTTCCGTTGTGATCAAATCTCTCTCAATTGTTTGCTTCCAGTTCAATTTTGGTCTTTCGCTTCTTCTTTTTCCATCAGGGGTCCACTGAAAAACTTGGTTTGCAAATCTCTCTGGGGCTAATCTTAGGACATGTCCGAGCCAGCCTAGATGTCGTTTGCAGATTATTGACGATGCCACTTGTTGGTTAGTGCGGTCTTTGACTTCTTGGTTCGTAATTCTATCACTCTATTTGATCCCTAGAATCTTTCTATAACATTTGGAATCAAATGCGTCTAATTTCCTCTCTTAGCTGATTTTGAGAAGCCAAGTTTCACTTCCACCATATAGCCGTGTGGACAAAACGTTGCTGTTGTAAAATATTAATCTTAAGATGTCAAAAAGGAGTTGTTGTTTTTTTTCAATTAAAAACCCAAGGAATTTCATGAATATGGCATTAAAAAGCTTATGGGCAGATCAAAAGAGGTCATAGAAAAGAATTGGGACTACATTAACGATTAAATACATATAATGTTGTAATGTTTCTAAATTTTTGAGATGAGGATTGATAATATATATTATTTGGATTGTTCAGACTACTGTTTTCATCTTGGGTGTTATTCTCACAAAATTCAGAAACCGTATATCAAATTGGTACAGATCCGAATTAATACGAAAATAGAAAACGACTTAACACTCTTTCCATTTCATACAGACATCACACATTTTGAATTCTAACAGCTATGGTTTGTTGGAAAAAAGACAAAAACATTCTTTCCACCATTCAAGATACACCTGAAGATGGTCGGAGGGTACATCGGCCGAAACGTTGTGAGAATAACACCCAAGATAAGAAGAGTAGTCCGAACAATCCAAATAATACATCTTTTAATGTGTTACTTTTTTTATTGTGTCATTGAGCCGTGAAAACGGGCAGAACTTTTGTTACAACCTGATCTGTAGACACTTGTGTCAGACTTGGCTGGTGTGAATGTCGAGTGTTTTAACAGAAGTAAAAAAGGATAAAATGCTATAGATACAAGAGTGTTTTGTTCATAAAAAAAGATAAAACATCCCGGATCATGCTATAGTCGCAAGAGTGGTCTGTTCAACTGTTCATAAGATAAGGATCAAAAGCGTGCCAGAAAAAAAACATCAAAAGACGGCCGTAAGAGCATGACCAGTGGGATTAGCTAACAAGTCTCCACGAACCCGTGATGTTAACTTCATCCTTATTCTTTTTACTCGACTTTAACTTAAAGACATCTAAATACAAAGTCGTTAATGATACATGAAGTGAAGTTATTTGGTATGCATCGAATGAGGAAATTTTTATTTTTATAAACCTGTTGTGTTTGCTTCTTTGTGACTGACAAACTTGATATTTAACATGTGTGAAATGTGTTGAACACTCCCAATGGTATGTCAAAAGTTATTCTGACATTAAAAGAAGTTGTGAAAAACAGAGAGAGAAGTGAGAAGGAAAGAGAGAAGTGAGAAGGAAAGAGAGAAGGAAAGAGAGAAGGAAAGAGTGAGGAGAGAGAACAGAGAGAAAAAGGAGAGAGAGAGGAGGAGAAGAGAGAAAAGGAGGAAAGAGAGTGGAGAAAAAGGGAAGGATAGAGGAATAGAGAGTGAAAGGGAGAGAGAGAGAGGAGGAGGAGAGAGACGAGTAGATGAGGGAAAAAGGAGAGAAAAAGGAGGAGAGAGGAAGAGAGAGGGGGAGACAGAGAAAGAGAGAGGGGGAGACAGAGAAAGAGAGAGGGGGAGACAGAGAAAGAGAGAGGGGGAGACAGAGAAAGAGAGAGGGGGAGACAGAGAAAGAGAGAGGGGGGATGGAGAAAGAAAGAGGGGGACGGAGAAAGAGAGGAGGGAAAGGGAGAAAAGAGAGGAGGAGAGGGAGAAAGAGAGGAGGAGAGGGAGAAAGAGAGAGGAGGAGAGGGAGAAAGAGAGAGGAGGAGAGGGAGAAAGAGAGAGGAGGAGAGGGAGAAAGAGAGAGGAGGAGAGGGAGAAAGAGAGAGGAGGAGAAAGCCAGCCAAATGGGGGTTATTCTAGCAAAATTACATGTGTGTGTGTCAAATTTTATTTGTGTAATATTTGTTAATAATCATGAGAGAAGAAATTCATGAAAAGTTCAAAGTTTTGAGCAATTTCGGAAATGTTGAGAATATTGAGTTTCCAATAATTCCAATTCGATTTAATGACACATTCTTGTTGAATTCCACTGGAATGACTCAACGCCTTAAGATCGATCAGTTTTAACTGCTGTCCTAAATGTTTTGTTTTTTTTCTTTTTAACTAATGAGTCACCACTTATCAAGGCCAAAAATCACTTGAGGATAAGGGTCAATGAGATGGATAGAGTGACAGTTAAACGTTGATGCAAAGATTGAAAATCTTCACATACCACCAAACCACCCAGGAAACAGCAACAATTTTTCCCTCTTTATCGGAAAAATCGTTCTTAGAGGGTGAGGGGAAAGAGTTACAGGGCTGCTGACAATAAACCACGTCCATTCTCTTCTCTTCATCAGTGTAGATGGCCATGGAGCTCATCTTTTTTTTTTTTTTTTTTTAACATGATTCACCCCAAACAAGGCAGGCCGCCACTGTAAACGTAAGGGGCTACTGAGAAAAAGAAAAGGGGAGAAGGATTGGTGGTTCAGCTTAAATTGGGATCTGAGCAGCGAGATGTCTGTTTACATTAGTTTTAAATTTCTGCATGTCAGTACTGTCGGGGAAACAGGGGGCAGGGAGGGAGTTCCAGAGGCCAGCAGCACAAGGAAAGAAGCTATTTGAGTAGAATGCTCTCCGGCATCTGGGGACCTCCACAGTGAATGAATGAGATTTAGTAGAATGTCGAGTTAGTCTAGTGAATTTACGTCGAGGGGGCACCAGAGTAGCCAACTCATCGGAGCATAATCCATTCAAGTATTTGTAAAACAAACATAAGGATGCTACATTGCGGCGATGGGACAGGGACTGGAGCTTAGCTGACAGTGAGGGATCTATTAGGTTGACGACTCTTTTTTGGACTTTGTCAAGGAGGGAGAGACTAGTAGGTGATGCACCAGCCCAGATGTGGCAACAATACTCCATGCATGGGCGAATGGTGGCTTTGCAGAGATACAGGATAATGTCAGGTGTAAGGAGTTTACTAGCACGGTAGAGGGAGCCAACCTTCTTTGCGGCAGCCTTGGCAATGCTGTTTGATAGCTTCTGATTTCAGTGTTGCTGGCTATCTAGGCACCCACGTCACCGGACAAGCAAAAGCCTGCCCCCCCCCCCCCCGGGGGGGGGGGGGAAGCAGTTTAGTCGCCGATGGAGCAGGTAGTATCATAGTTCACACGGTACTAATATCTGGTACGAAAGCAGACCAGACCTGATATTAAAAAAAAAAAATATTTACCTTAAAAGACTAAAGCTGAATATTAAAATTTTAAAAAGTTAACCTAAATATTTGAAATTATTTTTGTGCTTACTTACCAGAGTTGCGGCGTCGGAGGTTTGGGAAGGTGTTGGAATTGGACTTGTAAGAATTCTAGGAGTCAGAGTCATTTTTTTTACATCTCCAGAGGATCAACGGACAGTCTGAATATTGCAAGACTTTAAAATAAGGAGATGGAGTCGGAATTTTTAGAATTCTAGGAGTCAGAGTCATTTTTTTACATCTCCAGAGGATCAACGGACAGTCTGAATATTGCAAGACTTTAAAATAAGGAGATGGAGTCGGAATTTTTAGAATTCTAGGAGTCAGAGTTGGACCTTATACTTTCTGACTTTGCAACCCTGCTACTTATATCAGAATATATATAATTCTGCAAGCCTCTCTCTCAAATTGTTAGCACGATTGTACCGCTCCCAATATGCATGCAATAAATCAAATTGTGAAATGATGTGCAATGTTTATAGTGGAAGTGGCAGTAACGCAGTGAGTACGAGAGAGGACTGTGTAGGCGGTGTACTGTGACTGACCAGGTCGATTGCATCATTTACACCAATATACAGTAAATATTTCGTATGCATGATATAAAGAAATACATAACCGTTTTTTGTCCAAGTCGTCCATAAGTTTGTAATTCACAAATGAATAACATTTTCACTTTGCTCTATTTGTTCTTTTTACATATTTTTTCTTAGCTAAAAATTTTGTAATTAAATTGGGGGAAAAAAAAAAAAATCAGTTATCGTCTGCTTCTTGTTTACATAAACAAAGAAAGCTGTATTAATACTACTACATCGATTTTGGATGAATTACCTCCCTTTGATTTAACGCATGCGTATAGGCTGCATTACGGTCTTGTGAATTAAAGGACAGGTGAGCAAGATTATTATATGTACGCACAGAGTGTGCATATACGTGCTAGCATTAAATTCTTTTCAATATTCAAAAAAGAAAAAAATGTAAATATATAAATTATCGTTCTTTGAGAATTGTGACGTAAGTTTGGTTACACACATGCAAACATAATAATAATAACAATACAAAAAACGAATTGCATACTCTCTCCAAAGAGCTTCGCCACATGATTGAGAACAGAGTTTCCATCCTGGGGAGGGGGGACGGGACAGTTGTTCTGTTGTATCAACATGTGTGTTGCTAAAGGCATTTTCAAGGCTTTATTATTTTTTTTTCAATGAGGTTTCGCCGTCCTCCCACATACAGCACCTGGTATTCCTCAAATGGTCCCACATTTGGTACTGGCCAAGTTCAACGTCGCTTAACTTTGGTGACCTGATGTGTCAACGTGATTATAAATCCAGAAAGACCAAACAGAAAGAACAGGTTAAAAAGAGATTGCAAAAAAAAAAAAAAAAAAAAAAAAAAAAAAATGGCCTCATTGACAGTGGTTTTATTCTAAAAAACATTAAATGAGGTGAGGTAAAAAAAAAATTAAAAATCTCCGAATTATTACATAATAAGAAAGAGAAAGCAAAGCTATTTAATAGTTATGATCTCTCTTCCATACAAGACAATTACTATGAGGGAAAGTTCCCCTGTTTTTGCTCTTGTCACTTAATCAAATCAGTCATCTTCTTTGTGTCTGCGAGCTTATGTAAAACAATTGAGCAAAGGAATGTAAACAAAATTCATTTATGTTTCTGAAATTTTGAGATGAGGATTGATAATTTGTATAATTTGGATTATTCGGACTACTGTTCTCATCTTGAGTGGTAGCATCACAACGTTTCGGCTGATGTAATTTTGTCGAACTCGGGAATCTTTCTGTCGAACTCGGGAATCTGCACGGAATTTTGACCTTCAACCTTCAGAAGACTTCACCTAGAACTGAATTTTACCAAATACTTTATCCGTTACGCCACGGATCGTTGCGGATTAAATAAAGTGTTCCATTCGAAATTCTGTGCAGATTCCCAAGTTCGACAAAAATATCCCCGAGTTTGACAAGATACACCTTACGAAGGTCTGAGGTTACATCGACCGAAACGTTGTGAGAATAACACTTAAAAACTAAATCTGACCGAACACCGTTGGCTGCCGACTTTGAGCCGGGTACTCTTCTGGTTTGACACATTTGGCTCATTTGAAAACTATACTAGAAAAAAATGCGACTCATTGGATCAACCATTCGGCTTGGGTTAGAATATTTGAACCAGGAAAAATTGAGTTTGCAATGTCAGTTAAATATTAAAAAAAAATTAAAATAATAAGTACAAAATCCAAAATTAGTCGCTTTCTGCTCGTTATATCTTCCACTTTTTTTTTCTCTTTCCCTCTCAGCAACGAGTTAAATAATATTACTGCAATGGTTTTATTCCCTTTGGTTTATAATGAACTATTCCAATCTTTATTCTACCCTTTCTTTATTAGCTTCAACTGTTAATAAACAGATAGAGTCACAGAAGCGAGAGTGATATACACCGTATAAAATAAGAGCCGAGGGAAGGTACAGCGAAAGAGAAAGAGACTAATAGATAGAAACTTAGTACGAGATGGGTAACTTGGCGAGTTAATTGTAAATTAAAGCTAACTAGAATAATTCAAATGGATTTTTTCAAACATAACTCAATCCCAAAACTAATGAATATTTTAACATGTATTTTGTGTGATTAAAATATATAGGAATAAAAGCCTTAAGGAAACAAACGTTGATTAACTCGGCTTTTGTAAAATAACAGATCTTGCAATACAAGTTAAATGACTAAATAAATAGGATTGCTATGATAGTTTTTTTTTTTAATTAGTCAGGGCAAAACATTCCTGGCCTAAATAATGTTTGTGTCGAAAATAGAATTTAAATTAAAAAAACAAAACAATTCATGCAAAGAATCCGTTTATGTTGGGTTAAGTGAAAGAAATTCAAACAGATGAATCATTCAAAAATATTTTTTCAACATTAATATTGTCCCATCATCCCAGAGATAAAAGAATGTTACCTTAAGACGATCACATATCTTAATGTCAACAACTAAAATGATCTCTCTATATATACTAGAGGAATACACGTCCCAGGATGGGTAAAATTAATTCTCCCAACAGAACTGGTTTGCAACAATTTTATGTCCCCTTACGAAGATTAAAATCAAGACATAATAATACTAAACCTTATGTCTAGAATCCTTATTCTAATTTTGATAAAAATCTATCACAAGATTTTAATTCTAGGAAATGCCTAAAATTTAACGCTTAAGCTTAAGGAGGTTTAATAATAAATTGAAATTCAGAGAATCTTAATTGGTGTCGAATGACTGGACCAAATTTAATGCAAATCTGAAATATTTTAATTTTCAAAGGGGAGGTTGTGCCCATATTATGCCCCCTAAAAACTCTTTAAAATACTCCAAAGAAACTAAAATTGGGGGAATATTTATTAATTGATGTCTAATACTTATTGTTAAAATTTCATAAAAATAGAAGTTATCTAAATTTTCACAAGGGGCTTCTACCCCCACCTTGCCCCCTTTGCATGAAACTAAATTAAACTGAATATAGCCTACATTACACACCTTTACTCTTCGCAGGTGTGTTCCAAAATTCATAATGATTTGTTAATTAGTTTAGGAGTTAATCCTGGACATATAAACATATATAAACTAGCAAATATATGCTCTTCCCTCCGGTTGCATATTTTTATTAGGCTGGGGGGGGGGGGATTATATAATTCTGAAAGAACTACATACAATACGTAATTAAAGCAAATAAATTGTTTTGGTTCATTAAAATAATTTCCAACGCTATTGATAATGTTTACCCATTCATTTATTTTTTTTATGGTCGCTTATGTTTGAATTCATGTTTTGAAACATGACATAAATCATAAATCTATGATGCCACGCCAAAGCTATAATTATTTTGTTACGGTAATGTTTTAAGCTCTATTTATAAGCAAATCCAAATAGCTCAGTTGGTAAAACCTCAGACTGAAGATCTCAAGGTTTCGGTTTCGTCCGCTTTATTTGTTGTGAATTTATTTACTATTAATGCAATATTTTCTATTTCCAAAAGTAGTTAGAATTTTTTTTAAACGTAATAAATACATTGCAGAATTTGTCTCATTTCGAAACATCAGAGATCTTATTTCCAAAAGTAGTTCAGATCTCTGATGTTTCGAAATGAGACAAATTCTGCAATGTATTTATTACGTTCAAAAAAAAATTGTGACTCGTGGACGAACGGACAAAATTTCTATTTATATAAGATAGATATAAAAGTGGGGAAAACGAATCGACCAAAAATACAAATCAACTCACAAGACTAGCAGGGTCACCCGGCGTTTTCCAGAGACATGAATAACAAAATACAAGAGTCAAAAAAGTGTAGCATCTTCTTTTTAAACTTCTACCTCTCTCCCTCTATTCTACCTCTCTCTAGTAGTTGGTTCAATATAATAGAAAAATAAAAGAAGAAAAATGCAATAAAGAAAGAATGCTGATTATTTGACCTAGTTTCAGTGTTGTTTTCGAAGCAACTACTAGTAAGTATGAAAATCCCCCCCCCACACACACACACACTAATTTAATCCCTGGTGACCCCAAAGAAATGAATATTACAGTATTTCTTTTTACCATAACCAGGTTGGGGTCATGCTTAATCTGATAATGTAAGGTTTGTCAATGTATCTTATGTAGTTGCTTAAGTCTAGCCGGACACACAGGTAGAATTACAACTTTACTTTATATAAGAGACTGGCAGGGCTATCCTGTGAATTAAACAAACAAAAAACAGTGTGTAACATCTTTTCCTTTACCTACCCCCTCTTTCCACATTCTCAGTCACGTTACTTTTTAACACACGGTTCCCTTCAATTACCCCCCCCCCCTCCCACCTGCTTTGTCATTTATGCTCAAACCAAATAAAGTCATCATCAGCCAACTGTTTAACCTAGTTTCAGGGTTGTTTTTCGAACAACTACCAGTAACAATGAAAGCAAGTTTTTTTCTTCTTGATTTAAAAATTCACTAAAAGTGACCTAATTTGGTCAGTCCCTAATGATATTACAGCATTTCTTTTTCAACCATAACCAACTCAAGGTCATACTGAATTCGCTGATCTAAGTGTATCTTGTGTATTTTGTATATTCGGACTACTGTTCTCATCTTGGGTGTTTTTATCACCTCCGACCTTCTTCAGGTGTACCCTGTCGAACTCGGGAATCTGGACGGAATTTTGAACAGAACCCTTTATTAAATCCCCGGGGGTAGCATGCTCTCGTTCCAATCTGCCATGACTGGGAAGAAGTCTTCAGTAATTCGCAATTCTTCGTATCGCCCGCACTGAGGATTGAACCTTCAACCTTCAGATGACTGTCACTTAGAACTGAATTTTACTTAGTAATATATCCACTGCGCCATGGAGGTTACATACGTCGAAACGTTGTGATAAAAACACCCAAGATGAGAACAGTAGTCCGAATATACCAAATTCTACAAATTATCAACCCCCATCTAAAAAATTCTGAAACATAGTATCTTGTGTAGTTTTTGACTTTTAGCCGAACACACACACGCACAACTTTTCTTTTAGACCAGTCACCGTCTTCATATGGGAAATATCTGCATGAATGAAGAGAAAAAAAGAAAATTTCTTTAGCTTACATCCCACGCTTCCAGAGAATGTCATCGTAGTGAAGTTATAAAAGTATTGTATGAAGGGAAATATCCCCCTCCCCTTTTCTTTCTTTCTTTCTTTCTTTCTCAAGGTTAATCATAATGTCCCCCCCCCCCCCCCCCCGTCTACTATTTTTAACACGTCACCCAGTTAAGTCATGTGTCTCGTGTCGGTCATGTTGGAGTGAGTTTTGAGTTTTTCTGCAATACCAAAGATAAACAAACAAATAAAACAAACTCTGCGGACATCAAGTGACATCTTGTGAAATAAACGACACAGTTTTACTACCCCCCCTCTCCCCTCGACCACTGTTTACATTGCAATTTAATGGTACAAATACTGTTTTAACAATTAAATACTAGCAGAGTACCCATCAAAAATTTCCAAGGGAAAAATAATCATACTAACTTTGCTGTTTACTTTTAAAAAAGTCAATCAGCTACATAACTCAAGTAATGGTATATGAGAGAGAGGGAGAGGGGTAATGGGAGGAGGGGGGAGAGAGATAGAGAGAGGAGGAGAGAGAGAAAAATATATATAGAGAGAAGAGAGAGACAAAATAGTGAGCGAGAGAGAAGAGAGACAGAGAAGGGAAAGAGAGAGAGAGAGAGAGGGGGAGAGAGAGGGGGGAGAGAGGAGGGAAGAAATAAGGGAAAAGAGAGAGTTCATTATTTAAATTTCAACTATAATCAAAAAAATAGTACCAATAATTATACTTGTAAAGAGTGCTCAATATTTGTGATAGAGCATATGTAGATCTTAGTTTGTAGATAGGAGATCAACAGCGTATGATGACTAGTAGTTTTTTGCCTCACATTCTTAAGATCGTATATATTTATTTAGCGTAGGCAAATTCTGTATTATATAAAGGTATGATAATTATTTATAGAGTTGGAAAATGTCGAAATAGATCATCTAACAACGTCACAGCCACATAAGACCTACCTCCCCTTACTCCCCTCCACTCACCCCAATATACAACAATAAGAGTTTTTCCCCATTTTGCTGAAACTCTCTATTTCTAAAGTATTAAAATTAGATATTTTTGGAAATTTACTTTTACCAGGAAGGAAAGGTATCGTCAAGCCTCGGCAACCTTCCAAACATGAATTTGTTATAAGTAGATCATGCAGTATGGTAAACATAACCCACTCTCCCCACTAAGTATCTAAGTTAATATTTCGGTATATAAACAAGCCTAGTCCTTCATTGATGAGATATATGATAATATGAGGTTGGTAATTAAACAACTGATACAGGATTTGAATGATAAATACACATTTTAAATTTGAGGTATTTGTAGAAAAGGTTACCTGGGGTCAGGTGTCGATCAACCTACCTCCGGCTCATCCACGGAGATGACTTCATGAGACAATTAGTTGCATCTGAGTATTCACCTCAGAATTGCACATTTAAGTCATTGAAGTGATTTGCTAATGGTGCATTCGCATATGCGACAGATGTGCACAACTGGAACTTGCACAAATCGATCACGTCACGTGCACATTTTCACTTAAGTCAATCGAGTGCCGTAAGAAAGAGAGAAGCTGCATTTAACCACTTTTATTTCTGATAAGGCATGCTATTGCTTTATCCTTAGCTACTTTATATATATATATATATATATATATATATATATATATATATATATATATACACAGAGTGACAAGAAATAATGGAGACAAACTTCAACATCCTTTTTCAAACAGTTCAAACCAGGTGATTTTGGTTTGTATGTGATCATTTTAATCTACAATTGTCCCCGTATTACTAATAAAACCAGCATTGGATCTTCTAACAAGATTCTGCTCCTGCTCACAGGGCTAAAGGAACTCAGGACTGGTGCGGCGTCAATTTTCCTGACTTCATAACCAGTCAAGAATAATCTCTGTACTCGCCTGATTATAATCCTATGGATTATTTAGTTTAGTCGATCTTGGAGGCCAAAGCCTGTGCTAATCCTCATTGGACTCTCTAAAAAATTTAAAAATCCTTGTTGAGGGAATGGGGCAACATAGGCGAGGAAGTGCTGCGACACACAGCTAAAAACTTTTGCAAACGCTTGAAGTTCTTTGTAAAAGCTAAAGGCAGCCATTTTGAAAACTAAGGTTCATGGTCAAGGAAGGAGAAATCCTTCTCAACTGAGCTAATTCGCAAAAGAAAAGTTTATGAGTTATAAAATAATTTTGCAAAATGCTCGAAGACATGAATAATGGAATAATTGTTGTGCTCATTATGACTAAAGGTCAGTGTATTTGACATCCAATCCGATACTCCTTTATTACGCGAATAGTCATAACGTGTCCCAGTGTTCATGTATCTGACATCCAGACATTTACGTATGTGGGCTATGTAAAATATCACAGGGAGTTGAACGCCCCTACCTTGCACAGTTCCAGGTCACCCTTGGGCAAGGTGTAGCACCTGTTAGCCTTCCTCTGATATTCCAGAGGGTAACCATACAGGCGTGGTCGCCTCTCAAGCAGCTAATGAGGGAATGACCACCCTCTACCTACACAGGTCAAAGCCTCAGTGAATTACCAGTCGGCATAAACGAACACCTTATGACCCTTAGAGTTCAACCTGGGGAAAACTTTTATGCCACAGTAATCAACACATATGCCCTCACACTCGATGCTGATGAACAAACGAAGGAGGCGTTCTACAATGACCATGAAAAACTGCTTTCCGCTGTTCCGATTGAAGATAAAATCATTCTTCTTGGTGATTTTAATGCAAGGGTTGATAGGGATTCTCAAATTTGGAGAGGAACCATTGGTAAAGAGGGTGTGGGTAAAATAAACTCGAATGGAACACTTTTGCTTTCAAAATGTGCCGAATACAATCTCATTGTCACTAACACGCTTTTTAGAGAAAGAGACAAATGCAAGACCACTTTGCAACACCCGCGATCAAAGCATTGGCATCTTATAGACTATATTGTTTGCGCACGTGATAGGAGAGATGTTCTAATTACAAAAGCTGCTCCACTCACCGAGGAATGCTGGACAGACCATCGTTTAGTTCTTTCAATAATGAGAATCAAGTTGCAGCGTAGGAAGGAAACTGGAATACGCCTAAGAGGCTCAAATTCAACGTCGAATTACTGCGGGATTTGACAAAACGGCTTCAGGCACAACAACAGCTTCTTCAGCACCTACCTGGTCAACATCCCGCCAGTGCCGAAGAACATTGCAAAAGCTGAAGTCTGCTACTTTGGATGCATGCAGGGAGTCGATTGGTTTGAAGAAATATAAGAATCAAGACTGGTTTGACGAAAATGACAAAGAAATAAAAGATCTAATCGAGCAAACAAGAAAAGCGCTCGCATCACATTTCAACGACCCGAACTTGGAAGCCAAAAATAGGAAACAGAGAATTAAAAGCCAAAGTACAAACATCTATAAGAGCCATTAAAAACAACTGGTGGACGAACAAATCTAAAGAAATACAACTTCATGTTGATAAAAACGACATGAAGAATTTCTTTAGTGCAACTAGAACTTTCTAGCTCCTTTGCGAAGTAGGGATGGCTCTCGAATTCTCAAAAGTAGTGGAGAAATCTTAGCCCGGTGGAAGGAACAATTTAAAGATCTGTTAAACTGACATCCAGTCGTCGACGACAATGCGATACATCAAATCCCGCAGCGACCTGTGGACAATTCACTGAGCAGAATTCCCTCTCATGAAGAAGTCAAGACTGCCGTCCTTGCTTTGAAAAATAATAAGGCTGCTGGTATAGACAACATTCCTGCTGAAATCTATAAATTGGGTGGACCACTCCTCTATTTACAACTATGGTTATAGGAGGAAATACCAAGTGATTTAAGGGATTGTCTAATTACAATCATTTTCAAGAAAAAAGGAGAGAGAACTAACTCTGGAAGTTATAGAGGTATTACACTACTATCAATAGTTGGAAAAATCTTGGCTCGTATCTTAACGAAGAGACTAACATCTCTCGCTGAGTCTGTTTTACCCAAGTCACAATGTAGCTGTCGACCAGCTTGTTGCACCAACGACATGATATTCAGTCTAAGGAAGCTTCAGGTTAAATGCTGAGACCAACAGCAACCTCTATATATAGCTTTCATCGATCTAACAAAAACCTTTGATAGTGTACGCCTTGAACTTCTCTGGAAAATCTCATCAAAAACTGGTTGTCCAGAGAAGTTCATCAAAATAATGAAACTGCTTCACAACGTTGACTGCAACGGTAATCGCAAATGGCAGTCCTACAGATCAATTCAAGGTAAAATCTGGGGGTCAAACAGGGATGTATAGCTGCACCGACCTTGTTTTCAATCTTTATTGCGGTTGTACTGCACCTAATGGATGGTCAACTTTCACCTGGTATATCCATAAACTACAGAATGGATGGTGGAGTTTACAACGTGAGACGTCTGACGGTCAGAATTAAAACAAATGGATTTCAATATGCAGTTGATAAGGTGGTTTGTGCTCTGACTGAAGAGGATTTACAAACCTCAATTAATGTCTTTGCTGATGCATACTCTAAACTAGGACTAAAAAATCAATGTTAAAAAAACTGAGGTGTTATTTCAGCTTTCACCTCAAGATAACAACAAAAACCCTCCTAATATCCAATTAGGAGGCAAAATGCTAGAAAACGTGGATCGCTTCCTGTACCTGGGTAGCCACCTCGCTTCCAATGCCACCATTGATGACGAAATTCAATATCGTATTAGGTACACACGTGCTGATTTCAGTAAACTTTGTCTCAGAGTCTTTGATGATTAAGATTGATACCAAAATACTAGTGTATTGAGCCATTGTCCTTCCAACACTCTTGTATGCATCGGAGACCTGGACGACATACCGTCAACATCTTATAGCACTCGAAAAACTACATCAAAAACTTTTACGAAAATTTTTTTTTAATTAACTGGCAAGATCGTCGAACCAACATCAGTGTCCTGGAAGAGTCTGGTTGCTCTAGTATAGAGACTTTAATTGTTAAAAATCATTTAAGATGGGCTAGTCATGTTGTAAGAATGAGCGACCAGTTCTATCTTAAGAAAATATTTTATTTCGAACTGAATGTGGGAGCTAGGAGGGTTGAAGGAGAGAAGAAGCGGTACAAGGATTGTTTGAAGGAGGATATGAAGAAGTGTGGAATTGATCAAACAACATGGGAAGCGAGTGCATTTGGGAGAGTGGAGTGGAGGAATGGAATAAGGAATGGTGTGGAAAGATTTGAAACTTAACAGCGTCATCACATTGAAGAACTGAAAGCAGCGAGAATAGTGTACCACGAAAATCAATTGACAAACGATAATGCATGCCCGATCTGTGATAGGATGTGTGAATCTCGAATTGGACTGTTTTCTCATATGAGAATCCACAAATGAAGCCCCTGGTGACCTGTATACTTGATTCGAGTGACAGCCATGATGATCTGACATTCCTTTATTCCGCAAATAGTCATAACGTGTCAGTAATCCGGACAAATGAATGCATAATTTCTGGACACACGCAGGAGGGCTTAAGCTAATTGGATGACGGAACAAATTAGAATATGAAGGTTTTAATTATTAACCTGTTATGTCTTAATGTAAAGGGTAAAATTGACTTTTCTTTATTATATAGAAGAAATTAAATAGAATTACATTTTTCTTTTTAACAACATGGACCAACAATAAAGAAAAGACATGGCTATTCAGAATAAAATATTAATATTTTAGGACTGAAACTATTTAGGTCTAAAGTCGAAAATCCGTCCGACTTAATATTATCTATTTGATGATGTTCGAGATTGCCATTACTTGACTAATAAAAGTTTTAAAGCAACGAGTGGGCATGAAGGTCTTTTCAGCAAAGAAAAGGCTTTGCAGAGAATCAATACCACGCATTTTCATTCCGCATATTTTAATATATATGTAACCACAACCTATTTATGATTAAAAAAACACTGCAAAATTCATACCCTTAGAGTAACCAGGAAAAAATTTATTCAAGGGGGAAGAGGGTTAAAAAGATGACTTTTTTTTTCATTACAAACTGGTAGTTGCTTAAAAAAAAAAAAACTAGGTTAAATAGTCAGAGAGAAAAAGTTGGAGGGTGAAGGAGAAAGAGAGAGAGAGAGAGAGAGAGAGCGCGTGTTGGAGAGTGAAGTAGAGAGAGAGAGAGCGCGTGTTGGAGAGTGAAGTAGAGAGAGAGACAGTCAGAGGGTGAAGTAGAGAGAGACAGAATCGGAGGGTAGAGTAGAGAAAGACAAAGTTGGAGGCAGAGGTAGGGGTAGCGAGAGACAGAATTGGAGGCAAAGGTAGAGAGACAGAATTGGGAACAATGGTAGAGGGGACAGAATTGGGAACAATGGTAGAGGGGACAGAATTGGGAACAATGGTAGAGGGGACAGAATTGGGAACAATGGTAGAGGGGACAGAATTGGGAACAATGGTAGAGGGGACAGAATTGGGAACAATGGTAGAGGGGACAGAATTGGGAACAATGGTAGAGGGGACAGAATTGGGAACAATGGTAGAGGGGACAGAATCGAGGCAAAGATAGAGAGGGGGCAGAATCGAGGCAAAGATAGAGAGGGACAGATAGAATTAGCGGCAACGGTAGAGAGCAGTTTTAAAGGAAAGATCTTACACAGACTTTTCTTGAACTCTTTTATTTTGTTGCTGATAGTTCGGGGCGACGCTGTGTAGCCGTTGTAGTATATGATCAAACCTAACATAGTACCAATGAATTATGGATTACTGAAAATGACACATTTTTTTACATTAGTTACAAGAGCAAAAAGCATATTCCTAACACAAAAGCGCCCATCAAATCGCAGGCAACATTTGTATTCGAACAAACAGAATAATACATTTATGAGTCAGCTGGGTAAGAATGCAAGCTGTCGTCGTCGTCGTCAACAGTATCGAAAGAAAAATCAATGCCACTTTCCTACTTTACATGGTTTGTATATTATCTATCTCGCTGCTTATTCTGCTGTCACTATTTCTGTGAGTAATACGTTTAAATAAACAGTTAATTTAGTCCACAGGGCTGGAAATAAACAAAGAAAACCATAAAGAAAAAAGAAAACTCTTATAGAATTCAAACCTGTGCCTTAGAAATTAGGATCACCTGACACGGGTGTTGTCTTAACCATTTGGCTAACAAGCCCAATGGTTAGTACAGGTTGAATTTGCACAAATAGCTCATCGCTCGAGTACTTTTTTTTATTATCATTGCAAACTATAATCTCTTCAAATTTGCATCAATTTATTTCCGACAATATTATGCATCTCACTTTTACTTTGTCTATAAAGGAAGATACCTGGCCGGAAAAATAACATCCAGCTGTTGACCTAGACACACCTGCAGATAAATGGAAGAAATGCATCTGTTCACTAAATAAACAATACACAGCTGGAAGTCATGCAGGGGACATTCCGGAATGAGAAATATATATATATATATATATATATATATATTCCATGAAAAATGCCAGTATACTGAAATCATATGCCCTTAATAGGGTTAAGATGAAAATTCATATACACTAAATGTACAAAAGCAAGGAAATTCCCAAATGTTTACACTTTTATTGTCATTAAGGGTATGCGATCACAACAGGGCTATGTATTTTACTGGTAAGAATTTTTCTTCAGCGCACCTCACACACTTCATCCACTCATGCATAGAGATTTATACTGTAGTGATGTGATAATGAAATGGTTTGGTTGATATGTAGTCATACCCTTAATGACAATAAAAGTGTAAACATTTGGGAATTTCTTTGCTTTTGTACATTTAGTGTATATGAATTTTCATCTTAACCCTATTAAGGTCATATGATTTCAGTATACTGGCATTTAACATGGAATGTCACTACTTTTGTAAATGGTAATTTTTAAGGTTTTTTTGAATTTTCTGGAAAACTAAGGTATATGGTAAACTGAAATCAAAATGCCATCAACTAGACCCTAGAACCTCTATCTCTGCCAAAAATCAGCTGAATCCATCAAATAGTTGATGAGATACAGGGTAGCACACACGTACGTACACACGGATAACACAAAATCACTCCTGACCTTTCTGGATCTCTGGGTTGCCTTGACTAATGATGCTGAAATTCTACACACTTATAGAACCTATCAAATGAAAATTTTGTGTAAAGTTTTAACTAATTTGGTTTATTGGTTTTTGAGTTATGACTGATCAAAGAAATGAGATTTCTAGCATAGGTCGTTTTTGAAGTCTATTAAGGGATAGAGCGCTATCGCGCCTCCCTTGATATATATATATATATATATATAATTATTAAAGACAATATATGTACTATCATATATCATCAGATCCTTTTACTTTGTAGTCTCCTTTGAAGATTCAGCTCAATGTTTGTCAATTATTGATAACAGAGCAAAATATAGAACAGTTTTTTTTATTATATTCCAATAACCATGGTTTGTTTTATTACTTTTATTTTTATTTTTTCACATTTCCAAAAATTTTTAATTTCTGTGAGATATATTTAACGGTCCGTTTCATTTGTTTTGTGCCAAACAACATTTATATGTCAATATCGTCTCTGCAACACTCAAAAACTTTAAGGAAATCTTTGGTTGTTGGTGATAGCAGCATCTTTGGAGTGATATTGTTTGGATAACAATGTGTTGTCAAAAACTCGATCAAAATTTTCACACTTTGTTGTTGGTAAGCCCTAGAACTAAAGGGTCTGGTTTCTTTGATTTCACCTCGACCACGTTCAATCCCACGAGACATCCTAAAAAAAAATTTTCCCCCAATTGAGGATTTACTTAGTAAATCTCGAGTATGAGGCGCTCTAGTTCATGTGATAGTAGAAAATCTGTGGCTCCTGGACGAGGCGACAGACCATCTTCAGCTAAAAAGCCTCAGACCATTAAGAGATTTCCATCAGCTGACCGATTACCATCTGGACAAAATGGACGATTCTCCACAGGACAAATTGGACGACCTTCTCTTATGAGACGGACATCAGTTGGAAAATCCTCAATTGGGGGGAAAAGTTTTTTTTTAGGATGTCTCGTGGGATTGAACGTGGTCGAGGTGAAATCAAAAAACCAGACCCTTTAGTTCTAGGGCTTACCAACAACAAAGTGTGAAAATTTTGATCGAGTTTTTGACAACACATTGTTATCCAAACAATATCACTCCAAAGATGCTGCTATCACCAACAACCAAAGATTTCCTTAAAGTTTTTGAGTGTTGCAGAGACAATATTGACATATAAATGTTGTTTGGCACAAAACAAATGAAACCGACCGTTAAATATATCTCACAGAAATTAAAAACTTTTGGAAATGTGAAAAAATAAAAATAAAAGTAATAAAACAAACCATGGTTATTGGAATATAATAAAAACTGTTTATATATATATATATATATATATATATATATATATTATTGTTAACTAACTGTGCTAGGAAAATAAAAATAAAAATTTGACTGTAATTCAATTTAAACCGAATTTTGTGCAACCCACTTTCTCTCTGCCTTTCTCCCAAAAAGTTTTAACTGTAATTCAATTTCCAACCTAATTTCGTGCAACCCACTTTCTCTCTTCCTTTCTCTCCAAAAGTTTTGACTGTAATCCAATTTCCAACCGAATTTCGTGCACCCCACTTTCTTTCTGTCTTTCTCTCAAAAAATTTTGACTGTAATTCAATTTCCAACCTAATTTCGTGCAACCCACTTTCTCTCTGTCTTTCTCTCAAAAAGTTTTAACTGCAATTCAATTTCCAACAGAATTTCGTGCAACCCACTTTCTCTCTGTCTTTCTCTCAAAAAGTTTTGACTGTGATTCAATTTCCAACCGAATTTCGTGCAACCCACTTTCTCTCTGCCTTTCTCTCAAAAAGTTTTAACTGCAATTCAATTTCCAACCTAATTTTGTGCAACCCACTTTCTCTCTGCCTTTCTCTCAAAAAGTTTTAACTGTAATTCAATTTCCAACCGAATTTCGTGCAACCCACTTTCTCTCTGTCTTTTTCTCAAAAAAGTTTTGACTGTAATTCAATTTCAACCTAATTTTGTGCAACCCACTTTCTCTCTGCCTTTCTCTCAAAAAGTTTGAACTGGAATTCAATTTCCAACCGAATTTCGTTCAACCCACTTTCTCTGTCTTTCTCTCAAAAAATTTTGACTGTAATTCAATTTCAACCGAATTTCGTGCAACCCACTTTCTCTCTGTCTTTCTCTCAAGCAGTTTTGACTGTAATTCAATTTCCAACCGAATTTCGTTCAACCCACTTTCTCTCAAAAAGTTTTGACTGTAATTCAATTTCAACCTAATTTCGTGCAACCCACTTTCTCTCTGTCTTTCTCTCAAAAAGTTTTGACTGTAATTCAATTTCCAACCGAATTTCGTGCAACCCACTTTCTCTCTGTCTTTCTCTCAAAAAGTTTTGACTGTAATTCAATTTCAACCGAATTTCGTGCAACCCACTTTCTCTCTGTCTTTCTCTCAAACAGTTTTGACTGTAATTCAATTTCCAACCAAATTTCGTTCAACCCACTTTCTCTCAAAAAGTTTTGACTGTAATTCAATTTCAACCTAATTTCGTGCAACCCACTTTCTCTCTGTCTTTCTCTCAAAAAGTTTTGACTGTAATTCAATTTCCAACCGAATTTCGTGCACCCCACTTTCTCTCTGTCTTTCTCTCAAAAAGTTTTGACTGTAATTCAATTTCAACCGAATTTCATGCAACCCACTTTCTCTCTGTCTTTCTCTCAAATAGTTTTGACTGTAATTCAATTTCCAACCGAATTTCGTGCAACCCACTTTCTCTCTGCCTTTCTCTCTCCAATCCAAATCGCTTTTTTCCTCCTTCCCAACTGTCCTCTTCATTTATATCAGCTGATATCCACATATGCAAATCAGAGACCACCATAAACACCTGCACTTATGAAGAGAAGCCCTTTTTTAATCCGTAGACACGGCATGCAAAGCATCTCATTCTTTTTTCTGACGGTGAGTGTTCCTCTTTATTGTCACAATTACCTGGCTCGATTTTGGATCGACAGAAAGTTGTTGGCTAGCAAATTTGCTTTGAAGTTGAATGTGAGGAGTCAAAAGTCAGAATGAGATTTTTTCCAGCCCCTCTCTGATGATAGGGATTTGAGAATTGTGATTTTTGGTGGGCTTTTTTTTTTTTTCAAAAGTGTCAGATTTTTTTTGTTTTCTTTTTTCAACCGACTTTGTAAAGTCGGCTTTTATTCAACAGACTTCCCTATCTCTACTCCCACAGCTGGATGGAAATAATGTGAGAGAAAAATCAAAGAAAAACTAAGAAACTCCAAAACAAGCATCTCGCTGCACAGCTCCCAATTTAGGATACCCCCCTAAACTTTCATCCTAATTCTCAGTAGCCCCTTACGTCTACAATGGCACCTGGCCTTGTTTTGGGTGAACTAAGTTAAAAAAAAAAAAAAAAAAGATTTTAATTTAAAAAAAATATATAATATTGGATGAACAATATGACTGAATTGTTTTGGGTGAACTAAATTAAAAAAAAAAATACTGAGTAAAAGAAAAAATATGACTTGTTTATGAAGAAACGGAAATTAAATTTGATGACTTTAATTCCGTAATCAAATTATTTTGTGAAACAGAAATTAAAAAAAAACTTTGTTTTAGTACTTGACGCTAATCAATTAATAATACAGAACAAATAATAATGTGTAATTAATGTGGAGGTGAGAAACACACGGACACGCTTGAAATTGCATAATTTACTATATTTAATCTGTTTTGGTGAGTAAGAGAAAATGTCTCCATTCTAACACTTTTCTAAGCCAGATTAAGTATTTTCAGAAATAAAACTCAAATGAAATAAAATATATTTGTAAAAAGAAATCAGAAAAAGAGGCTAGTTTGAATCAAGTATCGATATCCTAGAAGGATTGCTATTTAGGTACGAGTTTAAAATTGACTTTATATGTTAGATTTAGACAAAGAATATTAAAGAACACACTTTCCTTACTATATTGTTACACGTGATGTGACCCCTTCCCCAACTAAAATGTAAATAAAAGCCTTCATTGATCTTCAATATTTTCTAATTTTTAATGGAATCAATAACAGCTGTAAATTGTGAACGTAACAGATGCAAGGAATATCATTTCGATATTAAGGTTGTTTGCTTGTTTTACGGCATATCAACCCTTTTCAGTTATTAAAATCCAGTCTTCTTCATTCAGTTTGGGTATTTAGGGTGTTGCGAGTGCCCCGAACTCTGGTGTGGATAACGCCGGACAACGTCTGACGACTGCTCACCATGCAGTCCGGTCCAAAGAGTTTAAGTCACGTTGCATGCAGTCATATCGCTTCTTACACACTCGAGCTAGATCTTTCTTGGTCTACCACACACCATAGTACCAGAGATATCCGGACACGTTATGGAGTTGATGCAAGAAGTGGCACGCTGTACGTAGCCAAGCTGCCGAGACAATGAGCGTGTAACGCATCCGTAATCTCACTAATACCAAGTTTCTCATGAAGCACGATTGATGGGATCCTTTCTTCCAGTTTGCAGCTGCACATCCACCTGACCATGGTACGATGTTTACGTCGAAGCCATTGCAGATCAGAAGTGTTTGAGACCCATGTCTCACTGCCGTATAAGGTGGCAAAGTGAACACAGGCTGAAAAGACTTCACTCTGAAACATGTAATCTCACCAATACCAAGTTTCTGATGAAGCATGATTGATGGGATCCTTTCTTCCAGTTTGCAGCTGCACATCCACCTCGTCATGGTACAATCATTAAGCGAGGCGTTACAGATCAGAAATGACGTTGGTAAGTTTTTATGCTTCATATTCTTAATATCTTCAAAGATTTATCAATCAATCAGGTCGAGAATTCTTCTCACTCATTCCTTCCAGAAACTGTCATTTGAATCTTTTGATGTCTGATGCCATCTATGTGCGTCACTACTACAGATGCATTATGGTCCTTTGCTAACTGGAGCAATGCAACTTCCGGTTGTCATGCAAGCATCCATTTGGCGATGATCGCCACAGAAACTACAATTACTCGTAAAGAATAGAGGGATTTTTTTAAATCATCGTGAGACTCCTCTAGATTTGTCGTGTTCTGACTATGCTGATGAACATTAACAGGGTCACCTTGTTATGGGTGTGATTCTTCGTCACTCGCAGTCATTCACTATGGAGAGTATAACTACAGTACTTTTAGATGCAGTGCATAGTGCTGGATGCATAGGAACCAGTCAAGGACGCCATGTAAAGCCATCTCGGAAAGCTACCACTCTGTATGAATCTCTTCAACATTTATAAATCAAGGACCCGTGGCGCAGTGGATATAGTACTAAGTAAAATTCAGTTCTAAGCGACAGTCATCTGAAGGTTGAAGGTTCAATCCTCAGTGCGGGCGATACGAAGGATTCAATAAAGGGTTCTGTTCAAAATTCCGTCCAGATTCCCGAGTTTAGCAGGAAGAAGAAGGTTGAAGGTTACATCGGCCGAAACGTTGTGATAAAAACACACAAGATGAGAACAGTAGTCTGAATATACCAAATTCTACAAATTATCAACCCTCAAAAATTCCGAAACATTTATAATAGATTAGCAATATTTTTGAAAGCCACATGGTATCAGTTTCACGTTTTTAAGAAAGTTGAAGTCTTTTGGTTGTTGAAACAATTCTTCGGAGATAATAGTAGACCAGCTTTGGCTCAGCATATGAATAAATAAATAAAAAATAGTTTTCTCAATGAAAAGGGGATGTTATCCCAAAATATCGTTTAGAAATATACTAAACACTTAACATCTTGTTACTGGATTTTATTTTCAAAATATGCATTGTAATAGTTTTCAAATATATAATTTCTACAATGCCTCTGATAAATCGTAACATTTTATTATCTATAGATTAATTTAAATAAATAGTCTGCAAACGATAAATTCTATTTAACCAATAGATGGAACCCTGACAGGTACTACCACGGCTCCGGGGTCAGAGTGAACCTGAGAGTAATGGCAACTAAGGGGTGACTCCACACTCCTAAATTTAAGCCTCATCACCATGTCATACACAGGAGAGATTTTATTGAAGCCAAAGATGATTGGTTGGTTGTTGGGTCATTATGGCATATCAACCGTCATTGGATTATTTTATGCTGAAACCATATATATGTGTTGTAGACGATTGGTTTGTAGATTAATGTTTTGTAGGAGTATATTTTGTAACGATAGTTTCTACTTAAGCCATAGATGGGACGTTGACAAGTACTACCACTGTAAGTCAGAGTGGACCTGGGAGTAGGGGTGACTTTGCACTCTCCAAAGCTCCCAAATTGGGGCCTCACCATTGGATGTATTTTTGTGTCATACCCAAGACAGTTTGGGGAGGAGGCTTGAGTAGTTGATAGGGTTGGGAAATAGGGTAGGCAGAATAAAACGTAGAAAAAGCTGAGAAAGATATATTTCAGAATGGTTGAGTGGGGTAGGTGCGAACACCTTATCCAATGGTGTCCAAAGCAGTTGAATTTTTATTTTCCTGTCATAAACACACATATAAATAAGCTCTTCATATATATATTTTTATAAACACACATATATATTAGAAAGAAATTGCACTTAGCAGAGTAATAGGACATTTAATGTGCATATTAAAAGAATTTAAAAGCAGGTTTTAATAAATACTTGAATCAGCCTGGTTTTATGGATTTTTAATTTTACTGTTTTATTTTCATACATATAAGCAAAAGTGGGGAGTACTAGCATGGCTACCCAGTGTCACCCGGGATCCTAATTTCCCTAAATAATGTAGATTAAACAAAGAAGTAAAACTAAACAATCGGCTTAATATTCTAAGTTGACAGGTCTGAGTTAATTTTTGAACAAAATTAGAGTAAAAAATTAATATACGCCACGTGAGGTTCGAACTAACAACCTCCGTCTCTAAGTGCAACATGCTAACCGATTAACTATGGCGGCAAGTACAAAATTTTTATACTGTCAAATACATAAACAACACATGTTGCCTTTTGTCCCTCCCCCTTTCTCTCTCTCCCGAGCCAAATGTAGGACAGATGCGGGGGGGGGGGGGGGGAGTAATAATAACAAAACTGTGCATATGGAAAAATGTTATCTTGTTAAATTATTTTCCAGTGTTATGGGTGGCAGGCATAGTAGATGTAACTGTGAGAGTAAGTAATCCTCTGCCTTCTTTTATTCTATTCATGACTAATAAAATATTGACCAGGATTAAATACTAAAATTGATGAAATTGATTGAAAAGAAATTTTCTTTTGAAGAACACGGACCAATATTTGGCATATAAGTCTGACAAAACAGATTGTTTGTGCTATGTTTTGTTAAGAAAGCGATTTCCGGTCAATAAAATAGGAGAAAATCTGACTGTACTTTACGTATAAGATTTGTGTCCAGAAAATGCATACGTGTTCTATCACCTGGTAAGTCACGCTTAAGCTGGGAATAGCATTTTTGCGGGTCTTTGGCTAAGATTAGTGTAGTATCTGTTCCGATGGATACTGCACTCCATAGACTGGTATTGTCTTGGCCTTCGGGGCTTGATTTACGCCGGTCTATGGGTCTGTCCTGTGCAGTTCTAGGAGGTCCACCCTCCCAGGCTTCGCCTCCCCTCTTTGGGGAGGAGTAAGTTCATTGCTTACTGCCTGGGGCGCCCCTACCGGGGAATGCCGACGGGGCTGCCCAGGCAATTTTTAAACTCCACTTTCCCGACCCAACCTTGGGTCACATCTTACTTGTGGGAGTAAGATAAAAACTGGCCTTGTGCCTAACTCCTGGATAGGAGTAAATCAATACTATCGTTATCTTGATTGTTATATTCAAAATGGTTCGGTCGATGTAACCTCCGACTTTCTTGAGTTGCATTTTATTGAACTTGAGAAGCTAATAGTTGAACTGAAATTTTTTAATGAAATTTCGAACCAAACCTTTTATTTAATTAACAAGAGTAGATTGTTCTCATTCTGTCAACCATGACCGGGTAGAAGTCTTAATTAATTCGTAATTGTATTCTTAGTATCGCTCGTATTGAAGATTGAACCTTCAACCTCCATAAGACAGTGAATCTAAAAACCAAGATGAGAACAGTAGTCCGAATAATCCAAACAATACAAATTATCAATCCTCATCTAAAAAATTCCAAAACACAAATGTCACTTTTAAGTTTGAAATTACATTTTTAGATGCGTCCATTCATCTCTATAAGATGCTCCGTCTGTCCGTTACACTCACGTTTGAAATATCATTTTTATCGCTAAACACACAGATTAGACGGACACATCGTAAGAATGAATCAGTTCGTGTTATCACGAAAGGTAAAAGTTTGTTTTGAGAAGTGTCAAATTCCTAAAACGCAAACAATCTGTCACACAACTGACAATTCAAAGTAATCTATTATTTCAAGGAAAGCAGGGTAAATCAACATTTGTTTCTCTAAGGTTTTCTATATATTTTAATCACACAAAATACATGAAAAAAATATTCCTCAGTTAAGGGATTGAGTTATGTTTGAAAAATCTTCCATTTTAATTGTTCTAATTCGTCGTAATTTGCAATTAACTCGCCAATTGAGCAATCTCTTACTAAGTTTCTGTCCATCAGTCTCACCCCCTTTCACTTTCTGTTGTTTGCCCCCCCCCCCCCCCCCCCGGTCTGGTCTATCCGTAAAAGAAAAGTTCTTGAAAAATAAAATGTATGAATTCTCCACCAACTGCACCTCTTTCTCTCTCCACTTCACTTTGTTCAGTGAGCAACAACAGCTCTTCAATCAAAAGAGTACAGTTTTTATACTGTTCAATCCACCCCTATGCAAACTGACTCCCCACCAGAGCCATCTAGCGGTTAGAGACTCCAAACAGCCAATTTGCAAAGGGGGGATAACTCAACTGGCGACTAAACCACACCCTGCTCTTATTTTATACACTGTCTATCACTCTCGCTCCATCACTCTCTCTGTTTATTAAGTCAAAGATAATAAAACTAACTATAAAACACTAGATAAGAATAGTTCATTATAAATAACAGGAAATATCGTCACATGGGCATGTAAGCATGTGCAATGCTGCATGTTCAGTAGGTTGCATAGTTGCAATACATGCAGATGACAGGCTTGTTGTGGGAGAAATATTTAGCTAAGAGAAGAGAGATCAGCCAAGTGCTAGAAAAAGTGCAGAGGCGACCAACTGCACACTTGGATAAAAACAGTAAGACGAGCCATCGAGTTGGTCAGCGAGAACACTTTGAATCCAAAAATATTTTACCAGAATTTATTTTTTCTTTACATTAGGGGTGGGACGTAATGGGTGAAAATTTCAGATTCATGCGAGTAGTATTTTTTTGTGTTTATTTATACATAAATAACACTAAACAATCAAACATTTTGAAAATTTTGCAAAATTCAGAAGGTGCAGGCCACTAGTTTTTGGCTATTTTACATTCATGAAAACCTTTTCACAGCCTGAAAATGGTCCTAAATTAAAGTACTATATCAGATTTAACCATCTATATCCATTCATAGCTTTTGAGGATGTTTTAGGACCTGCAATGTCGCATGAAACCACTTTTTCACCGAAAAATGATGGATTTTGAGTCCCATGGAGCCCTAATGGCTATTTTTGGCCTGCACCTTCTGAATTTTGCAAAATTTTCAAAATGTTTGATTGTTTAGTGTTATTTATGTATAAATGAACACAAAAAAATACTACTCGCATGAATCTGAAATTTTCACCCATTACGTCCCACCCCATTTACATTTTACACATTGATTTTTTTTATCTTCATTGAATTATGACAATAAGACATGAAAATATCAATACTTCTAAACCCCCACTTCCCTGATTTAAGTCAAATTTTACTTACCAAGGACGATGTAGCAAAAGTTTACCTAGTACAATCCAAAAATAAACTCAGAGTTGTACCCATGTATATTTGTTGAAAATGTATATTTGTTGAAAATGGAAGGACTTTGTAAAGAAAATTGCACCAAAGAAAAAACTTTTAACATACAAGTTTTTTGGCAGTCATATTCGAAATTTTTTCTTATCAGTGAGAGAAAACAGTGGCACTGCTTTCAAATATAGCTTTTCCGATAGTTCATTCAGGAACACGAGTTGGATACATGTTTGTCAAAAACAGGACTTGATGAACAAAATGGTGCCAGAGAAGAAACCTTTAACATACAGGGTTTTTTTTAGCAAATCTAATACATGTTTTTCTCAGCAACAACAGAAAGCTGTGACACGTGCTTTCAAATACGCTTTTTTTTACAGTTATGTGATCCGGACGTTTCTCGGCGGTGGCAGAAATACCTTGACATCTGCTTTTAGAAAGACATCTTCATATACAGGTTCATTGGGTTCTTTGGTTTATAAAGTAACAATACAATGAGTTCATATGTCTTTTTTTTCTTCTTTTTTTTTTTAGAATTGCTTGAATTTGTTGGCGTTTCTGGGGAGTCAGTGTTTTTTGGTTTTTGGAGAGTCTGTTTTTTGTTTTTGTTGCCTGTTTATGTTCTTCAAGCCTAAATATCTTAGTGTTTTTCCTGCAGATGTCTTTATTACAGGATTTGAAATGACTAATTACTGCGACAGCAGAGATTGTGCTTAACAAAGAAAAGAAAAAAGAAATAATAAGTTTAGTTTTTGTCACATGTTGCAGTTTCTATTATAATCTGATGTGTACAAATATTGTCAATTAGATTATGAGAAAGCCGTCAAGTTCACTTAAAAAAAAAAAAAAATCAATAAACCAACAGATGTCAGTTAAAATACACTTTTTATTGATTAAAAAAACCCATCGATACTCATGATATTGATGTATAAGTACTTCTACATAATAAAAATGTCTGACAACATGTCGTCTGTCTCTGGCAATTCACGTAACTTTTTAAATTAACTTGTTTTTAATATATGTTATAATTTTAAACAATTTAAGTCAATTAATGTAATGACCAAAAAATATCTGAAGTAATTCAATTAAACTTCACAAACATCCCATAAAAATAAATAAATAAAAATAAAAGAATAAGAACCGGCATGCAATAGCTGTTTAAAAAATATATTATTCCATACCAAGTCTATCTCGTTATTAAAGGGGAAAAAAACAAAAATAAAATTGAAACTATTTATGAGATGAAACCAAATTTTAAAAAGTTCTATCTAAAAAAATAAATTATAAAATTAAATCCCCCAGAATGCATTTCAGTCTCTTGAACAGATGTAAGACATCTATTCCATGGTGATCTCAAAATTTGATAAAATCAAACTTTTTGCAAAGAGCCTTGCATAAACCCACCCCCACCTGTGATTAGGGCTGTCTACTCCCAGAATTTCCTCCTATAACTTGATGTTAACAAGACAACTGGTCCTGACAATATTCCAATTATTGCGCTTGAGAATCTACAGCCGGAACTAGCTCCTATCCTGACAAGACTGTTCAATTGTTGTTTTCCATCTCCTGGAAAACTTTTTCGTCAGTCTTCCCAGTATTTAAAACTACTGGAGATCGGTCCTCTGCATCTAAGTACAGACTGATCAGTCTTCTGTGCACCAAATAAGTACTTTGAATCTGTGATAAATCAAGAAGTTGTCAATCACCTCAAGAAAAGCAATCTACTTAGTAAAAAGCAATATGGATTTCATCCTGCAAGATCATCAGCAGATGTGCTGACTGACTGTATATCACACGGGATCAGTGAATCAATTGATTGAGGCTTTATCAGGGCATAGCTCTTGAGATATCAAAGGTCTTTGATAGGGTTTGGCACAAAGGTTTGCTTCACAAGCTTGCTAGCTATGGAATATCTGAAAATGTCTTCTCAACCTTCGAATCCTTTCTTGCTGATAGGTCTACTAAAGTAGCTGTTAATGGGCAGACGTCTGAAGTAGATAAAATCAACGTTGGCGTACCTTCAAGGATCCATTCTGAGTCTTATCCTCTTCTTGATCTTCATCAATGATCTTACAAATCATATCCTGAGATCATTCGTTAACATATCTGCAGACGACACATCCGCCTATGGCAGCACTTCGAGGGGCACTGGTGATCAAGATCTTGCTGATTCTTTTTTCCTACCTGAAGCATGTTGTGCAATGGGGAAAAAGTGGCTTGTTACTTTTAACACTT